>OZ024746.1:67589452-67599452 GCA_964016885.1 Eledone cirrhosa | reverse complement strand
GCGAGCAGTGTTCTTAGGTTAATTATACAATTGTCTTGTATCTCCACTGCCATAGTGATTTTGGCATTATTGCTACCTGGTGGTGTAGATAGCAGCCTTTGTGAGGGTGGATTTGCCTCAGAGGACTATTGGCAAGTTTTGAGTTGTTACAGATTGATGTTATTTAGCAATTCTTGTCCTCAATCATCTTGGTTATGCCCGTCCAAAATAAAAAAGAAATCAAACTACCCAGGCATAACAGAAAAAGAAAGGAAGCATGCATAACGATAGCCATGGAAATCCTTTCTAATCAAAATATTTCCCGAGAAGAATTTGGAAATTGTCAAAATAAGAGGATCTTTAAAATGAAAATACACAAGATGAGGAGTATCAAGGTAAAAACTGTACAAATAATAATCGGAATGATAAATTCTGATCCTGCAAATTAAAAAAATATGAATAAAAATATAGAATCTCTACCAGAGTTCACAACACTATACCCTATCAAAAATATAGCTCTAAACAATTTACCACATTCTGAGAAGTGGTATGAGCATAAGCCAGAGTCGGTGATAGAAATCGATCAAGTGAAGGTGCTATGGGATTTTATGATACAGACGGACAAGAAATTAGAACACAACAGGTCTGACCTAGTGGTTTTTTGACAAGGACAAAAGATGGTGCCTGATTGTAGATGTAGCCTGCCCATTTGACACGAGAGTGCAAGCGAAGGAGAGGGAGAAAATTAACCGATACCAGGATTTAAAGTGGGAGTTAAAAAGGATTTTGAACTGTCATGAGATCAAAGTCGTCTCGATTGTCATAGGAGCACTAGGTACTATCTCAAAGTGTTTTCAAGGATGGTTAAAAAAGATTCGTCCAGCCCCGTTTTTTTGGAACACTTAAAAAGGCATGCTTGCTGAGAACAGCAAGAACCCTGCGATACGCCCTGAATATCTGAGGCTGCAGGTAGCGGATTGATATTCATTTCAACAAACTTTCCAGTTAAATAACATTAATGACTGAGACTCAAAGTACAATAATAATAATTGTTTCTACTTTAGGCACAAGGCCAGTTATTACCCAGTGCATTACTGGTACTTTATTTTATCGACCCCATAAGGATGAAAGGCAAAGTAAACCTCGGCGGGATTTGAACTCAGACCGTAATAATAATAATAATAATAATAATAATAATAGCCCGTTCGACACGAGAGTGCAAGAGAAGGAGAGGGAGAAAATTAACCGATAGCAGGACCTAAAGTGGGAGGTGAAAAGAATTTGGAACTGCCATGAAGTCAAAGTGATCCCGATTGTCATAGGCGCACTGGGGACTATCTCCAAAAGTTTCCAGGGATGGTTAAAGAAAATCGGCCCCTTCACGCTTTTTGGAACGCTTCAAAAGGCATGCTTGCTTGGAACAGCAAGAACCCTCCGATACGTCCTGAATATCTGAGGCTGCAGGTAGTGGCTTGATATTCAATCCAACGGACTTTCCAGTTAACCAACATCAATGACTGAGATTCAAGGAATAACAACAACAATAATAATAATAATGTTTTCTTTATTAACCACAAGGGTTCACATAAAGTAGACATTAAGGACAGTACAGGACAATACAGGACGGTACAAATGGGCATTTCTGCGTGTAAAAAAACAGAGGTTGAAATAAAATAACAAAGAAAAATTCCCCAATAGGGGGGAGACTTCCAAGGGACATTTGTGGAGAAAGCCCATTAAAAGACCACAGTGGCCCTGACCACCAGGGCAAGTGCCCTCTCCCAGTTTTCCACCTTTAATTTACAGACACATACTCAGAGAAGGCCCATTCATTCGGGCCATACTTGCTTCTCTCACCCATCTTTCAACAAAATGCTGGGAAGAGAGCACTTCCCTCTCTACCCTGATTTTCCTTTTCAAATGAAATTTGAAAAAGTTAATCAGGGCATCACCGAAGAGGTAAGTGCTCGTCTTCAGCCCTTTCAAACGTGTCCACCATACTATCTCTTTCGCCATGGCCACCAGACAGATAAAAACTGCCTGCCCTTCCAGGCTAAAGGAAGGGGGCGGGGCAATCCTCACGATGGACTCAGCTGATAGCTGGATCCGTCCTACACGTGACAGCAGGTGTTCGACATAAACCCACAAGTCAGCAATGCTCGGACACTGGACGAGTGCGTGCAGGA
The DNA here is from genome assembly GCA_964016885.1 of Eledone cirrhosa. NCBI lineage: Eukaryota > Metazoa > Mollusca > Cephalopoda > Octopoda > Eledonidae > Eledone > Eledone cirrhosa. Next base: position 67,597,287 of record OZ024746.1, on the reverse strand, counting down.
CGGTTTCGTCGCCCTGCGCGCATCTCGGACATGCCCGGCTGACGGCACCTCCATGCCTGTAGAGTTTATCCCGAACTGGCAAAGCTCCTCGGTAGCACTGCCAGGCCAGGGATTTCTGGAAGTTGTCCATAGGCCCCGGCCCGAAAGTCCTTCCGAAGAGATTGGCTAGTTGATTTTCGTCGACGCCTAGAGTTTCTCCAAGTACGTCGTCGCTCTTCCCCTCCACTAATCCCCTATAGAACGCCAAGGTGGAGTTTCCACCGATCACATTGCCCGATTGGTCGAGGGCTGTGAGCGCCTGAAGACATTCCAGTCTCCAAGCGCTCCCTCTCGGTCTTCGCTTGACCCAGGACTGCAGCTCCGTCAAGGAGACGAGCTGGGGAAAAACGCGTCTTGCAAACGGCAACCACACCTGATCACTGTCGAGGAAGAGGTGGAGATGTCGTATCCTGAGCGCGTGTCTGCGCATCATCAGCCACGGCATGCCCAGCCCTCCACGTAGCGGGTGTTGACAGCAGATGGACCGCCTGACCATCGGAGCGCGTCCCTTCCACAAGAAGCGAAAGAGCAAACGCTCCAACGCAGTCAGGCGGGGCTTAGGACAAGGTACGACGGTCAGGCGGTAGTAGATGACGGATGCGATGTACGCATTCGCCACCTCCGCTCGACCTTTCAGGGATAGCTTCCTCTCGGCCCATTTCTGGGTGAGAGAAGCCACCCTGCTCGTCACCTCGTCCCAGTTTTTGTCCGTCTGGAGGTCTGGACCGAACCAGACCCCTAGCAATTTAACCGGTCCGTCCGTCCAGCGCCCGACGACGCTGTTGGACGGCATGGACCTGCCTCTCCAGGTGCCGAGCTGCAGGCCCACTGACTTTTCCTGGTTGATCATTGCTCCTGTCACCGCTTCGTATTCTCTTAGTGTAGTGCCGATCGCCTCGATGTGTTTGGCGTTCGACACCACTACGGTGACATCGTCGGCATATGCTGACACGGATCTTCCGCATCCTAGTTCGCGCGGGACCCCCTCAACGTCTCCAGTTTGTGCAGTAATGGCTCGAGAGTCAATACGTACAATAGGGACGAGAGGGGACATCCTTGGCGGACCGAGCGCATGATGTTGAACGGTTCCGAAAGGTGACCGTTCACTCTCACTACAGAGCAGATGTCGCTGTGCATGGCAGCGATCCAGCCTCTGAAGACGGGCCCAAAGCCAGCCGCCCTCAGGACTGCCGCTAGGTAACGATGGTCGACCCTATCGAAGGCTTTCGACTGATCTAAATTGATCAAAGACCCACCCGTGCCAGGTTCCCTAGCTACCCTCTCTACGATGTATCGCATGAGGTGGAGGTTGTCGTGGATGGATCTGTCGGGAATGGCGCATGTCTGTGCCTCTCCCACCAGACCACCAACGACAAGTGCCAACCTCTTTGCTAGCACCTTGGCCAAAATCTTGAACTCTGTGTTTAGCAGAGTTATGGGCCTAAAATTATCTATGTTATCCCCCTTGTTCTGATCCTTTCTCAGCAGCGCCACCGCTCCTCGGCTCACAGAGCTGGGAATTCTCCCGTTCTGTTGCCAGTTGCAGTAGACGTCCGCCAAGAGGCCTCCGAACAAGTTTGGCATTTGTACGTAAAGTTCATAGGGCAGACCATCCAAACCAGGCGATTTACCCCTTGTGCAACTAGTCATTGCATCCCGTACTTCAGCGGTTGTTATCGGCTTTTCGCAACACTCCGCCTCAGTGGCCGAAAGCCGCGGCAGTCCGTCGAGGTAGACACTAAAGTCCATCCCTCGATCCGGCCCGCCACTGCCCCCGAACAGTTGAGCGAAGTGTCGCTGAAAAGCTTCACACATTTGCCCGGGATCGAGTAGCATGCGCCCGTCGTGGTCCACCAAAGACCGGATCGTGGCTTTGTTGCCACGACGCGCCTCCGCCACTCGGGCCCATTGAACGGCTTTCGTCCCCTCGTGTCTGAGAGCACGCACCCTAGCTCTGACAACGCAGCCTTCGTGCTTTGCATTGAAGAATTGGTCAAGGGCCAATTTCGCCGCAAGTACGTCGGTCGCGATGCCTTTGCTAAGCGCCTCATCTAATTTTCTAACTAATTCTCCCTCTGCTCTATTTTTCTCTATTGCTAAAGTCTTACTAAACCTAATGGACTCTATTCTAATTGCTCTTTTCAGAGCAAACCACCACTTGTTGTTGACGATGGCCCCCGTCAACGCCCGCTTAACTAGTTCGCTAATCCGGTCTCTATAGGCCTTGCGCGCTGGTAAGGACGCGTTTAACTTCCAGTAGCCGGGTCCTCGTCTATGAAGCCTATCTAAGTCAAGCACACAGATCACGAATTTGTGGTCCGTGTAGCTGACTATCTTGAATTGTGGACAGCCTATGCTAGACCTATCTATTTCCCTACAAAATACTCTATCTAGATATGATCTGGATGACCCTATGCGATTTGTCCAAGTCCACATTGGTACATTCGGGAAATCCATTCGGTACCTCTCAGACAGTTCAAAACGTCTGAGCAGGTTGGTGAGACTCTTGCACCCTCCTTCCCTATCCACTAATCCCACACAATCCCAGCGTGCATCTAAGATCCCGTTCCAGTCGCCCACTAACACTAAAGAGCGGGACGTTCCAAGAAAGGTCTCCAGACGCCGGAAGAAATCAGGCCGCCCTGCTCCTGTCGGGGCATAGACGGCCACTAACCTGAAAGCTTGCCCGTCTCCGCTGGTCACGTCCAGCACCACCAACTTACCTTCTGGGTCCAGGAAGATGGCCCGTATGGCAAGATCCAAACCTCTCCGAAAAAGCACAGCAACTCCTCCCCCCGATCCCGGACGGCTGGGAGATGCGTACACATCGTAGCCGCCGAAGATCGGTGCGAAAGCCTGTGCTTCGGAGATTCTGGTCTCGCTGATGGCCACTACATCTATGTTTAGTGACCTGATGTCGTTGAGCAGGTGGCCCTGCTTCCATGACGACCCCAAGCCACGCGCATTTATGCTGCCTATTCTGAGTGAGGTCATGTTGAAAAGGAGTGGAAAAGATGGGAAAGACCACTTACCTTACTTCTCGTACGGCTTTTCCATCCTTTTCACTGCTTGTGGCCTCCTCAGGAAGGATGTCCTTATAAATCCTCCTGGAGAGTGCTTGTCGGAAGTCTCCGATGTCTTTGGGGAATTTTTGTTTTAGTGTCATGTACGTTTTCTGTGTGATGCGAGTGATTTGTATGTGTGGAGGTGGTGTGAATTTTGGGTTGTTGTGTAGTCTTTTTCTGTGATGCTGGTGTTGTGTTGGATGTAGTGTAATAATTGCTTGTTGTTCAAATTTAATGCTGTGTAGTGTGTATCGTTTTGGTTGTTTTGTTTTGTTTGCGTTTGTTGTGGGTTTGTTTCTGTTTCGCATTTTGGTGACTTTTGTGGTGTAGGTGATGGTGGTGCTGGGGATAATGATGGTGATAGTGTTGGTGTTTGGGTTGATGGGGTTGGTGATGCTGGTGTGGATGGTGGCATATCTGTCCTAACTTTTTTGTTTCTTAGTTTATTTGTTTCCCTCTGTATTTTGTTTTTGGAGGGGGAAGGAAGAGAATTTTTTCTTTTTTGGTTTCTTTTTTTTTTCCGGATATCGTTTCCCACTCCTCGTCGTCACAATCTGTCTCCAGTTGTGATAGGCCGGGGAGTGGAAAATCCTCCACAGCCGTTAGTTTTGGTTGTGGTGTGGTGGATGGTGTAGGCGCTGGTGCTAGTTCTGAAGCGTTGGGTGGTGGTGGTGTTGGTTTTGCTGGTGGTGGTAGTGGTGTTGGTTTTGCTACTGTTGCTGGGGTTGTTGCTGTTATAGTTGCTTCTGTTGTTGCTGCTACAGTTGTTGCTACCATCTCTGCTACTGGTGGTGTTGATGGTTGTGTCACTGGGGTGGGTAGGAGAGGTGGCCTCAACCTTTTAGCCTGAGGGCAGAAAGCCCTTAGGTGGGTTCCTTCACCGCAAACGACACACCTAGGTCTTCTGCCCTCGACAATTACCGTGAGGTGGCTGCCGTCAGTGAGGTCTATTACCTCTGGGATCTCCTCAATGCTTTTTTGGTCCGCTTGGATCAGGAGCTCCATCCCAGATCCGGACCAGTTTTCCTGCTTTACTTTTGCTACTGCTATTATTTTTGTGTTGGCTTCGATGCCGGCGAGGACAGCCGCTATTAGCCAGGGAATTTCGATGGCCGGTGGAACGGGGGTCACCCTGATCTTTACGAGTCTCTGGCCACAATAGCTTGGGACGAGTGTGAGGTCGTCACTTTTTAATGGGGCCATGGAGTGTTCTCTAGCCTCATCTGGTGTTTCAAAGAACACATCCACGGTTCCATACTTTTGCCCACGTCTGATGTGGGTTTTTCTTGCCCACACATGTCCCAAAGCTTTTTGGATTTGGGACTCGGATGCCCGTTCCACTCGGCGCGATTTTACATTTATTGTTCTATACGACACGGTGCACAGGCGCCGATGCTCCATTTTATTAGGTGTGGGGGGGGGGGAGGTGAGGCTGACCCTGTACCCATCTTTCTTTACCATTTGTTTGGCATTTTCTAAATCTTCTTGAGTTACCGTGAACGCTTCGAATTGTTTTGCTACGATGGCGAAACTGAGGGTCGGTTTTATAATGTCATTGTTGTTGTTGTTGCTATCGTTAATATTAATTTTATTTTCAGTTGTGGTGGTGGTGACGTCAGTCGTCTTTGGTGGGGAAGAGTCCATTTTGCTTGATTTCATTTCGACGTCACGAGTTAATTTATTTTTTTCTTCTTTTGTTTCTGTTGTCGCGGTGGTGGTGGTGGTGGTGGTTGTCGCGGTGGTGGTGGTGGAGGGTTTACCACCTGCAGTCATTGGTAATGGCGGGAAATGAATGTCTGCCTGAGACAAATTTAAAATATTGCTACTGCTTATATTTTTTTTTGTGTTGGCAAACGTAGTAACATTTACAATGGTGGTGTCGGTGTGAGGTGTTATTTTGTGAGGAAGGCTTTCAGCTGCTTCGTGCAGAGGGGAATTAGCCATTTTTTTTCAAAGAAATTTTTGGATAATAATAAAAGTTAAAATTTTGGGCACAAGGCCCCAATCTTTTTGGGTGTCCTTTTCGGAAAACAATGTATGTGTGCTTATAAACAGTTTACAATAAAATTTTCCATAAATGGCAATTTTTAAACAAACGGAAATAACAAACCTTTGCGGAGCTCACGATAATACGATTTCCTACGTAGGTCGCCAATAATAATAATAATAATAATAATAATAATAATAATAATAATAATAAATTGGTGGGAGCATCAACCCCCTCCCGTACTTGAAAAAGATCACATCTCAATCTTGTGGAACTTTAGCATCCAAACAGACCGAAAAATAGATGCAAATAGACCTGATATAATATTGAAGGACTTTAAAAAGAGGGTATGCCTGCTAATTGATATGTCTGTTCCAATAGACAAGAATGTATCTATAAAAACATTTGAAAAATTGAGCAAGTATAAGGACCTGGAGATAGAAATTGGAAAAATGTGGAAATTGAGAACTAAAACAATACCAGTGGTTGTAGGCGCTCTGGGAATGATACCTAAGGAGTCTAATGATTACTGATCGCAAATCCCAGGAAACCCGCGTATAGGAGAAATACAAAAGATAGTACTAATGGGAACTGCCCATATACTAAGGAAGATTCTGTCAATATAAGTACATCACAAGTCTAAACACTAAAGATGTATGTGTGAGTATGTATGTTCTTTCTTGAACATGGCGGACCTTGTTGTCTCTTGAGGTCACTGGTTGTGACTTGGTGATAACTCGTATGAACATAAAGCAAGATAAATGCAACTGTAATAATAATAATAATAATAATAATAATAATAATAATAATAATAATAATACTGAAATTGAGAAAATGTGGCACCTCAGGCCGTTACAATACCAGTGATTGTGGGAGGACTGGGAATGATCAAGAAAGGAACAGAACAATATTTGCGAATGAGGTGCAAAAAATTGTTTTGACTGGTACTGCACACGTATTGAGAAGAGCACTATCTCTGTAAGATTGATATCCCTCCTTGTATTTACATATGCATATGCACATGTGTATATACTGTTTTTTATTTTTTTAATTATAATCAATGTGCTGTATTAACTGGCTTACCAATGCATACTGTGAATTTATTTGCTCTAGGTGTTAGGAAGATACTCGGCATATATCTCAGAAACAATAATGAAAGAAAATAAAAATAATAATAATTATTATTATTATTTTTATGTATTGCACGGATCGCTGTATGCAAGAGGTTATATGAAAACTTAATTATAGATTTAAATTTTCACGGTGCATCGGTTCGTCGAGAAAACAAAAAGCTGCAGGCAAATGTATCGATACATATGCTCGACTCAGTATGTCTTTCAGTGCATCGACCTTTTCACTACAATGCCATGCCTTGGTTAGATTCGATTTTTCAGAACACTCTGACCAACATCCGACCGTTTATCAATAGTTCCGTTATGAGAACAGCTCATCACATATTTTCAATTTGGCTAATCTTTAACTGACATCTGCGGATGCCGGCGTTGTTAAGGGATTTATCTTTTAGTTCCCAGTTGGCGCTTATTTATAGTCCATCGTGTCAGTTCAGAGTGACAGCTTGGCGGAATTGTTAGAACATCGAACGACATTTGAAGTAGAAGTTCCGGCCTTACCCGGTCTCATTCTGATTTTGATTGCGTGGCAAACGTAATCTAGCGCTAGGTTTACACAATCACCTATCCCTTTGGTGCTTTTAACGTTGTTTATTTTTGGCTTCTTGTCTTTAGGTTGAGGTGTACTGTATCTCCTCCACCCAGTCTGGGAGGGCACGAGAAAGATCATGGCTTTTCTTCCTGAATAAATAGTAAAAACAAAATAAATATATAAACCACAACATTGCAAAGTGCATTGTCTGACCCTCCGCTATAGATAAGTTCAATACGACAGAATTTTGGAATATAATGAAGCTGCTGCATATATCTTGCATAAATCTAGATCAATTCGTTAATAGAAAAATTCATTCCTAGAATGTTAATTAGTCTAATTGCCTTGAGAATTGAGAGTGAAAAATGAGGTAGGTGTTGTATCATCTTTATTTACAAAACCTTTTGGTTGGCTGATATTATTGGATATAACTCATTTGACTTCTGTTATTTTTTATTGTAAACATCTCTACTGGGAACGTTTGTGTAATAGTTGCAATGATAAACTTTGTTAATTGAAGAATCACAACACAATATATTACACCTGTGTTTATATCGTATTTGTATTCAGTATACAGAACGCACCCCCGAGGTAATTCCCGTCATCAATATTAAAAATGTTCGTAGCCTGGCTCTCTGCTGTGAAAGAGTGGAGAAAAGAAAATACAGTGGTTTAGATGAAGATATGATGTAAGTGTGAGGCAATATAGAACATTTGCACACCTTTATGCAGTTAGTTACACTCACATATAAAGAATATTTATGTTGGTCTTTTTACAGGCTTACATATACCTCACGCTTCTTTGAGATTTCCCTCGCACACCTGTGTATATGAGTGTAACTGTATGGCCGCGTATGTGCGCATATATCTGCATGCATATGTTCGATGATGTACATATATGCCTGTGAATATAGGTGCCTATACGGATAAGTATGTTTGTTCGATGTTTTCCAGTACGTTACCACCAACCTGCTATCTTTGAGAACACCCTGACGAACATACTATAATTATCCCTTTCCCATTTATTATTTTTCGTTCATTTACTCTCAATTTACCCGACTTCATAATCTGATTCTCTCACA
>OZ024746.1:67532819-67580319 GCA_964016885.1 Eledone cirrhosa | reverse complement strand
AAAAAAAAAATAGGATGCAGAGAATAAAGTAAATTTATTTCCACACCTCCTTATGTTTTAGGAATGTACAACTAGACTTACGATGTAGTCAAAGGCCCGTTTAGCCTTCTGAATGGCATGCCTAATTAAAATCGCCTAGACGTCTTTAGTATTGCGGCCTGCCTATGATGCGCCACAGCCATGCGACCCAATGCTAAAAAAGGTTACCCTGCCAGATGTAGACTGATAATAATAATAAAAAAAAAAAACACGATGTATAAACTTTATCTAAAAAAAAGTCTAAAGTTTGTCTTAAGCCAGAAGGCTCATTTGGCCGGTGCTTATCCCGGTTTCATGGGGTGAAGCGACTGAGAGTACAAGATTCTCCCCTGGACAGGACGCCAGTCCATCGCAGGGTTAAACCTCCAGCTATTGCTGGTACTCATTTTCAGCTGAGTATACTGGAGCAACGTGAAATGAAGTGTTTTGCTCAAGAACACTACACGCACGAGCCCACAACATTATGATCGTAAGTCCAACACTCTTACCACTAGGCCACGTGCCTCCACACAAACTTTATACCCTTCACTTTATATTCTTAGTTTAAACCCATTTATTTTTTCTTTTAAAATGTGGTACATCTCATAAGTCTATGCATCTTATAAGCCGTCAAATGAGGTATTTAATCTCATTGGTACAATGCTACGTATTTTTATGGTAGGTGTTTTAGTTAGCACCGTCGACTCTCGTATTTCTTGTACTCCTTTCAACTAGTCCAGGGTCACAAGAAAGATTAGATTATGTATTAGATGTAACACACGGCCCTATCGACACTGCTACCGCAGCATATTACTGCTACTAATGTTATACTGCTCCGGAAGGAGTGATAATGCTTTTAGAATATTTCGATTCGGAACGTAATGACTCAAAGTATTACTGCCACACCGATTTGATTTATTTATCTTGTTTCAATGCACTGAAGTCCATTTTATCCAGTTATCAAATGTTAGAAATACAGGAAGATTTGGCTGCTATTTCTAGCAGACCAAGCAACTTAACGCCTTCATTATTGGCTCGATAAGGATATTTCTTGTTGGTTAAATCGATTTTCCCAGTAGCAGAATATTACTAATGTATTTGTAGTATTTTTGTTTTTTTGTATTCTCTTTATTGCTAATTTTACGTTGTGTAGTAAAATACTTTACTTACATATCAGTAGAATAGTGCAATTTTATCACATTTGGACAGATGAAAAATGTTGTTAACTCGGAAGTATTAAGGTTGAATCGAAATACAATATTACATTTTCAAGAGTATTTCTGCTACGCCTGGTGGTTTCTTCTTACATAGACAATAAAAAAGGTACAGTGTATTAAACGAGAAGACAGATCATTGAGAAAATGTTTATGTTTAAAGCTAACTCTAAAATATACAGTGAAACAGCTCGTTATAAATAGAGAAACACGGTTTACTGCAGTTATAATACCACCCTAAAAATTATTGTTTTTGTTATTTTTTAGCTTCAAATCATTCCCGAGGGAATAGACATGTGATGAAAGACATTCTAGCCGTGACTATTCCATCTTTTCCGACATTTTATTTAGGGCTACATTATCCAATGTATTCTCGCGGTTTAAAGTTGGGATTTGGGTAAGCTTCTAGCCAGTGAAAAAAAAACGTAGAGGTTCACTCTCTGGCTAAAAAGACCTGTGAATAATGTTAGTTTCTGCGTATGCAACAGATAATCATGGGGAGTAATTTGTAGTAACTAGAAAATCCAATAATTTTCGATACGAGAGAAATTCGTTAAAACACAGATATGGAAGAATGATGAAGAAATTCGTTTCGTAATCACAAAAATCTGAGTTCGATCTCATTGCAGGAATCTTGGGAAATTGCTTTTACCGTAGCCTAAAGTCTACTCAATTCTTGGGTTTACGGAAACTATATGGAAGACCATTGGACAAGGATTGTTCCTGAAATTCAAAGGTCCATCCTAGTTACATGGTATTTCGTTGGTTTAACTTGAGAATTACATCACATGTACTATATGTCGGTGGAATACGCAATCACATACATATCAAATTAACGGTTCAACTGTTCAGTTGATCGAACAACTAAATGCTCATTGCCAAAAAGCCGGGAAGATTCATCGAGATGGCTGAGACAGTAGAGTGTCAGATTAAATGATCTACAGCAATGAATTGCTCTCTTATACCTAGTTCTAATAACTCCTAGAATTATACTACTCTCTCCTCAGTCTCAGAAATAATAACTACCCATGAATCGATGTAGGTCCAATTGATTATACTACACGTTTTCATAATATATTTGTGGCATTGTGCCAAAGATGGGAATTTTTATTAATCAGTTGAATGGATGAGTCTGATTATAAACGGCTTTTTTCTGTCTCTTTTTCTTACTTCATCTTTATTTTAGACCTGATCAACTCTCATATACTTTGTTATTTGTATAATCTTGAAAAGATATGCTTAAATCGGCTTTTGCAAGTAACGAAACCTATACAGTTTATTCGTCTAGCATAAATACAACTCACTTAATCTTATATCGGCAATCATACTATAATACGTATCATCCACCTTCTCAAGGGGAATGGTGACAGGATAGATATTCTCATCTCTTTCTTAATCGCATGTGAAAGTTTGTGAACTATATAAAGCAAACCTAAATAGAAACGAAATCTCACCTTAAATTTATAAAACACTAGCTAGAAATATATGTATGGGTTGGGTTTATAACAGGAATTATGTTGGCATATATAAATATATTAAAAAACACTTTTTATCAATCTTTTAACTGTCTATACTTCTCAGCTTCGCTGTTTGAATTCGTATATATTCCTATAGTTTTCTTTTGTAGTCGTTATTGTAATATCAAAGATACAATAGTCAAAGATGAGAAATTGCACCTAATATTTCAATATTTATCTCCTTCAATGCTTCTTTTTTGTAGAATCTAAATATGTTTTAAAACGTTAATCGAATCGGGTGACTAGAAGGGAGGGAAAAGGAATACACAGACACAAACACACACACACAAATAAACACAAATACACATGCACACGTAATTATGCATATGAAAATATGTTATCGTATATCAGTACAGCTGTAACTATCTTGATATCTAAAGTGATAATTCACAATTGAAGTGTGTGATACTTATTGCTATTGGATTAGAACATTACCAAAATGCTTAAATAAACCACCAAACAAAATAATAATAATTGTTTCTACTTTAGGCACAAGGCCAGCAATTACCCAGTGCATTACTGCTACTTTATTTTATCGACCCCGTAAGGATGAAAGGCAAAGTCAACCTCGGCGGGATTTGAACTCAGATCGTAAAGGGACGTAACTATGCTGGAAAATAATTGTTTCTACTTTAGGCACAAGGCCAGCAATTACCCAGTGCATTACTGGTACTTTATTTTATCGACCCCGTAAGGATGAAAGGCAAAGTCAACCTCGGCGGGATTTGAACTCAGATCGTAAAGGGACGTAACTATGCTGGAAAATAATAATAATAAACTAGTTTAATATAGAATGTACTCGCTCAAAAATCAATTAGTATTTCTTCCAATGAGGAGGTGGTGGTGTGGCTGCGTCAGTGAACAAACAATAGTTGTGGACTACCAAAGTACACGACGCACTACTGTAGTTAGTTAAATCTTTTCACGTGTTCGTTTGAAATTCTGTTAAGATTTCGTCTCTATTAAGACCTTGGTCAGGGAGGGACGGGCAGCATACACGGATACCTGGCCCCCAATACTTGCGAGACAGCAAACTCCGCTAAACAGAAATAGAGAATATAGCCTACGACCAGTTTCCACAAAGTTTCTATTTAGCAGACTTCAAAGCAAATTAATCGATTCGGTATATATAAAAAAAATCGGGTTTATAATTCACTGCAGATCTTTGTAGCTATCATTGTTTGTACATTAGTACAAACACTCCCTATATTCCCTCTCTCTTCCCTCTCTCTTCCCTCTCTCTTCTCCCTCCCCCTCTCTTTCTCTCTCTCTCTGTATATATATATATATATATATATACACATATATGCTGAATCCATTTATCCTACTGTACTATTTTCCTACGATTTCTGGCCTTGTGTCAATGTCTGAAATCATTATTCTATTTAACTGTAAGGTTAAATAGACGTTTGTAAAGAATCGCGAAGCAACGGTGAAGAAACATTATCTATCGCCCCTTCATCGTGTTTCGCTATCAATTCAATTCCAGTCTGGATCGATTTTACCATTCATTTGTCAAGGGAGGTCAATGAGTAATAGCAGTACATTACAGAAGAGTAATCTCCTTCAACAATTAGACTTCTGTGTATGTAAAAGAAATCAACAATTTATTTAGCTGTATGGAAAGTCACTTAGAACATAGGCCCTATACTTTTTTGTATGCCACTCAAAGACCAGCCTTCTATTTTCATCAGACTGACTATATATATATAGCAGTCACATGTTACCTTAATCATTCTCTTGAATAACGATTCACTGAAAATAGTATCTGATCTGAAAAAGACGAGATTGTAACTGATAGAAGGCTTTTGATCACATGTTAGCTTGATTAGTGTTAAGTTGGAGCTAAAGAATAATAATAGCATTGCTGATATTATTCAGCTTTAAAATCATGCTTATGGCATAGGGAGATGGAAGAATGTACTGTGCATGATTATTCAAAGGTGGTGCATGCAAAATGAAATGACTTCAACAGGGAATTAAACCTGCGTCACGGTCTCAGCCTAATGGAAGCTTACGCTTTGCTTTAATTCATATCTTAATTTAGAAATAAGGATTTATTAATTAGGCTAATGGAGAAAAATGTATTCGTTAGGACAATATATTTGTGATGTTTATGTCTTAAGCCCATTTGTGGTGTATTGAACATGAAATAGCTTTTATGGGAATCGAAACAGGGTTACTGTGAATTTACACATTTCAGCCAAGCGTTCTATTACTGAAAAGACAAAGACAAAAACAACAACAACAAACGGTTTCTTTTGAGAAAGTGATAATACCCTTTAGAAATATTTAGATGTTGCGAAATTCATGCATATCTAAGGGACATTAATACTGTAAATGAGATGAATTCAATTCAATCTGAAATGGAAATTGATCTCAAGGTCTCAGATCACAGGGGGCTAAGAACATCTTGATAAAAGTAACTTACCTTTGTTACTGGAAACATATGTAATATGAAGAATAGTATCAAATATTAGCGGTGGTTTCGTAGAATCGTTTGAGCGACGTATCAAATAATCACTGGTTGTTTATCTCTGCTATTTTCTATTTTTTGCTCCTATTTTTCATCCCACTCAAGTCGATTTCCTCCATTTTATTCTGTGCTGGAAAACGTAGCACCAGTCAAATTAACCTACAGAATAACCAATAATCCTGTAGATATGATGAATAGTAATCGTTAGTAAGGAATAATAGAATCGTTGCCATTTAATTTAGAAAGTTACACGAATTGAAAAAAAATCACTTTTATGTTTGTTTTCTAAAGAGGAATATACAAACCTCATTTTATTCAATATTAATTAATTCTACATTAATTATTAAACAATGATACCCGAAGAGATATATTGATTAATTTTACGGTAGTTTTAATAAATTTGTATTTTTCTAATCTTTTTATATATATATATATATATATCTATATCTATATCTATATATATATATATATATATACATATATACATTGGTTTCCAAAAGGATTTTAAAATATTTTCTTTGTTATTTCCTATACGCAGCATATGATGTCGATGAATATATTTTTCTTTTATGAATCACATCTACTTTTATGAAATGAAAGGATGTAGTTAAAGGTTTCTTAGTGCTTCTAGGCAAATAATATGCAGAATAATTACTTCAATATTTTATATGAAAAGGAAAAGAAAAAAATTATAACGATAGTTTGGATAGTCTTATATATCAATTGGATCAACATATATACATATATAAGCTCAATTGTTCAAGTCAGTATGTTTTTAAAACGTATACTATATCTCTGCCAATGGCACTACATTTCCATTCACCAAATTCATTTATCTGTTACGAGACAGGACAAGTGTAAAATGACGAGTGTTATATTGAGTTATTTGAGATAGATTGTTCTTAGCCACATGAAGATATGTGGCGATTGGTAGAGTTGTTATAGTGTTGGATAAAATCCATTGCATTATTTGTTTTCACCGAGATCAACATTGCCTTTCATCCTTTCGATGTGAACAAAGTCTACCATTTGTCCAGGGCAATGGATTGTCATTACGTTTACACCAAGTGACGAAGTGTCTTGTAATATTTGTTCAGGCTCTTTGTATTTGGCTTATTGCTAAATGACTTGTGGACTAGTTGGCACGGATTTGATGAATAAGTTTAAGGGTAATGGTATGAACGACGTCTGCAAATATTTTCAATTAACTGAAAATTTCTTCTTTGCTGAAAAAAGAAAAAAAAAACCTCGAACTAACTGTGAGCGATTCGTACTATGGTCAAAACCTGATATATTTATTTCAATTCTTTGCGTCCTTAGTTCAAATACCACCGTGGACAACTTCACCTTCATTATTCCATGTCGATAAAGTAACATTCAAATGCTAGAGTCCATTCTTCTGTTCCACGTTTGGAAATGGCTAGGGTGTCTTGTGAGAGGATAGTGGGGTGCCAATCAGAGCGTTCATTTCCCAAGAAATAGAGGGGGGGTTACACCAGGGTCTAGTAACGTCTTATATAAAAAAAAAAATGATATATTGCCAGAAACGCTTAAGGACGAATAGATAATAAGAAGATATAGATATCCGTGAATATTTCAGTGCATTCAGAGACTATATACAATCATTGTAGAGTGATCGCTTAAAGGTATTCTATAGAATCGACGTTAGAATTTATATTAAGAAGATATATTCTCGTCATTAATTTGTACTGAATGGATGCTTTCTTTTGCTGATAGGTCATAGTAGTATGCAAATATTCAGAAATTCAATATGGGGTTATATAAATACAAATATATAAATGGTATTTGTATTGTTTCAGTGGTTTTGGTGGTTGAGAGGTAGTTACGTCAGTTCGAAGGAAAATGTGATTAGCCGATGAAGTAAGTGGAATTTAACAATAAAATGGAAGGTAGAACAATGTAAACAATTCTAAGCTAGTTTGCAAAGAACAGTTGTCCACTATCCCAGAGCAATTCTGCAATGTGTCTCCTTTAATACCTCTCATACACATCTCTCATCACATCTTTCTCTCCATCTCCTTTTCACCGTATTACTTTCTGCTCCCTCTCTTTCTCTCTGTCTGTCTCTGCCTGCCTGTTTCTGTCAAGCTGTCAATATATATATACAAATATAATTTCAGTGAGATCGTAATTCAGCTTGGTCAAAAACAAAGCGAAACGCAATTTTCGAGATATGCGGCAAGCGCTCAATGGACTAAAAGAAGACCAGAGCGATTAACATACGTTATAGAGGCCAAACAAACTGAAAATGGCGGTCATGAAGCTCCTAGCCACCGGAGCCCCCCAAAAAAACGAAGCAAGCTAAACAGGTTAAACAAAGGAATTTACCTGGACCTCCTGGAAATTGATAGTATAATCCAGTGGGAAATTTCGTTTCATTTTTTCCGTTTATCGTTTTCGGTGCACCCGGCCGATTAACCCACTCGATATGCAAATTGGGCTACTCAGCCGTTAATATGCATAAGGTAAGTATATACGTTCAACAATCTGGCAGGAAGGTATACGTTGCTGACGATAGCTAATAAGCTTGAAACTAGTACAGCGTTCCTTTTTCAGTGTTGAACAAACGAGAAACGATGGTTACTAGACACTACGGCTTAATATGGGATGTTTGTTTACAAACACACCGAGCATTATAATAAATGTTCGGTGAATCCATACGTACATATATATATATATGTGCATGTATGTATATATGTATACATACTACTGTACGTCTGGATACATGTATGTAACAGCCGTACTAAGAGTGGGAAATGAAATTTCGTTTCATTTTTTCCGTTTATATATATATATATATATACACATATATATATATGACTCTCAGGGATAACTTGAACTGTTAAGGCATATTTTCCTTGGTTATGTCAAAATTTATAAAACGCACTTTGTATTTTATCTGATGATAGCGTACCAACATTTTTGGTACCCTTGAAATGTATATAATAGAATAAATATGGTTTTATAAATATAGTTTCCATTTATTTAATACTAGCAGTGGAACCCGGCGTTGCACGGGATAAGGTATTTTGGAACACGGGCCGCCAACAGACCTAATCGTGGAAAAAACTGCATGCATGGACAAAATAAACCGATTACTCTGATGGCTGGATTTTCCTCGATGAAGCAGGAAAAATGCAGGTTTTCACCTAGGGGATCAAGAAAATGAATTTTTTTATGTGCATAATATATGCGGAAAATCGGCTAGACGTAACGCCTCCAAAAAGCCCTAAAAAGCTGAACAAAATGAAGTTTTTCACCTAATGCTAGCCCTAGGCCATAAAAAAGTTGGATTTTCTTTCTCACGTTATGAAGAAGAGACTGGCTAATACATAGTTACAATTTCAAGGAAATCTGTCTGACGTAACGCCTCAAAAAAACTCCTAAAAACCTGAAAAAAACGCAGTTTTTTTTACCTAATGCGGGCCCTAGGGTATCGAAAAGTTTATTTTTTTATATGCATAACACTCCCTGAAACATAAGTAATACACATGTAAAGTTTGAAAAAATCGGTTGGGTACTTCTCGAGTTTTAGGCATTCAAACTGTACAGACACACACACACACACACACACACACACACACACACACACAGACATCCTCAGGGAAGTGACGTATTGCAGACAGCAGACATACAGACAGATATAAGGGGGTCGACGTTATATGTATGTATCTATCTAAAAAGTTAAAGACTAAGAATTATAGAGAGAGATCGCTAAATCGCCTAATGCGGTCCCTAGGGCATTGAACATTTGAAATTTCTTTTGATCAGAACACTACCTGAAACATAAGTATTACATGTGTAAAGTTTAAAAACAGTCGGTTGGGTGGTTCTCGAGTTTTAGGGATTCAAACTCACACACACACACAGACATCCTCAGTTTTATATAAATAGATCATTGTATATTATACTCTAGAAAAACTGTTGAGTGCTCTGAATCAGTTATAAACATTTATATTTGTTGAATTACCAACAAATTGAATATCCCTTCTGCTTATATATATATATATTTAAGAGTTAAACAAGATTCAATGAATACATCAAAGAATGAGTTTTACAATAGATTGGAAGCACTCTAGGGGAAATATTTTCCAGAGTTATTAATATTAATTCAAAATATTAACAAAATAGATATTCGTGTGATCAATTATATTTTATTATACATATTTCAGAGGTACTGAATTAAGTTCAACAGTACGTCCTCATCAGATAAAATAAAATGATACATGACATACGCTGACATGGTAGATGGTTAAGATTTAATCAAGGTAGACTACCTTGATTAAATCTTAACCATCTACCATGGTATATCATGTATCATTTTATCTGATGAGGACGTACTGTTGAACTTAATTCAGTACCTCTGAAATATGTATAATAAAATATAATTGATCACAAGAATATCTATTTTGTTAATATTTTGAATTAATATATAAATATATATATATATATATAATATTCTTGAACTTTCGACAGCTAGATCCGAACAGCGAGTTCGGATCTAGCTGTCGAAATGGCCGGAGCTCCGCCGTCGAGGTTTTGACTCTTTCTATTTTCCTATTACCCACTCTACTACCCTAAATATCGAGTACTCTGGTGCGTTATAGTCCACCTGATTTCTTACCACATTTTCTTTGTTTTATATAGATATATATATTTATTAAAATAACAGTTTAAGCAAAGAATCGCTGCTTTCACCCTTTGCTTTCACTAGATTATCCCGTCAAGGGGGAAAGCAGTGATTCTTTGCTTAAACTCTAATCTGTTATTTTAATAAATACTTGCTCTATGGTGTTATATATTTTTATATATATATTATCCTTATCGAGCCCTCTAATGATTTTAGTCTTCACATTTATTATTACTATATATATATATTACTATATATTATATATATATATATAATAGTTGAAAAAAGGGGTACTATTCCATAAAAACAAAACAAAAGTTATGGTTAAAGAGTGAAGGTGAAAATGCACGGAAGTATATTTAAAGATTATTTTTTCCTTAATCCGACAGAATGAATAATTAAATATTAGCAGTACAGATTGGCAAAATAAACATCAACGTGACAAATGTTTAAATTTATCAGTTTGAACATTTGTCTCGTTGACGTATGTTTGAAGAAACGTGTGCAAAGGAAAGTTGTAAGGTGGATTGGTTGACGGAAATATTAAGTAAGAAAAAAATGGTGGCGAGAAGAAAGAGGTGTGGCGCAGAGTGTTGTAGTAGATGAAGAAGTAGAACGGAGAAAAACAATAAATATGTGAGTTTATAGTGGAATCATAATAGAGAATGATTTTGTTAATTAGCAGATAAGTCTTGTTTTCAGTATGATTGGAAAAGCATCATCAATCCAGTTAACTGAACTGTTGAAGGCAGCACGTGGTTTGAGAAATTTTGAAAGATTTGGTTGTGTTTATATGTTTGTAAGGTGTAGTGTATTGCTCTTTCCTTGGTATGTGCGGCAATTGCCCCTTTATATTGTTGAGGGAGATTAGTTTCTAAAATACACATGATATCATCAACATACACACACATATGGTATATATATATATATATATATATGTTCAAAGGAGTAAATACTTACTGAAACATATATATACACACACACATATATATATATATATATATATATATATATATATATATATATATATATATGTTTCAGTAAGTATTTACTCCTTTGAACATGAAATATTTTCTTATACTAAGATAAGACGATCGATTTCACAATTTTAAAGAAGGTTCTACGGTGATTGTAATCGAATATATGACTCCCTCTTGTTGTGTGTCGATGTAAGAAAACATGGCCATAATGCCACACACAAAAACATCAAACAATGAGTTTCAATGTAAAGCATCAATCCTAGGACTAAATAGATTTAAAGATTCGCATTATAAGTACAAAACACATACAAAATAAATGGTCGATGGTTGTGTTTCGAATTTTTTCGAATTGATATTCTCAGTGATATATTTTTGCTAGTCACATTTTTTTCTGTCAAAAGTCACCGTTTCTTCTCAGTAACAGATGGGTGAATGATCACAACGTTCACTATCTAAACCACAACCACTTCGCCGGCTGTTCTCTATTGTATATCGGATTATGTGTACTGAACACTTCAAAAAACACCTTTTATTATTTTATTTTACAACGCATTCTGTGAACAATAGCGTCGTGACTTATATTTTCCGAATGGCTGATCAAAGCTCGCTGGATTTAAAATAGCGAGTGTGACAAAAGTGTGTAACAGAGACTGAACAATTATGCAAAAAGTGTGGAAGGTTTATTGAGTTGTCGCCTTTGTGATATGCATCGTCGAATTCTACATACATTAAAATCTTTATTAGGAAAGTTAAAGAAGTTGAAAAGAATCATGAAATAAATGTTGACACTGATCTTTCTCTCTCTCCAAGTCCCCGAGGAACGTTCGAGTATCCCAATTAACACAGGAATAAGATTAAAAAAGTGCTCAGTCCACAAAGAAAATTGTAGATGAATATTTGAAACCCAAAGCACTGACTATAGGTAATAAATTACCCTAAAAGCCTGGAATAGAGGATCAAACGTGAAGGTCATGCAATCCAGGAATAAGACATGCTTACTCAGTACGTTCTGTATAAAAGCCAGACAATATCATAATTTCAAATTGGGAGCATATCCTCCGGATTCTGCTTATCTATACGACATGATGAGATAATAGACTAAGGCAGTAAATAAAAAAACTATTGCTGGTATCTGAGACTTAGAAGAGCAACAAATGTATAACACAATTGATCCGATATTGTTGTTAGAGGTTAACAAATAAAATAAATAATATACTGTTGAGGGAGTCAGATGCACGCCTGACCTGGATATGATGAGGAGGAAAAAAAAAAGATATCTAAGGCTCATTGATTTCAATGGGCAGTCATTAGTAATATCGTAGTTGCAAATGCTTGTGAATTTGTTAAGTTTCATATGTTGGAAAAGTAACGTTGTACTGCATATAAAACGGATTATACTATAAAATATGTATTTGTTGTTACGTTTTATGAGATTAGGATAAGTTGTAAATTGTATTTTATTCTTAAAGCCATCATTACGAACAACCTCAGTATATTAACGATTTCTTGTCCAAGGCCAACAATTTGGAGAAGAGGAAAGTTGATTACATCGATCCCAGTGCTTGATTGGCACTTTATGTCATCGACCAAGCACCTGGGTCGACTTTCCCCTTCTCCAAATTGCTGGCTTTGTCTGTAAATGAGAAATCATTATGAAAAGAAAGAATCTTCGTAACAATACACCATAAATATTTTATGGTATAATACGTTTGATTTGCAGTGAATGTGGCTTTATGTGAAGTTGATGTGAGCATACATTTCTTAATATTAGAGACTAGAGCTCTTAGAATTTTGCGAGGGGTGATTCGAATTCGCATTTATATAAACCATAACTTCATTAAGTTTTTGGAAAGGTAGATCTTAACCTTTTCTAAATTAAAATGAACGCACAGAAAATTACATACGTCAACTCTACTTCTTAAGCATATTTCACAGAGTATTTTTCAGGAATTCTCTATCTTGCTCATGATAGATGACATGCATGATTATAAGGCTATGATCTCAGTATAGACAGTCAGGAAAATTTCAATATATATATATATAGTAATAATAATACATTTGAAGACTAAAACCCAAAAAGAGCTCGATAAGAATTCTTTAATCTGTTATTTTAATAAATATATATATATATATATAAGCCACTTTTTTAACATAAAAACAGGTAGAATTCCCAAAACTAATCAGATAAGAGCAAACATCACGGACGCTCTATCTCAAAATTATTTTTGAAAAGCATTAGAAATGCGCAACCGGTAAAAACCAAAACTGAATACTAACCAATACTATTAGTATTTCTCACTTATTCCTAATTAAACTATTTTTCACTGTGAACAAATTGTCAGCCTTTTCTATTCCGTTTACCAATATATATATATATAGTTTTGCGAGGTTTTTGATATGAAATCGTGTGTCGAAACAAATATTGTTATACTTGGGGAGGGTCATATTTGTGTAATATTGCCAGAATTAATAACAGAACACACTCACTGTGAGTGTGTTCTGTTATTAATTCTGGCAATATTACACAAATATGAACCTCCCCATGTATAACAATATATATATACACACACACACACACACACACACACACACATATATATATATATATATATATATATATATATATATATATATATATATATATATATATATATATATATATATATATCATTGATATCGCAAAATCAAGTCGCATCGTCGGATCTCATAAAACACCATGAAGGAGGTTATCTATAGAAGGTTAAAATTATATAATGTCAAATTGATAAACCATTTTATTGCGGACATACTCTTCTTATGCAATACAAGAGACATTGAAAATTTCTAAAGAATTATGATTCTGCTCAGAATTATATCCGGTTTAAAAGAGTTGCCAACAATCAGTTACTAGGATACCAGTAATCTTCTGGTACGTAGTACAACAAATATTCATATTCAAATAATTATATTAGATATTAGTTTAACAATGATAATAATAACGAAGGCAAGTTATTTTACATATTATTTCATAGTTTTACGATCGTTTCAGAGGGTTGTTCATATTGATATATTGACTGATCTATAGCAGTTAGAGAACTGTATACTATCAGACATAATGTATAGGTTCTATCATACCGACTTCTTCGGAAACGAGGTAGACCACATTAAGTATTCAAATAATTAGCAAGTTTTCTTTTGCCTCTGACTCATAGGTTTCTTATAGAGTTTTATCATCCTAAGATAACAAAAGCCCGGTGATATACAATAGAAGCTGGATATTGTGATTGTTTCCGTAATTTTGATAACAATAAAGGGGTAGTAACATATCCATGAGATTATAATAAGCAGCTTCCACTGTATCTATGCATATGTGTGGGTGTATTTTGGTGGTTGTGGCGGGGTTATGTTTGTTTATGTTACATAACCAAGCGGCTCGAAAAAAGGAGCTTGATAAAATAAGTACCAGGCCTGAACGTATGACATAATTGACTAAATCCCTTGACAGCGGTGCCCGAGCAACACCCAATTTAAGGAACAGTAAAATTAATATATACATATGCATATATATATATATATATATATATATATATATATATATATATATATATATATATATATATATATATAGAACGTATGATATGATTGACTAAATCCCTTGACAACGGTGCCCCGACAACGCCCCACTCTAAGGATCAGTAAAATTAATATATATATACATATGCATATATACACACACACACACACACATATGTATATATATATATATATATATATATATATATATATATATATATATATATATATATATATAATAAAAAGTAATTAAGTCAAATATTTAAAATTTGGCTTCGTTTATTAAAGGTGTACTGCTATAAATATTTCGGTGACAGCCATCCTTGGCTGTGACCTCTTCAGGCAGTCCGAATTGGTGTGGTAGAGACAGGTACACATGATGTTGAAGTGTTTAACTCCGTCAATACTCCGATATGCCCAGTTCCTGGTTGGGTTGCTATTTCTCTGAGGAACTGGAATCATATATATATATATATATATATATATATATATATATATATATATATATATATATATATATATATATATATATACAATTTAAATGAAATTGAGATCGATGCATCAAGAAATACAGAGAGTGAAGGAAAGAGAGAAGAATGAGATAGAGTGAGATATGTAATAGATGACGCGGTATTATACAGCAAGGGATAACTGTCAGTGAGAAATACCGTCTAGCAGTGTACTGTGGAATGGTTGTGAGAGTTAGGCACGATTTGTTCACCTGTGTGGTGTATCGTTTTACTTTATTGTACTTCGATGGTTTACACAACCAGTGCAAAGAAAATGGAAGCAGAGAGTGAAAGAGAGATATCGAAGGACGAGAAGTTATAAAGGAAAGAGTGAAGAGAGACAGAAGGAGAGAGATAGAGGGGTGGTGGGGAGAGAGAGAGGGGGAGATAGAGAGAGAGAGAGAGAGGGGGGGGTATATATAGAGAGAAAGAGAGAGAGAGAGAGGGAGAGAGATATGGTTGGAGAGATATGGTGAGATCGATAGATATTGAGAGAAAGATATGAAAAGGGAGTGACAAAAAGAAGAGATAGAAATAGAGAGGAATGGAGTGAGAGATAGAGAGAGATAGACTAATATGGTGAGACAGATAGATGGAAGTACATGCGGGTGATAGGGGGGCATAATGGACAGACAGCCTGTAAGAAATATGAGATTATATTAAGTAAATGTTGCAGACGATAAGAGGGAGGGAATTTGAGTTGGTAGCTTTATAAAAGGCGGAACTATAGACAAACTAAAGCTGATAGACGGACGAACGGGCGCGGGGCAGAGCGGCGCAGTTCACGGGCGTATATATATATATATATATATATATATATATATATATATATATGCAGAGGTTATATTTAATTTGTTGGGATTCAACAAGCTTAAACATTTTTATAACAATATATATATTGGAAAATGTGTGAAATCCTTGGTACGGTTAGGTTTATTTGAAAAAAGGAAAAGAATGACTTCACTTGTAGTGCTAAACAATTTAATTTAATTTTATAATATTATGATTTGGTAGATCTACCAAATCATACTATTATAAAATTAAATCAAATTGTATAGAACTACAAGTGAAGTCATTCTTTTCCTTTTTTCATATATATATATATATATATATATATATATATATATATGTGTGTGTGTGTGTGTGTGTGTGTGTGTGAACACACGTGAATATATATAAATATAATACGTGGGTTAATGTTTATGTATATACGTACATACATACCTATATACATATATATATATATAAATATAAATATAAATATATACATATATATATGTGTGTGTGTGTGTGTATGTATGTGTGTATGTATGTGTGTGTGTATGTATGTGTTTGTGTGTGTGTATACATACATATATACAACATCCGGCTGACGTGAGAAATTTTAGGAAAATTTGAAATTTGAAATGTAGTCGTCCCAACCTATATACATAGTCGATCACTATATATAATAGTTGAGAACATGGGTTAAAGTACCTCCTGGTGACAAAAAAGGTGGACACAGACGCTCACATATGCACACATACACACCCTCTTTTTCACACGCATACACACAAAAGTACACGCATACACACACACGCACACGCATACACACACACGCACACACACACACACATATATATATATATATACGATATTAAACAAATGGAAACTATATTTATAAAACCATATTTATTTCATTATACATATTTCGAGGATACCATATTAAAAATATGGCATGCCTTCGTCAGATAAAATACAATATATAAACAGTTTTATAAATAATTGTGACGTACCATAATATCAGCGACCATTAAACTAGGAGGCTGCCTTGGTAGTGAAGTGTTTATAATTATTTAGTTATAGTGTTTAGCACAGTTAGAAAAAAGACGGAGAAAAAGAAGAAATGGAGGTAAAGAAAAACAGAGCGAGAGAGTGGAGAGAGAAAGAAGGAGGAGGTGAAAAAAGAGACAACCGAAAGCAACAGATAAATAATAATAATTCACCATACAAATAGAGATATTCAAGAGTATGGTATCCCCGAAATATGTATAATGAAATAAATATGGTTTTATAAATATAGTTTCCATTTGTTTAATATCGTATATCTACTCCAAAAACTTGTCGAGTGCTTTATATCAGTTATAAAATATTTACTTGTTGTAACCCAACAATTTTAAATAAAACTTTTGCATATATATATATATATATATATATATATATATAAAGCGGTCGATTTGGCAGAGCGTTGGTTATTTGTTCTGGTTTTCTGCGTGGTTTGTTGAAATCTCACTGTGCCATCTTTACTTTCTTTAATGACCCTGACAAGGTCATTAAAGAAAGTAGCTGCTCAGCCCTTGGGGTCTTCTCCTTCCAGCTTTCACATCCTTGCAAGAACCCTGAATCTAGTGAGCGAGGGTCACATGGGGATGTGGGTCTGCTCCCGACTGCATGGTTACTCAAAGCTATGAGAGAAAATGTGGTACGTACTACCAAGTTATACTCGTTTGTGAATAATGCCTGTAGTTCTTGATTTAAGAAGCTAATGGGTCGGAATACCACATACTGTACGGAATTTCCTCTGATGCTCTAACAAGGGCAGTAATCCATTTCCCCTAACTGGTACTTTATCAACGTCCGACAATATGAAACAATGCGGTTGACTTCTGCAGTACAGCAATAGGGACAATTCTTCTAACTTTCTGAGATATAATGAGAACTTTTGATTCATTTATTCAGAACTGTTAGAAGTATACCCACAAGTCAAGATGTCAACAAATGCAGTATATTGTGAAGCTAAAATGACTTGAGTTCAATAATGGCTGACAGGGTAAATAAACACCGAAACGCAGACACATGTACACAAACACAGACAAACGCACACATTTGATTTGCCTCTACATAATGAAAGGACAAGTTGCTATATTCGTAGGTGTACACACCCTCACACAGTGTACACACCCTCACACAGAAAGCCCAGATCAGATTGAAGATCTGAATGAGAGCAAGCAATCAGGCAGTGAATAGAAAAACACGTTTAAATTACAGTATAAAAGTGTCCCCCCAAAAGTTCAATGAAAATCATTTGCTCTGGATCGCACTACTTGGTGAAGCAAAATCTTTGAGTGCGCATGTGCAGCAGCACCTAAACGAATTTCAGAATCTTAGAGGAAATGCTACGCGCGCACATCACGAACCTTGTCCATGGCCACTGCACTGACTCACATACACTCCACATGTCGGCGTGGTTTCTGAACTAGGATTAGCAGCTCACAAGACACTTTAGGATCGTTACCAGATTAGTCGATCTGGCACCCTCTCTTGCTTGTTAATACTGTTCCAAGACTTATGTCCTACCAACTTGTATTAATTATTTCCATTCCCTAAAGTTAATAACCACACTTATGTATGCTGCTTTCGATTGTAACCTTTCCAGTCCCATATCGGCATGTCCATATTTCTTTTTTTTTTTTTTTCGTCCCACGCCCGTTATGTTTCTTCCCGAATAGCTATCCGAGAATAGTTATTAATACACTGTGATAAGACCTGTCTTTAAAGCATTCGAAACTATAATGATGAACAGAAGACATCCGATGTGTTTTTGAATAATATATATATATATGATGAAATATATAGAGAATAGAAATGGCTGTGTAGTTGCTATCTAAGGTAACTTAAAATGCAGTGGGAATACGAAGAAAGCAAAAGCAGGAGGGTGGGGCGTTCCTCAGCAGTTGTCTACT
This sequence comes from Eledone cirrhosa, assembly GCA_964016885.1. Classification (NCBI taxonomy): domain Eukaryota; kingdom Metazoa; phylum Mollusca; class Cephalopoda; order Octopoda; family Eledonidae; genus Eledone; species Eledone cirrhosa. The sequence goes on along the minus strand of OZ024746.1, from coordinate 67,561,680 downwards.
GGGGTCTAGGATATTTCTACCTTTTAAAGACAAGATACTACTTCACCATATATATATATATATTTAATATAGAAATGGCTTCTACAGGACTAGAACTGTTTCATTCGGAGGAAATCATCAGAAAGCCGACTGTCAATGAAATTTTCTGGTATTTATACATTATATGTAAATGTTATGCATTATATGTATATATTATGCATTATATGTATATATATATATATTTATACAAATGTATAAATACCAGAAAATTACATTGACAGTCGGCTTTCTGATGATTTCCTCCGAATGAAACAGTTCTAGTCCTGTAGAAGCCATTTCTATATTTAATTACTTTTACTCTGCTATGTATTGAGTACCTTACTTACTGTGGTTATCCCCGATTTAACCCGGGATCTACATATATATACATATATATATATATATATATATTCCTCCGAAGGGTCTTTGGAGTAACGTTGGAGTAACTTGGAGATCAGATCAGAGAATCACTTCAGGTAGAGACGCTACTTCTCCGAATTGAGAGATGACAGCTCAAATACTATTGGCATGTGGTTAAAATGTCCCAGGAAAGAATCGATGGACATATTTTATTGGAAAAACCAACCGGCAGGAAACCCAAGGGTAGACCCCGGGCAAGATGGTTAGATAACATCCATGAGCTTGGCTGATCTCGCTTGGGAATCCAGCCGGATCAATTGGAGTGTTCTAGGACTCTGCACCCCCCTCCAACCCTCTCAGGAATAAGTGGTCAAAGAAAAAGGAAGTGTATATGTGTGTGCATATATATATGTAAATATGCATATATATATATTTCTATATATATATGTCTCTCTCTCTCTCTCTCTCTCTCTCTCTCTCTCTCTCTCTCTATATATATATATATATATATATATATATATATATATATATATATATATATATATATATATATATATATATGTGTGTGTGTGTGTGTGTAATAGGGGTTAAGGTGCGAGGCACAATGTTTTCGGTGTTCAGCACAGGATCGTAAGTTCGTCTGTTCCCTTCTCTCTCTCGCGGACTTGATTAGTTCACGAGGAAGATACTTTATTTCACGTTGCACCAATCCATTCCGCTGACAAAATTGATTATTATTTGTAATTCGAAGTGTCAGAATTATATACAGTGTACAGGTGTTGATCAAAACAACTGAAACACACATTGTCGAACAATGGAAGACCAACTATATTTATATATATATATACATATATATATATATATATATACATATATATATATATATATATATATTGTTATACTTTGGCAGGGTCATGTTGCCAATAAGAAACACACGCACCAGTTGCTTTCACTTCAATTTATTATAATAAATTTATAAATTTAGGAATTTATAAATTTCTGGTTGGTTGGTTGGTTCCACAACCAGATAGTTGTTTATATATTGTCAAAGTTCTTTCGTCACACATTCTGTGACCTCTTCAGTGACTGGGGATTCTTTTCTTTGTTTTTGTGCCTCTCCTTTGTTCGCTCCTACGCCATTCAGAAACGAAATATATATATATATATATATATATATATATATATATATATATATATATATGTGTGTGTGTGTGTGTGTGTGTGTGTGTGTGTATATATATACCCATTACATACATATATTGCATACATATATTCTTAAGAATGGTTTTCCAAAGTGGAACGGAAAGAAAATACTGAATACATTTATAGAGACGATACATCTAGAAGACGATACAGCTAGAAGTCATTTCTATATGAAATAAATATATAGATATATACCCCCTTATATATATATATATATATATATATATTCAGGTTTGATAATAAACCTTTCAAGGATTTACACAAATCCAGCCTCCTGTCATTTCATTATAATTATATATATATATATATATATATATATATATATATATATATAATATAAGATCAAAAGATGGTTAAAGGAGTTCCATGTATTTTATTATGCGCATTTCAAAAACAAACATCATCATGCAATAATATTTGTGTTTTCATCAGATAAAACAGGAGAACATGATATGAAGGCTAAAAAACACTTGTGGATAGTGCAGTTTTAAATCAACATATATGTTGATTTAAAACTGCACTATCCACAAGTGTTTTTTAGCCTTCATATCATGTTCTCCTGTTTTATCTGATGAAAACACAAATATTATTGCATGATGATGTTTGTTTTTGAAATGCGCATAATAAAATACATGGAACTCCTTTAACCATCTTTTGATCTTATATTATGCATACTCCAGTCCTACAAACTGTAGAGTGCTTCTTATCCGATATCTGCATTGCTTTATTGTACTACAATAAAACTCACCTCCTACATATATATATATATATATATATATATATATATATAAATAAATACAAGCATATATATATATATATATATATATATATCCATATATGTATTTATATATACACACACATATATATATAGAGAGAAATGATTTCTTGATGAAATAAATATGTATCATATCTATAAATTTATTGAGTACCTTTGGAAACCCATTCTTAATTATATATGTATATATACATATGTATATATATATTACACGGAGAACTGATTTGTTTTGTTTCTTCTTTTTGTTTTCTTTTTTATTGGATAAGAGCACATCAAGTGAAATGTCTAGCACAAGGACACAACGTGTATATATATATATATATATATATATAATAAAAAATTGAACAGGGACAGAACAGAGAGGCAGTACGACAAATGTTTATTAGCTTCACGCTCAGGAGAGTGGGGGGTAGGTGGAGGACGACGTTTCGGGCACAAGCCCTTCTTCAGGTAGGGACTTGATGTCTAGGGTGAAGAGGAATGGCTGAGGGCCGGGTAGGTAGGTGAAGGAGTCGAAAAGGCGCAGGGCGTGGTTGGTGTCAGAGATGTGGGAGGGGAGGGTGGTGACAAGGGGGGCGAGGAGGGAGTCGAGAAAGGCGGAGATGAGTTCGGTGGGGCAGTTGCAAGCGGAATATATATATATATATATATATGTAAAGTTATATTTAAAATTGTTGGGTTACAACTAGTAAATATTTATAACTGATATAAAAGCACTCGACAAATATTTGGAGTATATTTACAATATTAAATAAATGGAAAACTATATTTATAAAACCATATCTGTTTCATTATATATATTTCGGGGATATCATATTAACAATATGCTATGCCTTCATCAGACAAAATACAATATAAACAGTTTTATAGATAAATAGATTCGACATACCGGTAATAAACACCGACTTCATTTGAGGAGGTTTACGCTAGCATTATTTAATATTGTATATATATATATATATATATATATATATATATATATATATATATATATATATATATATATATATATATATATATACACACGTTGTATATATATATAGCTTATCGCTAAAACAATTTCTATACCTTTCATTTATATATATATATATATATATATATATATATATATATATATATATATACATTTAGATTTCCGGCAGCACGTTGTGTCCTTGTGCTAGACATTTCACTTGATGTGCTCTTATCCAATAAAAAAGAAAACAAAAAAAAGAAACAAAACAAATCAGTTCTTGTAATTCAGAGCCAGCCTTATATATACATACTTACGCTCACATACACACACACACACATATATATATATATATATATATATCTTCACTCTTTGATTTATATATATATATATATATATATATATATATATATATATATATATATTTAATATAGAAATGGCTCCTACAGGACTAGAATTGTTTCATTCGGTAGACTGAACACACACACACACACACACACACACACACACACACACACACACACACATATATTTCTTCATTTCTTCATTATATATATATATATAAACACAATTTCAATTTGAGTTCAATGCTGCTTGCTGCATTCTTTTTTCCTTTCTTCACTTTACCTGTCCGTGCTGTCGTCTGCTTTATCTTCAATTCGTTTATTATCGTAGCCTCTGTTGTTTTTGTTGCTCTTGTTTGTTATTACAGGTTGCATGGTTTGTATTAGAGGTGTCGTATTTATTTATTTATTCATTTGTCTGTCGTTTTATTTATATATTCTTATGTATTTTTCGAAAAAAAAGGGGTGTTGCTGAAACTTTAAATGGAAATCTCCGTGGGAAACTATGTGTATTGCCCCCGCTGGAGAAAGTATGCTCGCATACGAACTTTTAAAATAAGTTGAATAATTCATACCTACCTAACTACCTACATACATGCATATTTCATACAAATATAAACACACTGATATATATATATATATATACATAGGATAGAAGTCACTGTTGCAGCATATATACAAACTTTATGGGCAAATTACAATCGTTTCAATATCGGTCAGCCTGTAACTGTAAATACACACTTACCTAACACACACACACACACTCACTACTCCCCCCCCCCATATATATATATATATATATATATATATATATATATATGTATATATATATATATATATATATATGTAAACATTATTTTTTAGTTGTATTTACATTTACAGTCAGGGCTAACCATATCACTGTATCAATAACAACAAATAACCCCCCTCTCTCCTCACACAGGCACTCACATATTTATTTATATACACACATAACAAATAACAACAACCACAAAACAAACCTCACAACTGCGCTACTACAAACTATTATGAACAGCACCGTCACCGCTACCAAACTAGCTATAACAACGACAACCACTTACCCTCACCGCTATCACCTCTACCATCATTAATACTGAACCAACAAGGAAACTTCTACGCAGTCGCTGTACCTGCTAGAAGTAGCAGCTATATATCTTTATCCGATTATATCCTACTATTTCATACAAGGAAAAAATATGGAATGAACACCTCTGATATACGGACGGCTGGATCAAGACTGACCTCGTGTTAAATCAAAACATTATCACTACTGCCACGATATTTACAACTAATACATCTACAACAACATTCACATTAATATAATAAGATCACATAACCACCACCATCACCACCAACACCACCACCACCACCACCACCACCACCACCACCAGCAACAACAACAATATTAACAACAACAACAACATCACAGCACTTCCATCATCACTACCACCGCCAGAACAACAACCTCTCACTACCAAACATTACAACTACACTGCCACAAAACATTACAAAAACAACAACAACAACAACAACAACAGTAACAACAGCAGCAGCAGCAGCAGTAGCAGCAGCAGGAGCAGCAACAACAACAACATCAGCAGCAGCGACGATAATAACAACACGGTCACAAAAATATAACAAAAACCATCGCCTCAGTAGCAACCACTAATACTACAACAAAACTAAACGTCGACTCTCACATTAGTAACTACCGCCATTACTATCATCATCATCATCATCATCATCATCATCATCATCACAAACAACTCCCATCCCTTTACTTTGGTATACAAAAATACTAATACATATCTAGAGAAAAGCCCACTGCCAAAAACGCACGCACACGCATACACGTAACACAAACACACACACACACGCATACACGTAGACAAACACACACGTAGACAAACACACACACACCTATATAAATATACATACTTACACACACATACATTTACACATATATATACACACATATATATATATATATATATATATATATATATATATATATATATATATATATATACATATATACATATATATATATATATATATAAACATATAATCACCGTCTTCCAATATATATTATATATATATATATATATTTATATACATAATCTCTGCCTCCCACATATATACATATATATATATATATATATATATATATATATATATATATATATATATATATATATGTGTGTGTGTGTGTGTGTGTGTTAGAGAGAAATAGAGAGATTATTGAGAGCGCTTGTGCTTATGTGAAAGTAAGTGTGTAAGTGAATGAGTGAGTGAGTGAGTGCAAGAGAGAGAGAGAGTGAAAGTGAAAGTGAGTGAGAGAGAGCGTGCGACGGGGTAAGCAGCCGGCTGCTGGGGGAAATGCCGTTATATTTGCACTGGGCAATGATAATGCTCTATGGTACCATTGGATATATACACTGTAACAGATTACCAGATGAACAACGTTTGTTATTGAAACTATTTGATAACTACGATACCAGTGTTCGGCCGGTGTATAATTCTTCCAAAAATGTCGTTGTCGCATTCGGGTTTACTCTTATACAGATCATGGATATGGTAAGTAGCCAAATTTTATTTCTATAAATATATATCTACCTTACCTTTATCATTTTTAACTACTTTTTTTGTTGTTGTTGCTAATGCTAATGTTTATATATTTGTTATATATTTGTTGTCATTGTTTATATTATTATTATTATTATTATTATTATTATTATTATTATTATTATTATTATTATTATTTTTACTTTTGGCACAAGGCCAGCAATTATCCCAGTTCATTACTGGTGCTTTATTTTATCGAGCCCCGTAAAGATGAAAGGCAACATCCCGCCGAGATTAACTTTGCCTTTCATCCTTACGGGGGGGGGGGGGGGGTCGATAAAATAAAGTACCAGTAATACACTGAGATAATTGTTGGGCTTGTGCCAAAAGTAGAAACAATTATTATTGTTATTGTTATTTACTGTAGAATTTTTTTTATTCGATTGCCTGTGTGGGCAAGTATACTGCTATAGGCCGACAGCAAGAGTCAGTAGGAGGCAGTTGTCTTTGATGGTGTATCAGAGTAATGAGGGTTGGTGTGTGGGGGTGTCCTAAATCAACATATCTGGATGCTCCATCAGCCCTCCATTTATGGAATGCTATTCCTGTACTTCTCTTCTCATCTATGTTTATTACTGTTTATTAAATTTATTGCTATTTATTATAATCTATTTATTAAACCAATCTTTATCATTACATTTATCACTCCATTTCACTCAATATAAATAAACCCATTGTTTATTTATTCATTCTTTTCACATTTATTTCGGCTTTGCACTTTCCCCCATGTCTTAGTCCGTTGGGACAAATAAAACAAATTATTACTATTATTATTCATGTGTGGGTGGAAACAAATGATTTGTATATTCTTTTTCAATTAATACCTTGTGTTATTTATGGTGTTGTTTTTTTTCATTAGTTCTTTATTTATTGTATATCTTCATATTTACACATATTTTAGAAACCCCCTTCTGCACCGTCACAGGTCACCCCCTCATTTTTATATAACTCGGTTATGTTTAACCACATGGGTTTTTTTTGTAACACCCTACCCTAGTTTTTAAAAATAAAAGTTTAATGTAATCGTGTATATGATTGCCGTTAATGGCAAAATAAAGGATATATAAATAAACACACACATATACACAAATATAGGTGTGTGTATATATGTATGCGAAAGTAAACGGATAAAACGAAAACGGTACTGCACAATAAATATATATATATATATAATATTATGTATTATACATATATATACGTTATACATACACACACACACACACACATATATATATATATATAACGTATATATACAGTATACACACTTTGATTACCTGTACAGGCAATATTTATTAGAATGCTGTTGAAGTGTGTATATATTTTTGGGATACCCTGTATATATATATATAATGAAAATACTTAATTGCAACAACACAGCTCGCCATTTTGATTCATGTATATATATATATATACATATATATATATATATATATATAAGAACATTACTTTTTTCCTAAAATAAGTCTCAAAAATCTACAATGGGTCCTGGAGGCCGAAGGTTGTTTATAATTTATAATTTTTTTCAAATTTTTGGTTGTCAAATTTAGGGTGCGTCCTCGACGCGAAGCGTCTTCGGCGCCGGGAAATACAGTATATATATATATATATATATATATATATATATATATTTATATCATAGATATAAAATGTATGTACACCAGAGAAAAAAAGTAAAAACACTGAGGAAGAGAGAAGACCAGGTAGACATTTCTGACATACTTTCCAATATATGACACCAAAATCATTAGAAAGAACTCAATACAAGTTATAGTGATATTCATTTATTTTTATGTGTGAGTATGCTACGTTAACAGACTGCTAAGAAAGTAAATATAACTAACTGTATGTATGTATATGTGTGGTGTGTGTGTGTGTGTGTGTGTGTGTGTGTGTGTGTGTGTGTGTGTGTGTGTGTGTGTGTGTGTGTGTGTGTGTGTGTGTGTGTGTGTGTGTGTGTGTGCATAGGGATATATATGCAAATAAGTACATTTGTGCATGTTAATGTGTGAATAAAAGATAGAAGTATGTGTATCTGTGTGAAAATAAGAGAGATAGAAAAAAAAACAACCAAACTAACTAACACACTTTCCATACTCAGTTGTCTTTTTCGGGTTAAATTATACATATAATCTATATATATATATGTGCAGAAATATATGTGTATAAATATGTGTATACATACAAATGTATATACGACCTATAAATGTTGCATACATACTGAAACACACACATATATATCAACACAGGCATAAGAAATAGAGATAAATGTAGATATATATGTAAGCATGTCTGTTTATGAATTGCACATATATATATGTATATATATATATATATATATATATATATATATATATATATATATATATATTTCGTTTCTGAATTTGTTTAGCAAGATTCTTTATCTGAAAACGTGTGTTTAAACCGATATTGTTATACTTTGGGAGGGTCATGTTGCCAATAAGAAACACACGCACCAGTTGCTTTCACTTCAATTTATTATAATAAATTTATAAATTTAGGAACTTATAAATTTCCGGTTGGTTGGTTGGTTCCACAACCAGATGGTTGCTTATATATTGTCAAAGTTCTTTCGTCACACATTCTGTGACCTCTTCAGTAAATATATATGTAGATATATATGTGTATATATGTATATAAATATATATGCATGTGTATGCTTGTGTGCTTATTTCAATATTCTACAGTATCACATATTATAATGTATTGAGTATCTTCCACTCCATGTAATTGCTAGATTAGCATTTCTTGGTATGTTCAAAATATAAAACAAGCAAGGGAGTATGTTCCCATAGCTATATTGTTGAGATTCATATTCAGCGTCAACACATTCACCCTATCTGTACATATATATCCTAATCAATTGTAATTTTGCCAACTAAGGAGATGATGCTTTACTGAGGAGGCCTAATATGACTGAAACATGTTTGTTACTTTCAACAGTTGGTTTTAAAGTTGCAGGCCCAATTTCATTCTGTATTTCTACAGCCCAGTAAGATTTCAATTAATTGATTTTCTCTAACTTGCTTGTTGATTTTAAATTTTAAACAGCTCCAACGTGAATTATTTGACTGAAAAATTCATGTATAATTGCATTTAAACAAATATGTCCATATTAGTGACTATATCGTATTCATACATACACATATTTACATATCTATCTATCTTCCTACCTATATACAAACACACATATACATATATATTACACACACACACACACATATATATACATATACATAAATACACGCACACACATATATATATACATATACATATATATGTGTGTGTGAATATTTATCATGTATGTATAATGTTGTAAATCTGTGTTTTAGATGAGATCCTTTTATGTCAAAAGGAAATTTAACTGTTCCATAAAAAAGTCTGCTGAAAAGCTTAATAGCCGTTAGAAGATGAAATCTAAATATATTATATAATACTAACTCTTATGTAGAAAGTGGATGAATTTCAGAATTCTTTAGTCGGACTGTCACAAGCATGTGTAACACGTGTGTAATCGGTCTGATGTCCGATATATGGCGGACATGAGAAAAATTCGACGATTATAAACATCATAGTAGTGCTTCTACGGAAATAAAATTGGCTGATACTTCAGGGAGGTCTCAAACTCAAGGACTCAAAGGTTCATTGCGTCCAGAGCAAGAGGCATAACGTGCCAAAAGTGAGATTAGTAGGAACTTGGCTTCCACTAATTATAATGATAATGAGCTTATATTACCCCCCCCCCTCCACACACACACACATATCAAGATGGACCCGTATATGATAAATGAGATATGTGAATTAGTACAGAATTTAGTGACAGATTTTTCATTTAAATTTTTTTTTAAATTGTGTAAATTCTTTTTTCACTTATAAATTCCTTTTTTCACTTATCACTTTTGTTAAATTCCCCTTTTTTTTTCATTTTTATTGATATTTATTGGGTAAATTGCTATAGATTATACAATAGATATTGTTTAAACAGGGAGAAATGACCATGTTTAGGAAAATACTAGTCACGAAAAAATTGTTCTACCATACGCCATAGAAAATTAGTTTGAAGGACACATGCGATCCTATGGCTGAGTGCTTGATACCCCTAGCATAGAGGCTTCCACGTGGGATTATATCTGTTCCTTAATTTAATGAAATAGTGAAATATTTAAAATCATATGAGGTTTTTAAACGTCTTTAAAATAAACGGTGATACACAGGCGAAGTACGGGTAGATATGGGCGAATTACAGGGCGGGTGAAATGTGGATTAAAACGTTGAGGGATGGAATTCGTAGTGCTACGATAGAAGTTGATGATGTAAAGATCCGAATCTAGGGACCTTTTGTTAGTAACCTCTATCAACTTCACTACAACCACCATCAGCCACCACCATCACCACCGCTACCAGCAGCAGCAGCGGCACCAACACCATCAGCCACCACCATCAGCGCCACTACCATCATCATCATCATCATCAGCAGCAGCAACACCACCACCACCGTCACCACCATGATATCACAGAACCATCTGTAGCATTACATTAACAATCAGAGACATGATGGTTATGGCATTGAAATGGTGATCAAACGGACGAACTTTCCATTGTAGATAACCTCTGGCTCATGAGAAAGGTGACTGGGGCTATCCATCAACATCAACATCATCATCATCATCACCACCATCATCATCATCATCATCATCACCATCATCCTCATCGTCATCAGCATCATAATTATCATCACCGTTATCAATATCGTCGTTATCATCATCATCATCATCATCGGTGTCAACCTCCTCATCATGATCGGCACCTTTATCTCCATGTTCATCACATTTCTTACCTTCATTATCGCCATAGACATCGGTGAATTGCCAGTATTGGTAGAGGGTCGGACGCCATGCTTTCCAGCGTAGTTACGTCCCTTCACGATCTGAGTTTAAATCCCGCCGAGGTTAACTTTGCCTTTCATCCTTACGGGGTTGATAAAATAAAGTACCAGTAATACACTGGGTCATTGCTGGCCTTGTGCCAAAAGTAGAAACAATTATCGCCATAAACATCGGTGAATAGGGCGGTGAATTGGCAGTATTGGTAGAGGGTCGGACAAGCTTTCCAGCGTAGTTACGTCTCTTTACGATCTGAGTTCTAATCCCGCCGAGGTTAACTTTGACTTTCATCCTTACAGGGTCGATAAAATAAAGTACCAGTAATACACTGGATATTTTGCTGGCCTTGTGCCAAAAGTAGAAACAATTATCGCCATAAACATCGTCCAGATATTCCCCTTCCTCTGACCACTCCCTTCCCCATTTCGTTCTCCTTTTCCCAACATCATCTTCAACTACAACTACTACTACTACTGCTGCTGCTTCTGCTGCTGCTACTACTACTACTACAACTACTACTACTACTGCTGCAGCTACTACTACTACTACTACTACTACTACTACTACTACTACTACTACTACTACGATAACGACTGTCTAGGTAACATTTTGGTCGATCTGTTGATTGTCTAAAGTTTTGAGGGAAGTGAGTTCTTGTCAAACTAACGATATCACTATAATATGTTGTACTGGCTTAACACACTTTACTAACGGTAAGGCCAGTTAGACTAATTATGATGCGACAAGCTTAGATAGGAATATAGAATGGAATATGTGCTTATATCAATAATATTCTGAAAAAAACATCAACAACGAAAGCAAAGTTTATTTCTTACTCCAAAAGTTCAATATTATCTTTAAGTGGATTGGCAGTATCGGTAGAGGGTCGGACGCCATGCTTTCCAGCATAGTTACGTCCCTCTACGATCTGAGTTCAAATCCCGCCGAGGTTGACTTTGCCTTTCATCCTTACGGGGTCGATAAAATAAAGTACCAGTAATGCACTGGTTAATTGCTGGCCTTTTTCCTAAAGTAGAAACAATTATCTTTAGGCATTCAGAATGTAATCACATACTCTTATGTTCACCTCAACACGAGTCACTTGAAATAATAGTGTATGTAACTAGAGCACAATTCAAATGCATTATATATATATATATATATATATAATTCAAAAATTTTAATTAATAACTATTCGATATGTAAAGACGAACGTGACTAACGCCGTGAGTGTTATGACAAAGGTCGTGACTTGTCCAGAATAGCATAACATAGTGGGATGGGTTGATGTTAGCTTGAGGTTTAGAGATGCAAAGGGTAAGCGCACTGATGTCAAGCTCGGCAGATGACAATTGGTGGCATTTATTTGTAGCACGGTAGATTCCTCGTTGGGCAAAAGACCCCCATGGTGTTCTGGTAAAATGATATCTCTGAATTTCTTTTTGACTTCGATTGTTCGTTAGGTAGAGTGCGGAATCAAATAGAGCTTATTGTTTCAGGGTGTATTCGATTATTTCACTCTAATCTGTTATTATTTATCCATAGAAAGATAGACGAGAGTAAGAAAATAGAGAAACATTTTTTTTACGGCAGGAAATGACGTGTGTATTTAGTTAGCAATTTAGGGGAAGTGCCATATATATATATATATATATATATATATATATATATATATATATATATATATAAATGAAAATAGAGAAATTAATGTGAGCAAGAAGCCAACAGTATTTCATAATATATTAGTGACTATAACGTGAAGATGTAGATATATATAGAGATATATAGATATATGTAATAAGGGTTTAGATCGATATCCAGTGATTATATATAGAATATCAAGTAATTCTTAACATCAAATAAATGACAATGCTTTATCAATCTAAGATTTATCATATTGATAAAGCTGGGGTTGAAAAATTTATTCATCAAATATGATAAGAATTTATTTATCTAGTATCGATTGTGTTATAAATTCTAACTTGAGAGGGATATAGTAAATGATGTTAGAGATAGTAGAGAGAGATGACTATGGAAGGTATTTTGGAAAGTAAGAATGATTTATGCTAATTTATTGAAAGGGTATGGCTCTGTGGCTAAGACGGCCAGATGGCAATCACATAGGTTTTATTTGAACCCTGCTTCTAGGTAGCATGTTGGGGTTAAATAACTTCAAGCTTAGTCAATGTCCAATACCCTGTGATTAGCGAGACGGAAAGCATGTGAGAGCCCTCCTTATATATATATATATATATATATATATATATATATATATATATATATATATAAGGAGGGATCTCATATATATATATATGTAATCTGAGTTTTTCGAATATTAATAACATTCGATTCGTTTGCAATTTTGCAAACAAGCCTCAATTTTATAGCCATGTCAGTAGAATGAACCCTTCATTCTTGCTCTTGTGTTGGCATGCGAACAGAACTGCAGACACTAATGTTTCTGGGTATCACCCTTCATCAGTACAGCTCATTGTTCACCTTTCAAACTGTCAGAGCTAGTGAAAATATATGCTATTTTCAAAAATACACAGTGACTCATCGGCCTGATTTGCATATTAGCAGACTGCCTGATCAGTCAGATCTGCATATTAGCAGATCCATTGATCAGCCAGATTTGCATGCCAACACAAGAGCAAGAATGAATTATTCATTCTACCAACATGGATATAACATTGAGGCTTGTTTGCAAAATTGCCAACGAATCGAATGTTATTATTAATATTCGAAAAACTCAGAATACAGATTGTATTCAGCCATGTAGAGCGAAATTTTCTCTGCTAAGAGTTTTGCAATCGCTTGTCAGATTATAGAGTTCGGTTCACTTTTAGGCTACGGCCAGCCATACGAACCTGTAACAGATCCTGAACAACCAATACCTGTGCTTTGAAGGTTTTTTTTAAGTGGAGGAAGGCCTTGCACTCGACCAATCCCACTCTCTGAGCATCGAAAACACTACCCGTAAAGGAGAACTGGTCAACATCATCGGATGCTTCCGAAGCCGCAGGTTTTTTTTTCCAGAGTTCCTAGAAAGGTGTTGAATTAACAACTGAGGGCCTTTCACTCTCAGGTGAAAAAGAAGAAAAAAAAGTACTCTTTGGATGGCCGTTGACTCTGCTGATTTCCTCCGCCCTTTGCTGTGTCTTGTGTTTCATCCAGCAGGGTGTCCACATGTCACCCTCCTCACAAAGCAAGCTTGGTGGGGTTGCCGATTTAATCGCCGACGACCCGACCATGAGATAGCTTGTTCTGTGTTATATATATATATATATATATATATATATATATATATATATATATATATATATATATATATATATATATATATGTATATATATATATATATATATATATATATATATATATATATATATATATATATATATATATGTATGTGTGTGTGTGTGTGTGTGTGTGTGTGCTCGCGTACGCAAAATTGACTATTCAGGCCGTTTAAAAATAAACATTCAGTTTGAAAGATAGTATTAGCCAGAAACTCTCTGCATAACTACAGAGTGGATCATTGATTTACATAAATAAAAAAAACTTATATTCATTTTCTGGTCTATATTTCTAGATATAAATACACCTTACACACACACAGACATGCATATGCACACAGACATGCATGCACATGTGTTTGCTTTCTCTAACTAATACGCAAATTTCATCAGATGAAAAGTTTTTGTTGCCTACGTTATTCAATACCTCCCACACATACCACATTTATTTGTATTCAAGGCATTGCCCTCTTAATCTACCTTTTTGTATAATTATGCAAATTACTGCTAATCAAACTTATACGTAACTCTTCTTTCATTTGTAAGGGTCTATGCCCAGTAGGATTGCCATTTCCGTGCTTTGCTGAAGAGATTCAATAAAATCATAACATACAGGTATTTGTCAACAGGCTTGTGTACGTTTGTCTTCGTGTTGGTAAGTACAGGCTGGGCCAGAATTCATGACTCGCTTGATTATTTATAAATTATTTATAAATAAAAAAACCTGTGAGGCTTATTAAGAAATAAAAATATAAATTGAGAAACCTGCTAAGCATATTAAGAAATAAAATAATAAATTAAAACAATAAAATAACAATAAAACAAGCATGTTAAGAAATAGAACTAACAAGCGAGTCATGAATTCTGGCCCACCCTGTATGTTTATGTTTATACCAGTCTAAAGCTCAAACAGCTAATAAGGAAATATGAAATAAGCACAATAAACAACATAAGCAAATAAACACACACAGAGAATAAACAACAGCAGTAATAGTGGAGCCTGTTCTCGGTCACTCGACGTACTAAAGATAAAACACAATCACCCGTGAATCACTACAATGTTTGAGAAATTGAAGGACATTCCGGATAATAAATTGCTAGCTATAAAAGATGACGAGTGTGTCAATATTGGAGCCTCTTTAACTATGTGTATTTGCTTTCAATCGCCAATACAATAGCTGGACGCCATGCTTTGACGCATAGAGTTACGGCCCTTGCCATTCTGAGTTCAAATCCCACCGAGGTTAACTTTGCCTTTCATCCTTACGCGGTCGATAAAATAAAGTACCAGTAATACACTGGTAAATTGCTGGCCTTGTGCCGCCTGTTCTCGGTCACTCGACATACTAAAGATAAAACACAATCACCCGTGAATTATACTACAACGTTTGAGAAATTGAAGGACATTCCGGACAATAAATTGCTAGCTATAAAAGATGATGAGTGTGTCAATATTGGAGCCTCTTTAACTATGTGTATTTGCTTTCTCCATCGCCAATACAATAGCTACTAGGCTGATAGAAAACATGAGAATATTGAAAGTAGAAGGGAAGGAGATGAAATAAAGCCATATGATCCATAATTGAATCTGATTAGAACAATATATATATACTGAAGTTATTAATGCTTATCAGATTAAAGATATCCATGAAATGAGAAAAGTGAGAACAGAGAAGAAGACCGAGTAAAAGACAGCTAAACAGGTGATGGAGAGATTAATGAGGCAGTGTAGAAGGTAATCAATTATAGACTATAGTATTTATAAGTGTAAAATGATAATTCCGATAATCTCATACATGTAAAATTTGAGAATCGTTTTTGTCATTAATGTTCATAGGTGATTTTGTGCGTGTGTGCCGGCATTTATCTATTCATAAATGCATACACACATGCACATATACGTGTATATGTATATATATATATATATATATATATATATATATATATATAAATGTGTGTGTGTGTGCACATACACACACACACATATATATATACATATATATAAATATATATATATATATATATACTTATATATATTTACATATATTTATATGTATATATATATATATTTACATATATATATATATATTTACACACACACACACACACACACATATATATATATATATATATATGCATTAATAAGCAGCAGCAGCACTGCCATAGTGTGATTTACATTATAATAGGTTTGCATATAATGCCATATACGATATCTTTGTGAATAATTGTTGTCTACTTTAGGCATAAGGCCAGCAATCACTCAGTGCATTACTGGGTACTTTATTTTATCGACCCCGTAAGGATGAAAGGCAAAGTTAACCTCGGCGGGATTTGATATCTTCGTCAATAATAAACATACAAGTGTGTCGCTTTAAATATTTTAATCCCCGAACATGTCACAGCAATTTCAGTAACCTTACGAGAATTTCAGACACGTGTTTATGGATTTTAATCCTCTATTGATGACATCTACCCATATAGTACTGAGACAAGACTAACCTTATTAATTATATACTGTTATTTTCTTTCGTCGGTTTCTGATCAACTAAGTCGTTTTGGAGGACTTCAGAAAGAGAAGGAAATCTTAGCATGGCATAGATTGACGACCAGAAGGCGTTTGATAGTGGTTCTCACACGTGGTATGAATAAAGGCAGCACAAACGGTTAACTATTTAACAACCGTGTCATGAGTAATTGGCAAACAGTTTTACAAATAGATACGAAAAATGTAGTTATAAAACCTGGGCGCCATCGCAATTAACATAGGTTTATTTCAAAGAACTGATAACAGGTCTGATCTTGGATACAAATGCTACGATATTAAAACAAACTATCTCTTGTATATGGACAATCTCAAGCTATACTCTTCAGACGATATAAAACTAGAAATATTACTGTATACAGTAAAGAGAAATACAAGAGAAATAATATGAAATTTGGATTAGAGTAATGAGCCAAGCCAGGAAACCTAATTAAAAACACTAATATTAGAAGGAGAAGAATGTCGAGTAGGAGGAGGCGTAGAAGAAGAAGAAGAAGAAGAAGAAGAAGAAGAAGAAGAAGAAGAAGAAGAAGAAGAAGAAGAAGAAGAAGAAGAAGAAGAAGAAGAAGAAGAAGAAGAAGAATGTTGATGTTACAATAAAATGAAACATAACAGTGAAGACCGAGAGGTAGAGCTTGGTCGATCGACTCGATTTAATCATAAATATACAACAAAACTTGGTAGATGGCCAATGTGTCATGTACTATTGTTTGAAACATATGAATCATGGAAAGGCATAGACATTAGAAATATAAGAATTTATTTGTAAAAATGATACGAATTTGGGTATAATAGAATCGTATGTGGTGTTTCAGACGTCACTAGTTTAGCAGTTCTATGATCAAATATATTCTAGCGGTGACCATCCTATCGTTTTTAGCGTGGTGCGTTCTTAATTTCTTTTTAACATCTGAGGGTAAATTGCCAGCTATATCTAGTAAGCCAGACAACTGATAGAGTTGTATAACTGTAAACGAATCTCAAATACAAGATCTTTTACTTTTGATTTACTTGATAACATGTGCTATGTTTTTTAATGTTATGCATAATGGCTACAACCAAGTATTTACAGTAAACAAAAATTGAGAATTATGTATGAGATTAATGAAATTTTTTGAAAATTACTTTTTATTTAAACGTTTACAAAAAGGTTGCGGAAGATTATTGATTTCCTGAAATGGGTCGTAATGGCTAAATATTGGGAACCACTGATATAGAAGCTCTTTTATTTTAGATGTTTAGATTACTGTTGTCCCTTTGCGCATAGTACGTTGTAACACTGTTGTTGTTACTCAGTTGTTGTACTTTCATTGGTCTATGAGTTATATTTCATATAGGTGATGATGTACTGAATGATGTACGTAAAATAATCTAAATGAATTGAAATTCACCTTTTAGTTAAAGGGGTCAAACAAAAACCTTAGAGGCAATGCTTAGCTCTTATCAAGGAAAAGGGTAGGCAATGAATGTCACAGAAAATATGATTTTGATACTCGTGATAGGAATTTTATGATGTATACATAGATACATAATAGGTATAGTTGACGGACGTAAGTATAAGCAGAAGTACAATAAAATTGACAAGTGCTTTGTTAGTTCAGTTAGGCGTAATTGGGCCAATAGCCTATATCACTCTGCAAAATATATAATGTAACTAGCTATCATTTGCACTTCTGCTTTAGAAATGCCAGCGAAAACATTACACAAATTACACATTACTGTCTTAAAAATAGGATATTTTAGTTAATGTAGTCACATATCACTCGAAATCTGAGATAGTGACGATTGAATAATTTGTATATAATACTTAACCTCAATCAGAGCTGAACTAGG
Source organism: Eledone cirrhosa (assembly GCA_964016885.1). Taxonomy (NCBI): domain Eukaryota; kingdom Metazoa; phylum Mollusca; class Cephalopoda; order Octopoda; family Eledonidae; genus Eledone; species Eledone cirrhosa. The sequence goes on along the minus strand of OZ024746.1, from coordinate 67,542,807 downwards.
GCTAAACAATGACAAAAACATATACTATAATGGGACTTTGTGGTCGTTCGGTGTGTTAGAGATGGTAGTCGAGTCTCGCTTAGATCACACGCTTCTGTCTTTGAAAACATAAGGTAGTTCTAAAAAATACTCACGGCTAGAAGGTCTTTGATAACCGATTAATTGGATTAAGATTGGTTTAATGCTAAGTAATAATACAAACATATAATGTAATCGTCTGTAGGTGGGGTTTCAATTTGTTAGAAACGACTGATATTTCTCCCTCAATTCATATATTGTTTTAAAACTGGAAAACACACAATATAACAGAATTATGAAAACACTGAATTAAACACGGGATGGTCACGGCTGTAATGTCTTTTAGCATAGGCTGACTCAGTCAGGACTGACCTGGAACCAAAGAACAACAACAATATATAAAGTATCATATATAGAATGTAACATACGTTAAGGCGTTATAACAGAGAAGGCAATGTTTAAGAACTGTAACAGTGCCTGTTATGTTAAAGAAAGAATACAACTGTTACGCTAAGGCGTAATAACACTATATTTTACATTACAGTTTATAAAAGAAAATACTATGCTATGGTATAATGATACAAAATATTACGTTAATGTGTTGTAACTCAGCATGTTATGAAATACTACATTAACGCGCAATAACACAATGTTACATTACGGCATAACAACATATGCTTCTGTAAGACGTTTCATGTATAGATTGATGGATAAAAGTGTATTTGGTGAGTACCGTAGATGAAAGTGCCCATTCAACTGAAAACTAATTGTAAAATACGGTTTTGATTCGTATTTGTAAACATTTCGCTTCTCTATTGCCATTGAGAATGTCATGAATATCAAACAATCAGCCATATTGTTTTTAAACCCAAAATAGACTGATGGCATGTGCTCATGTCTGGTACCGATAATTGTATTGACAGCGAATCAATGTGTAAATCAGCATTTATAGCAGTATTGTTGTTACCGTTGTTGTTGCTCTTGTTGTTGCTGTTGTTGTACAGCCACAAGTCATTTTAATTGAGCAAATCTATGTTCACAGATATCACAACCATCTCACATTTTAAAGGATATATACAACTACATTAATCAATGTATTTTCCTTTTCCAAGATAGCAAGGTGAGATTTCTCGAAGATTTCGCTGTTGTTTCTAGTAGGTCAAGTCCCCAAAGAAAAACTTCCTCCTTGGCACCTTATTACTGCTGTTGTTAGTGGGGGTTTATGCCGGTGATGATTATAGTGGTGTTGACCGTCATAATGACGGTTGTCTTATTACTGTCCTTAGTTGTTGTAATCCTTCTGTTTCTCAGAGGGTGAACATAGTGATCTAGAGATATGTTGTTATCGAGGTCAGTTCCTGCTTCTAATTGCAGTTATTGATTCTGACGAAATGTAGAACGAGAGGCATATAAATAGATACCAAATGCATTAAGTTAGAACCCCCTCAACTTACACTAATATTTTCCCATTCTCTAATGCATACTGACATACCTTTCTTTATAAATTTGTATCTGAACTATAAAACCCTGAATACTACTAACTCCATTTAACAAGTGATTTTCCTAGAGGAGACATCTCCCTGTACATTATGTCCTTCCTTTTACATCAATATATTTGTTCTTAAAATTAGTGAATAATGCTTATAAAATCAAATAAAACTTATTTGATTTAAATATCAGAATTAAACGAATATCAATTTTCTAATACAAGGCCAGCAATCTGTGGACAGACTACAGTCGATCTGATTGACAAGAATTTACTATTTTGATTTGTCGAAACATTAAGTCAGGAGACATGGACAAATACACTGTTTCTTAAACGTTGTAATTGTAAACAGACACGCACTCAAATCTACACACGTATATACAGCACCCCCTCATATATATATATATATATATATATATATATATATATATATATATATATATATGTAGGAGGTGAGTTTTATTGTAGTACAATAAAGCAATGCAGATATCGGATAAGAAGCACTCTACAGTTTGTAGGAATTGAGTATACATAATATATAAGAACAAAAGATGGTTAAAGGAGTTCCATGTATTTTATTATGCGCATTTCAAAAACAAATATCATCATGCAATAATATTTGTGTTTTCATCAGATAAAACAGGAGGACATGATATGAAGGCTAAAAAACACTTGTGGATAGTTCAGTTTGATGTTGATTTAAAACTGAACTATCCACAAGTGTTTTTTAGCCTTCATATCATGTCCTCCTGTTTTATCTGATGAAAACACAAATATTATTGCATGATGATATTTGTTTTTGAAATGCGCATAATAAAATACATGGAACTCCTTTAACCATCTTTTGTTCTTATTTATATATATATATATATATATATATATATATATATATATATATATATATATATATATATATATATATATAAAAGGATTCCGCTTAGTTTCTGTCTACCAAATTTCGCTCACAAAATTTGGGGAACTGAAAGCCTTTGTAGAAGTGAGAGCGAACCTGAAAGTAACTGGTTGTGAACTGAATTTCTTACACAGGGAGTCATATTTATGCCTATAAAGCTTTACACACAGAAAGGTTTCATAACTAACATATCCGGGATGTCCCGAAAGTCTTAATCCATAATTAAAATATTATTTAAAATTTGTATCACAGCAAATGCTGAAATCAGCTGCATTGGACATGGTGAGACTTATATATTCGCTGAATATAAGAACATTGGATATCTCTTAATGTAGTAGAACTGATACTGTTACACATAATAACGCATTGCGTAAATATACGAAAACAAATACTATCAATGCGTCATTTCTTTTGTGGCAGCCTATATCATAGTCAAGCCCTCTTAATATGAATATTAGCTATTAAGTTTTGAAATATAGTTTGAATGCTGCTGATCAAGGCTTTTAAATCTGTTTATGATACAATCACAATTACTGTTAATATGTAAATTTGTTTGGCTGAAAACATGATTTATGAGTACTTAATATACATAACTGTAATATCGAACTTTAATTGGTGTTGTTTATATTCAAACTATTACTCTTTCCAGGACAAAGATCTTTAAGATCCTTAAGATAGTTAAAATTCAGAGAATCACTTTATAAGCACCATGAACATATATTGCAGAGACCCATTTCACAAGTTGTTGACACTAAATTATTTGGTTAATACTAGGTTTTAGGTTGAAATTCGTATAAAGTAAATGATCGCGCAATATGCTAATTTTTTAAATCTCCTTTCTTTTAACGAAAATAAGAATATATTAACGGATCCAATGACTTAACAAATCCTTGGAAATATATTTGCCTAGTCCAATGTCAACAATGTGGACAAGTTGTACTAATACTTTTAGCTCAACATGATTAGCAATGAAAGAATTCCAAATTCACAAAGCAAGAACTTCAAAATATTATGCATCATTATAATTGTTAATTTTGATTTCTTCTTCTTCTTCTTCTTCTTCTTCTTCTTCTTCTTATTATTATTATTATTGTTATTATTATTATTATTGTTATTATTATTATTATTATTGTTACTGCATTATATTTCCGTTTGCATTGAACAGATGTTATCAGTGATTCAAGTGTTAGCTATGAGAAAGTGTTGAATACACTAAGGATGGTTTCGCTTCTGGGGAAGAGATTAAATAAGAATTACCAAATATGAATAGCGTCCTTCATAAAACCTTTCTCGGATCCTCTGTAGATGCTTATCATCGAGGATACAGCTTTTATATCGTAAAAAATCTTGCTTGATATTTTCAACGAGATTATTTCACTTTTCGAAAATTTACAAAAATCAATATCTAGTTTTAATAAACTGTCAGGGCTAATTCAAGCGACAATAGAGTAGAATAATAAATTACTCTAAATTACATATTCAAATTACAGATATACGTTGACGTTAACTATGGTTTAAGTAAGGGTTTATCATGCATAGTTCTCTCATCGAAACTTACAAGAAGACAAGCGAAGTTATAAATATAATAACGTAGATTACTTCTGTAAATTATGGAATACAACAACATTGAGGACAAACAAGCTTACTCCCGTGGAGATATTAAGGGTTTGTCAAATTAGGTTTTGTTTATTTTCCCACGGATCTCTACTTCATTTCAGTAGAGTCCATCTTGAGTCTGAAAATATCTCATAACTTTAGTTTTCATCAACGTAATATGATGAACATTTTTTTTCTACTTTTAGTTTTTCCTTTCCTTTGTATAAATACCACCTGTCAAACTTTACGATATACATCTATAAATTGCTACGTCACACGTTTCAATTTGCATATACTGATATAAAGAACGATTTCTATAATGAGAATATCTTTGCTACAAGGAAAGTTTTCTGTAGAGAATTAAATGTATATGAGTATGAATAAATATTGGAGAATCTAAGAAAGGAATTGCACGAGATATATCTCATAGTTCAGTTTAAAAATAAACGTTTGATATTTTTGAAAAAGTAATCTTCATTTTTCCTAATCTAATACCAGACGAAACAGGAGGGAAGGAACAAAAGCTTCTTGCTATCTTTTCATTTAATTTCTTTATTGCCAGAAGCTTGTGTACAACTATATGCAGACATACTTCTAGCATACACGCACAAACAAATAAACAAACACATACACACACAACGAAATAACCACACGCGTGCGCTCACATATATATGTATGTCTCTGTGTGTTGTGTGTACGTGTACATGAATGCTTTGACAGAAGGTGAGATAAAGAGAAAGTAAGACAAAATAAAAATTTGAATATAACGCAGAATGCTGGTAAGTTTCTATTGAACTATTATTGCACCGCAGCATATTTTCCCAACGTGATGTAATTTTAACATAGAATTTATTTGTGTTTGACATTGCAATATCACTCGTATGATTGCGTTACTTCAGTTTTGTTATGGAAATATAAAGGAACGGTAGGTTCAAATTGTCTACATATTATTTTTATTTTGCTTTGATCCAAAATTATTTTGATTTAAAACCTTAGAGCAGGCAGAGTTGTCTGATCACCGAAAAAGTGCTCAATCGGACTTGTTTGGTCTAGATCAGGGGTCTGAAATACGTGGTGTGGCAGCTGCATGTGGCAGCAAACTACTCTTCTATGGTCCACGGCATAACAATTTCGTGATTAATATTTTCCTATAACCTGGTAATCTGTCCCTGTTTAAATACTATTTAGAGTATAATTTATTGAAGAAAAAAACGTAATTTTTCAAAAATTAAAACGAATAGAAGAGAATATAGCAAACGTAAAAGCGAAGGAAAATCTGTTCCCCTACATTTTGTAGTAATCACATTTACTATCATATGCGTATTCATTATGATGAAAAAAAGTAGCCTATCAGCAGCAGTGGAGGTTAGCATTATAACTGGTGGAAATCACGCCCATCTCACTTTTGGTCCGCTGTACCTCACCTTCAGGAAGCAATGGCCCTTTGAGGATAGTTGTTTTTCAATGACTTGCTTACTCTATCAACATGTTTCGTATCATATATTTATCCACTTTACATCTAACTGTGATTGATGTAATGCATCTGCAGAATTTGAACACTGATATTGAAGGAGGTCAGGCCAGTCCTCCTCGGAACTGTTCCGCCGAAAGAGTAATCTGTTCGTCAGCTGTCAAGAGTATTTCTCCATTCTTGGTGATTTCAGAAATAATAGGGATACAGATATGATAAAATAGCGGAATAAATGTATAACAGATTTAATCTAACACATTTAATCGCACTATAATGGATGGCATTGGTATCAAACGTACTAGGGGTCTCGTAATCAACTATCGATTTCTCTATTATTGGGTAATGGGATCGCTTGTATTTATCCATAAATTTCAGTTTTTAGCTTTTGATCTCCAAATTTTGTGAAACTCATCTAATTCACCATTTCTTCTTCTTCATTATCAACCACATTTTCGTTTGTGGGCTTTAAGAATCTTGTCTGTTATTGTAACAGATATCCATCGATTACGTTCGTCTATTATCAATCATTCTCTGGACGTGTGCTGCCTAATTCCACTTCCACGATTATATAAACTTAACAATGAGTTTATTCCTTCATTAATGAAAATGTAGGCTTATATTAATGTGAATATTCAATATTTTGTTTCACATTTCACAGTAAAATGTGGATTATAAAGCCACTGCAGTTCTACGTCGTTTAGCTGTTCTTGTTGTTTAGCCCCAAATCAGCTCTGATTGAGCAGTCCAATGATCAAAGGTATTTTAGACATTATGATCTAGTATTGTATTCAGATATAATTTATCTATCACTACAAAATACAATCGAACAGAGGTTCGCTCATTTGGTCTTACTATCTCAAATTATGTCCTTTATGCCCTGAGATGAAATTCATTTTAGGGACACTTCTGTCTTTTATCCCTCCATTTTAAAGATAGAAGAGCCACTAACATAGTGTAATACTAATGAATGGATAATAAACGCCTAGCTATGTAAGGATTTAATGATTTCTATTACGTTATGACGAGCGATATGAATTGAAATGTGTAAGGTCTCAGCTATTCAAGTTTGTATTATGGGTTTTAAAGCATAGTTAAACACAATTTATACTTATTTCATTACCATTGCGCTGTATAATGAATGGCAAGTTGGTAATGCCTTCTCAATTTTCCTCATGTGCTTATACATATTTATGAACGTCCACACATACATACACTCAACCAACACACAGACGCACACATATACCGTGTCACAATAAGAAACGCAGCTTTTTGTTTTCTATTTAAATAGCCAAATCAATGTTGTTGTAGAGAATTTATAGCATAACCGAGGTAGAATAAAACTGATCAAGTGTAATTAATATGCTTCAAAATGTACATAGGTAGAAACAAACGTGCTTTAAAATGTTATGAATATATTAAAATCAATAATTTTTCGAACTACACTCTCCAATTATATATAAAATTATAGTAGCGCAATATAAAATAAAATAAATATTTACGTGGACACTTCAAAAGCTATAGTGGCATATTATGTTCCAATATTACCTTATATCTATCTATGAAAAATTCTGTCTGTCTGTCTCCCTACATAACTCTATCTTGTCTTTCATGTATACGTGCTTATATATATATAAATATATAAATATATATATATATATATATATATATATATATATATATATATATATATATATAGAGAGAGAGAGAGAGAGAGAGAGAGACAGAGAGAGTCTGATTATTTATCCGTATAAAGATATACAAATATATATATATATATATATGTGTGTGTGTGTGTGTGGTGTGTATGTGTGTGAGTGTTTGTGCGTGTGCGTGTAAAAGGTAAAAAGAAATAACAATACAAGGATAGAGAATAGAAAATAAACCTGAGCGAGTTAGGAATGAGTAACACAGATACATAATTAGACTCTCTCTCTCTCTCTCTCTCTCTCTCTCTCTCTCTCTCTCTCTCTCTCTATATATATATATATATATATATATATATATATATATATATATAGGAACCAGTAAGACCCCGACAGCTGAGCTCAAGCCGTCTCGACGGCTAATTCTGGACTAGAATTAGTCCAGAATTAGCCGTCGAAACGGCTTGAGCTCAGCTGTCGGTGTCTTACTGGTTCCTATTACCCACTCTACTACCTCAAGTATTGAGTACTTTGGTGCGTTATGGTCCACCTGGTTCCTTACCACATTTCCTTCGTTATATATATATATATATATATATATATATATATTGAAATATGTATCACAGCATTATCATTAAAGGACTTTAACATCTGAAACTACTTCGCATTTTCTTATTCTCTCTCTCTCTCTCTCTCTCTCTCTCTCTCTCTCTCTCTCTCTCTCTCTATATATATATATATATATATATATATATATATTTATTAAAATAACAGATTAAAGTTTAAGCAAAGAATCGATGCTTTCAACCTTAACGGGATCTTATTTTAATAAATATTTGCTCTACGGCTCTTATATATTTGATATATATTTATCCTTATCGAGCCCTCTTTGGATTTTACTCTTCAAATTTATTATTATTACTATATATATATACTTAGGTTAATAGAAGTTAGGTATTGTATACCCGTGTCCCATTAAGGTATTGGCAGCATAATAATTAGCTCTATGCTTTGGAGCAGAGCCGTATATATGAAAAAGAACACAAGAGCGTCTACAACATCAAAAGATTTTTATTGGCTTACAATGTTTCTTCCTTACGTAACCGTAGGATTCGTCAGAGCTATAAAAGGGGTTTGATTGGTGTTATGGACTCTACCAACCAAACATTCAAGAACAAAGAGTAAAGAGAGTAAATAGCAAAAGTAGGGGACGATAAGTCTAATGTTGGTGCGGGAGGGTGGGGTGTGGGTCCTTGTTTACTAGCTGCGGTCATATTCATTCCCGGGAGTCGGGTGGTTAGCTGAACCATAGATGGGGTGCCGTCGATAGTATGGTGCAGAGGGTGCGCAGAGGCTACACAAACACAAAGGGCATACAATATATATATATAGCGGAGGAGAAAGTACATGAGGTAATTAGAAATGGAAAAAGAGTAATAATAATAATCTATAATTAATAGTGTATAATAAGGCATGGGGAGGATTACACTATAATAAGGTATAAAAGTAAGAATAAGGTAAAATATAAAGGAGGATAAAAGTGGAAATAATAAAGATAAAAAAATAAAGATAAAAAAATATATAGAGAAAAATAGATAAAGAAATATAAGCGAATATTTGGAGGGGAAAACACAATGTAAAAAAACCGATTTATTAATTATAGATTATTATTATTACCTCATGTACTTTCTCCTCCGCTATATATATATATATATATATATTGTATGCCCTTTGTGTTTGTGTAGCCTCTGCGCACCCTCTGCACCATACTATCGACGCCACCCCATCTATGGTTCAGCTAACCACCCGACTCCCGGGAATGAATATGACCGCAGCTAGTAAACAAGGACCCACACCCCACCCTCCCGCACCAACATTAGACTTATCGTCCCCTACTTTTGCTATTTACTCTCTTTACTCTTTGTTCTTGAATGTTTGGTTGGTAGAGTCCATAACACCAATCAAACCCCTTTCATAGCTCTGACGAATCCTACGGTTACGTAAGGAAGAAACATTGTAAGCCAATAAAAATCTTTTGATGTTGTAGACGCTCTTGTGTTCTTTTTCATATATATATAGTTTTTAGGTGTGTAATGTTAATTACAGGTGGTGCACCCATTTGAGCACTCACTGCTATTACATGGTTCTAGTTATCTTGGTGGGGCTTTACATCCTTATTACCAACGATCATTTGGGTCTGAAACACGAATGATAATAGAAAGCTGGTTTCAACCATGTATCAGCACATAAGACTCACGTATACGAGGAGCTACCGATTACAAAATCAGTCCTAATCGTGATCCATCACGTCCATGGAGAGCTGATTGATAACGAAACATGTGTTATGTGTGAATAAAATATGTATAAGAATCAATCGTGATATTTTGTTGACTTTTTTGTAGCTTGTTTATTATATATATATATATATAGGAACGAGTAGGACCCTGACGGCTGAGCTCAAGCCGTTTCGACGGCTAATTCTGGAATATATATATATATATTTTCTTTTGAGTATATGTTGGTTGTTTACCGACACCCCTGTATGCAGATTGGAGCACTCGACGAAGTACGTAGGTTGGTTTGTTTACTCCGGAGTAATGTAAAATAATTAAGTCAAATATGTAAAATTTGGCTTCATTTATTATAAATTATAGATATACTGCTATATATATTTCGGTGACAGCCAATGATGGCTGTCACCGAAATATATATAGCAGTATATCTATAGTTTATAATAAACGAAGCCGAATTTTACATATTTGACTTAATTATTTCTTATATATATATATATAAAAACATGAGAAGAAAGACTACTGCGTGGTTGCACATGGGTTACATATGATAAAAATAGTCCTTCGTCA
>OZ024746.1:67525319-67527819 GCA_964016885.1 Eledone cirrhosa | reverse complement strand
GTCGGGAGTTTGTTTCATCGTCAATTGTTAATCATTCGAATTATCTAGATGAAAACCTTGATTTACGAAATAAATTCTCTCAATAACAGATTATGTACCAAGCATTTCATAGATTGTCCAACTGTTCGATTTCCCTTGTCTACAGTGACAAGAACATAGAAATACAAGACGAAAAAAGATATGAATATATGATATATATTATCATTGACTGCCTAGATGCTGCCTAGATGCTGCCTAGATGCTGTCTAACACGAATATTATGGATAAACATTTTCAGAATATTCACAACGTTTTCTTCAGTGTTGATAGAAGAATATTTGAAACTTAATATTCAAACAATATGCTGTGATTGTCTTCACTTCATAAACGGTTGTTTAAAATTTAGTATATATAATCGTTGGACACACGGTTTTATTTCTTTACTTCAAGTGATCTGTGTATAATAGATTTTTTAGAAATGTTAGTTGTCACGAAATCATCATCGGTAAAATAGAAGGCAGAGAGAGAAATAAAGTGAGAGGTCCAGACAATCCTGCTTTCAGGAGCACAGAGAGGAATAAACATACATCTTTCTTCTCAAAGTTAAACCGTACAATTAGATTTAACTACAGCGTCATCAAGAGAGGGAAATCGTAGGACGGGCAAAATATAAACTTTCTACTATATTTTGGGATACCGCTGGTAGCTAAATGCGAGTACAACATAATATTGCGCTTACAAATCAATAGCTACGAGAAAGACAGCTCGAGAAATAAATCGACATTAAGGCTGTGAGTGCAGCATATATATGTATTCTCTAGACGTACTCTATTGAGACGTTGTACTAAGTCAGCTTACTCTTAGAATTTGCTTTCAATTTAATCGCTAAATTCTATTCACTTAGTTATAGTTGATAATCCCAAGAGTAAGTTAGAATTTTAATTTCTAAAATTTTGGCAACAGGTTCTTTGACTACTTCTTGCAATTTCATTTACACGTACACAACACTAACAAATTCCAGAAGTTTCTGAAACAAATTGTAAAACAGCCCTTCGGCAACATGTGTTATCTATAAATATAGTAGCAAATTTGTAATTCAGTTTTTCTGCGATATACTTCACCTGATGGCGATCCGGTTAAACCCAGGTATAGGATTTAACTGCGATGAGAAACAGTGTGTTCTGTTGGGAATATGGTGTGCTTCTCTGTTTACGTTTTTATAAGTTCAAAACTATATTCTCGAAACTTATTTTATGCATATCTTTCTCTACCAAGCCAATTTACTCTGAATTTGTTTTAAAATGAATTGTTAAATTCGAATTACATAGTTATATGTATATGCATACATCATGTATTTATCTATCTATTTATATATATATATATATATATATATATATGTGTGTGTGTGTGGTGTGTGTGTGTGTGTGTGTGAGTTTGTGTTCGTGTGTCTGGCTGTACTTGTGTATTTTGTGGTATGTGTATATGACTAATTGTAGGCTTTGAAGAGAGGCTTGAATTGGGGAGTGAGTTATGGGGGGGGGGGATTAATGTATCGCTATTTCATTAGAGAAGTTATTTGCTGTGAATGTTTAACTTTGTCACTTGGAACAAACAGATATTCAGTCCCACTATTATGTATATTTAATTCTGCATTATCAATATTTCCTCCATTTCGTAAGGGGCGATGGTAAGATGGTTGATATTTCTAGCAGGCTCAACATCCAATGATAGGTTTCTTGACAGCTATTTCAAAATTACCGTTTTTCCCCAAATATGAATCTATATTTTATGGATACTTACTAATATATCTCTCTTAACAAAAACAAAACAAAAAATCAACAACAACAAAAATAAAACAACGCGTCTCTTTCTGAAATCTTAGTTACTTAACCGTAGCCTCGGGTGCCCTTATAATACGATATCCTTCTTTCTGCTAACCTCGAGTGCTATCTCATCATCTATTGGATTTAGTTCCATTCGTACCAATAGAATATTATGAATATCAATTTAGATTTTGAATACAACAAATGTTCAAACGTAACGCCTTGATTAATTCTACATCTATACTTACGGGGGAATGTTTTTGCCGGCTTGTCAGCGGGGCGCAACACTTCTGCCCTCTTGCACTAGACCCAAAGCCCAATCACCCTCCCTCTCCACCTCCTCACCCTCACCTCTCTTCTGCGACACCAGAGCTCTTGCCATCTCCTAACCTTCCCGTTCTTTTTCTTCTTTTTCTCCTTTTTTTTCTATATTTCCCTATTCTTTCTTTCCCTTTTAAACATTTTTTCTTTTAATCATTGAACTTCATTTGCTGCCAGTAATGGATTAGTTAACAATACTGAATATTATCAGTGGTCTCAATTTTAATTGTAATTTAATTTTATGGAAATAACAGAATAAATAATTGACGCAATCATTCTAGATATGTCAATTCATATCCCCTCTACTTGTACCTGGGTAATAATTATTTCTACTTTTGAAACAAGACCGATAATTTCAAGGAAAAAGAAAACAATTT
>OZ024746.1:67490319-67517819 GCA_964016885.1 Eledone cirrhosa | reverse complement strand
TTCTGAAAGTCTGACTGGTATTTATGAAAGTTAGTTTATGCAACTCTAAATGGATTCGTATCGGACAAACTTGAACAAAATGATTTGTATTTTATATCTAGTTATATCGATATATATTTTGAATTAATGTCCCACGAAACAATTATTTAACTTTTACCCTTCCGGGGTTGATATAATCAGCACTTGAATTAATACGATAGGCTATTAGCCCTTCGTCCCAAATGTGTAGACTTGTGCTTTTGTTAGAAAACATTATTGCTATAACCCATTAAATAGTAGTGGATGGCAGAATCAATGCATCGCTGGACAATATCCTTTACAAAATCTTGTTATATATTTCCACGTTTATCATTGTAATCCCAAAGGTGTCGGCTTTCGTTCACCGATAATATAAGTAATCGATTGTGTTCTCGCTCTCATAAAAATATGAGGTTTTATGCAAATGTTACAATTAATTAGTCCATCGTAGTCACGTTTTGTGGAAATTTTATCTAAAGTAAAACAAGATAGGAAGTGCAAATCGTTCCCATATTTTTTACTTTAATTTCGACTCTTCAGATAGTTAGACATTTCTAATGGTTTCTAGTTGGATCCTTTACAAAAACAATGTTTAGATTATAAGCAAACATTGGAATATATCATATCCGACATTATCAATCCAGCTGTACAAAGTTGAATATTTGACGTTTATTACCAAATAAATGAATTAATATATTTTCTTCTGGTGGCACTTGATCTGTCACTATTAAATTATTAACAAATAGTATTCGCGAATAGTCCTCATCACGTTTGGGAACAGAAATAAATTACACACACACACACACACACACACACACACACACACACACACACACACACACACACACACACACACATATATATATATATATATGTATAAATATTTCTTATCTCCAAGGAAATACGGTTTTAGGAAGCCGTAGCTATGCAAACACTGGGGGCTAACGCCCTCTGGTGTTTGCATAGCTACGGCTTCCTAAAACCGTATTTCCTTGGAGATACGAAATATTTATACATATTGTATAAAGCTATGCTTGAAGCGAAATCCTATTTCTTTTATATATATATATGCATATATTGTTATACTTGGGAAGGGTCATATTGTAATAATATTGCCAGAAATAATAACAGAACACACTCACTGTTTGGTTGGTTTTCGCTTCTGTATCTTTTATATCTCCACAGTTATATATGTATGTATGTATTTAATCTCTCCTCTCAATAATGAAATGTTCCATTTGGGGAAGAGATTTGAAGTTCAATACTTAAAATAAAATAACTATCAGACCCTAGTGCTCATGGGAATACAATGCCTTCTTGTGAATCAACATTAAAGTTTACATTACCGGTTTCAAACCTCACTTTTAGCAATATACATAACTGTGACCTGTTAGGGGTTTTGCTAAAAAAATACACACCAATAAATAAATGTTTGTTCGTACATGTGGTTGCGTTAATATAAAAAGAAAATTGGTGTTTCTAACAGACGGGAAACATTAAATAGGTTTATACACTTTCGTTTTAGCATAATGCCAAAAATCTTATATATGAAGCTCATGTTGGACAGTAAATGTTCTTACAGGTACAATAAAACACAACGTACGAACATATTATACAACTGTGAGACATGTTTATCCTCCTTTGATTTTTCTAGAAGTTAATATTGTACAGACTGACACCCTAGTTAAAATCGTATTTGTTTCTCCTCTTTAAGTTCTAGAAACATCGGGATTAAGTTTCTCTGTTAATAATCGGTGTAAGTTTCAGTTAGATTTCAATGCGTTTTAAAATTCTAATAGTATTTATGTCTCGGAAAGTACTTTTCATTGTCTTAGTGAAGACAATGTTTCCAGTTTTCTTTAGCTGAATTAAGTTATACTAATTATACAACTTCACCCCAAATAAGGACCACGGTTCAATTAAAAACAACCATAAAGTACCAAAGATCAATATGGCATTTTAAATGGTTTATAAAAAATAATATATGCAGTACTTTATCTTTATATATATATATATATATATATATATATATATATATATATATATATATATATATATATATATATATATATATATATATATAAATAATAATAAATTTGAAGACTAAAATACAAAGAGGATAAATATACAATAAGGATAAATATATATCAAATATATAAGAACCGTAGAGCAAATATTTAAGGGTGAAAGCACCGATTCTTTGCTTAAACTTTTAATCTGTTATTTTAATAAATAAATATATATATATATCATAATCTATAAAGCTCAGTGTGTGGTCATGCTCCTTTCTTATAGAAATCTACGATATAGAATTTCTTCAATTGAAATTTATAATTCAGTATTCAAAATAGCTTCGATTGCGTCTTGGCACAGATAATTTTTTCAATTTCACCCACAATTACGCAAAAAATAGATAAAACTCAATATTTTACGCTTTTTCTCTGTCATTTAAACTGCTAAACTCTTTCCACTACCATTCAAAATCTATACAGCTTCATACTTTCTGCTACTTTCTCTTTCCAAGCTTGATGGTGATACTGTCCGTTTTACTCTCTCATATCATCTGCTTACCTCTAACTACAACCCACACATTTTGCTACTTTCTCTTTTATACAGATACATTTATTCAACAACAAGCGATAAATCTTTTTTAAAACCTCTTTTCCAAACGCATACAAACACACACTCACTTCAACAACAACAACAATCTGCCTTTTATAGATAATGATAAACAATAATATCCTCTATGAGGTCACTAAACCTGCTAGAAACAGCAGCTAACTCTCCCCCATACCACACCCCTCCCTAATGTCTTAAATTTAGAAAACATATCTTCTATGAGGTCACTAAACCTGCTAGAAACAGCAGCTAACTCTCCCCTATACCACACCCCTCCCTAATGTCTTAAATTTAGAAAACATATCTTCTATGAGGTCACTAAACCTGCTAGAAACAGCAACTAACTCTCACCCCATATCACACCACTCCCTACTGTCTTAAATTTAGAAAACACATATCCTCTATGAGGTCACTAAACCTGCTAGAAACAACAGCTAACTCTCCCTCATATCACAACCCTCCCTACTGTCTTAAATTAAGAAAACACACAGACAACCATGCAGAACAAGTCCATCGCAGCTCTGTTGTTCGGCTGGCATCGTCTACGCGCGTGTTGCGCAAGTACTGTGAAACAATAAATTTCAACACTTTTTTGCACAGAGATAATATCCATAGGCGAAACTACAATTGTCACTGCTGGCGCAGCTCCTGCTTCCATATCTGCAATTCATTCACCCAGTGCCTGGCAGACAAAAAAGTGCTGCCATAAAATGGGTGGTGCAACCTAATTTTGGTAACTTAATGACCCCGAGCAACGCCGGGCTTTAATGCTAGTATATATATATAACGAAGGAAATGTGGTAAGGAACCAGATGGACCATAACGCGCCAAAGTACTCAATACTTAGGGTAGTAGAGTGGGTAATAGGAACGAGTAGGACCCCGACGGTTGAGCTCAAGCCGTTTCGACGGCTAATTCAGTCCAGAATTATCAGTCGAAACGGCTTGAGCCCAACCGTCGGGGTCCTACTCGTTCCTATATATATATATATATATATATATATATATATATATATATATATATATATATATATATATATATATATATATATATATATATATATACAAAGATCGGAATTAAGAGTATTCCGCAGTTCACTGTAATAATAATAGTATTAGCTCAAAGAAGAATAGAGAATTTCCTTCTGAGCTCAAATGCAAATATATATTACACAAAGAGAAGTGTGTTACACAGTGAGATGTGTGTAAAGGATTATTACAAGTTTACCGTTACTGTATAGGGAACAATATCTACAGGTTTAGTAATTAAATAGAAAAAAACTAAGTCAGAGTCAAATCTCTGGATTAGAGTTTTAAAATACCAACCTTATATATATATATATATATACCAACATACACCATTTTACTTATAATTTACTTTCGCCACACATGCTCTTACCATCCGTTTTACATATTTGTTGCGGCCTGAGATGATGGCATTGCTGCAAGTAACGCCACTGCCGCCGTTCTCTCTTTTGCTTGCACACACATACAGACACATAATACACACTTACCATTCATTTTTCATAAATACTTGATATCACCACCACTGCCGCTGTCCTATTTTTTCTATTGCATACATTCATTCACTATCCCCTTTCCTGTATGATACACCTTTTTTTACCGCCCAGAAACACCATATGTAATATAAGAGCTCATGTCTAGAGATTATATATATAAGAAATGTGTTGTGTAAAGAACTATAGATGACAAATCAATAGTATGATTGAGAGTGAGTAAGATTATTCATTGTGGCCTTCAACTTTCTACAGCAAACTCAGTTCCCCCATCTATGTTACTGTTTCACCAATCCTTCAATCTAAATATATTGTATATGACCTGACTCATTATGTTCAATAATTTAGCACACGTAACTACTAGACAGTGATAAAATGTGTTCCAGGTGTTTATTTGTTGGTGTAATCACTGGTCTTACAGCTTTCACCTACTGTGTCAAATTGAAAAACATATTTCCAAGTTAACTATAATGATTGTTAATTGCTGATATGATTGGTAAATGATCTATATTGAAATTACAGAGCATTATTTAATTTCTTATGTTTAAGTCAATGATAAAAGTTCAACGCTCATTACATCTTTGATATCCCCTGACATAGATGGAAGAAATACATAGGAAAAACTATACCCATGAGTTGCCGCTGCCAGGGGGATATCAAGATATACCCTGGCCAGGATCCTCTTCTGAATGCTTTCAACAGAGTGGACGTCACTTGATTCACCCAAGGATCAGGTGTTAAATTGGGTATTTATAAAAGAAAGGGAATTCAAATTCATCTCAGTGGTAGTTAGCTGTAGCTTCCAAATGTCTCATGTATGTTTCTTGGTGATTGATTTAGTAGACGCAGCATCTACATGGTTATACAGAGTAGAATATAGAAACCAGTATATCATAAAATACCCTCTTATAGTCCACAATACACGTCATTTAATGCGTTTCTCCGACACGTTTCATTTGAAGAACTACAACCGCCAATGGTATGGATTTACAAACGAAGTAGACAATATTATCAAGGGTTAAAAGTATTGGAAATAAAGATTATAGAATGACATGGTGCGAAACTATGACCTGTTGACCCAGAGTGTGATACGCACTCGACATTGCCATCTGCAGTTCTCTTATAACGTATACTGAAAATATAATGGAAAAGTATGTGGTGTGGCTAGCGAAATGGAAAATGATATCGATAATTGGGTTCTGGGGAAAATGAATGCAATTCATGTTGCATTCATGTTGTATTCTAGAAATCTATTTCAGATAGCAGCTGTAGAAGATTAGTAAAACAGAATGAAAAAGTATATTGAAGGCGTGAAGAAACAAAATTACTGAGGTTTTTGGCTTTTCCGATTCAGTGCAAATGATGGATTTTAATAGAGGATTATGTGTATGGCGCAGCTCAGAGTCGCAATTATCATATATAATGCTTCCATTATACCATATCTATAATGAGCAATGAACCCAGCAAAACCATCATCATCGAAAACATCACCAACGATAATCATAACAACAATAACAACAATAATAATAATCGTTTCTAATTTTTGGCACAAGGCCAGCAATTATCACAGTGTATTACTGGTACTTTATTTTATCGACCCCGTAAGGATGAAAGGCAAAGTTAACCTCGGCGGAATTTGAACTCAGAATGGCAAGGGCCGTAACTCTATGCGTCAAAGCATGGCGTCCGACCCTCTCCCGATACTGCCAATACATCGCCATTACAACAATAATAATAATGGTTTCTGATTTAGGCTCAAGGCCAGGAATTTTTGTGGTTGATTAAATCAACTCCAGTGGTACTTCATTTTATCGACCCCGTAAGGATGAAAGTCAAAGTTAACCACGGTGGGATTTGAATTCAAAACGTAAAGGGTTGTAACTCTATGCTGTAAAGCATGTTGTCCGACGCTCTACCGATTCTACCAACCAACGATTCTTAAAGAGCCAAATAATTCTTGCTTTATTATGATTTCTAAGTTAGGCAAAGGCCAGGAATTTGTGGGGAAGGGAGCAATCCTTTCCTTTTTTTGCAATATAGACAAATAAATTCTCACAGAACTTAGAGGTTGTGTGGAGATGTACACATATATATTTTTAAAGAAACAGAGAAAGACGCTGCTTGTTTTCAAAAGCCAGTAATTTCGAAATAGTTACTATTAAAAATTATGCTCTTGACTCTATAAACAGTATATGACTCATTCGTTCAGTGTATGTTTAGAGTGTTTACAACACATACCCATAAAACAAGAATATATAGATTTATATATATATATATATAATATATATATATATATATATATATATACATATATATATATATATAAATACACATCTATTATACACACACACACACACACACACACACACACACACACACATATATATATATATATATATATATATATATATATATATATATATATATATATATATATATATATATATATATATATATATATATATATACATATATTTATAAATATAGATACAGTATATATATATATATATATATATATATATATATACATATATTTATAAATATAGATACAGATATATATATATATATATATATATATATATATATATTTATAAATATAGATACAGACATATATATATATATATATATATATATATATATATATATATACATATATTTATAAATATAGATACAGACATATATATATATATATATATATATATATATATAAGTAGAAACAAGCATACATATATAATACAACATACATACATACATATAATTGTTTATGTAATAAACGCACTAAGCGAGCACTTAAGTTAATCGAACACAGAAGGATGAAACACAAATTATTCAACCCTGAATGGATTCGATGTTCGACCGTAAATACACGCAACTTAGTACCTTATGATATCTACCCCCACTACTATACTAATTTCGTGACTACATCAGCGCATTTCAACAATAAAAGTACTAACAAGCACATTCAATGTATCAAATGTAAGAAGAAGGATGGGATTTAAAAAAAAGAACGTAGTTAGAGAAATGTAAGAAAAAAAAAAAAAATAAAGATTCATGAGTTAAGAGGCTGTGGCAACGTGAAATAGAATAGATTTTATTTGTTCCCGACACATCACCATCTATATTTAACTCTAGAAATGTTCGGATAAAGAGCAACACATTTGTTTTGGTAACTAAATTGTTTGTAAAGCATTGGATCTGTAGTGTTTCAGACAGAAATTATTCACGGGAGCTTATTTTCATGAACGAGGTAGGACATGCTAAAGAAAGAAACACTATTGTTATTATTATTGCTGATTTGTTTTTGTTTTTGTCGTTAGCATTAAAATTATCATCATCATCATCATCATCATCATCATCATCATCATCATCATTATCATCATGATAGTAAACATGGTTGTTGTTAACACTGATGATGTTCTTGATTTTCTATTGTTTTGAATTATTGGTAGGAGTGTCTTGAGAAGATAAGACAATCTGACGTAACTGTAGTCGCACAGAATTATGTGGAAACGTTAATTTCAAGAGATTAATGCAAAAGGAAAAGGAATTTCCAAGTCTATTACGGTTAATGTTTACCATTGTATGAATTCAATGTTCTTGATGCTCTTACACACGTCGACCTGTTGAAAGAAATGTTGAAGTTTTGACCATTAGGTTCGACTATAATAATGCATTAGCGGTTAGGAGAGCCGAACCAGCCAAACCATTAAAATGCCTTTCTTGTTTTGGAAAGATACGTAGATTGATATATCGGAACAGGTGAATGTATATTCATATATGTTTATAGGCATATATATGTATAAAAAGAAATATCTGTATATCTAAACAACAGTGAAGAAATAATGCATCTGTATACATCCACATGTATGTAATATGTTTTAAAGAACACACTTATAGGCAAATATTGACAAACTAAAGCACAAACACGTATATACACTCTCACAAACACATACACTGATTCATCCCTGTACGTACATACACATATTTATAAATACATGTTTTTGCTTTAATACACTAATGAAAGTGTATTCAATACATGATGTAGAGTATATCTATATGTACGAGGTTAGTGATTCACTCAATCACTATTTTTTGGGGGAACCTTCTGCATAAACAAAACATATTATACATTTTTTGCAGGGATGAGAGGGCAAAAGCCATAGATCCTTATTTTTTAAAGGCATTCGAAATGGGTGGGAGGAGATGAAGGATAATTCTCAAACAGGGAACCAGGTCTGAATACTTGCAACATAGTCAATTCTGCTAAATGTACAACCCAATTCTTCTAAAGGTACCCATGTGCCAGTTAACTCTGCTAAAGACACCCATATACTAGTGAAGCTCTACTAAATGTATCCAAGTACAAGCTGGTGGTATTAAACCGGTCGACATATTCATCCAAGTCAGTTAAATGCTCCAACAATTCCGCTTATCATCCGCTCTAATTTGATATATAATTTTATTGAACTCTAATGGATAAAGAGAAATCAAAGCAATGAGCCGGAAACAATACTACCTGTTCGATGTATCTGCATCAGATTTTGCATCAGTTTATCTTATTTTCCACATGGCCCACATTCTAATGACTGAAATGTCATACATATCAACCATAATGATACACCATGTATCTTTGTGTATATATATATATATATATGGCCTTAGCCTGTCGACTGGAACACTTAAAAGAATATATATCTGTAATGCTTTAAAAGTACGCACACAGACCTTCACACACTCCATTTCCTATCTCAGCCATATTGCTCCAAATACAATCTCCTGAGTTCTAACGCTACATTTGACTCTGTAAATAGTTATTTCTCAAGCGTTACTCGTGCATTTAATCCTATATGCCATTTGAACATGTAAATTTGTATAATTATATTCTAGAGATAAATAAGTACCATATACTTCTTATCTTTAATCATTTCCACGTGTCAGTAATCATCATATATTATAGGGTTTCCCTCATTGGTTTACTAAAACACAACTTTCTAAGTTTGTATGATTGTTCATATATCTGGTAATCGTGGAATGTATGGCACATCAATTCTGGAGTCTAAAACAATACGTGCAGGGATATTTCCGTAATTATTGATGTTCCACTAATCCTATTATAAATAGTGTTTCATTTATTGCAAACGATTAACGCAATAAATAGCGTACACGAAACCATATGTAGCAACATATATTAATCTCAGCAATGCAATAAATAGTTAGATATTGCTTTTGTTTTGAGTAGTTTTTTCTCTTAATTTAAAACAAAAACGAGTGTAGTGGATTGCCAGAAATGGTAGAATATCGGATAAAATGCCATTGTTATAGTTCAAATCATCTGAGTTCAAATTCCACCTAGGTCCAATTTGGTCTTAATTCTTGGGCTGATGAATAAAGTAGAAATCTATTATTGGGTTTTCCCTTCCCCAAAATTTGTTGGCCTTGTCCCTGAATTAGAAATCAATTTGAAGCAATACACACACACACACACACACACACACACACACACACAATCATACACACGCACACACACCCACATTGATTTAGTAGAATCGTTAGAAACTGTAAAAAGTATTGTTATATATTATAATTGTTTCTACTTTAGGCACAAGGCCAGCAATTACCCAGTGCATTACTGGTACTTTATTTTATCGACTCCGCAAGGATGAAAGGCAAAGTCAACCTCGAGTATGGCATAATATAAGAAGATATAATGCTTTACAAAATAATATAATATAATTGTTTCTACTTTTGGCACAAGGCCAGCATTTATACCAGTGTATTACTGGTACTTTATTTTATCGACCCCGTAACGATTAAAGTTAATCTCGGTGTAATTTGAACTCAGACCATAAAGGGCCGTAACTCTTTGCTGCAAAGCATGGCGTCAAACCCTCTACCGATACTGCCAATCCAAATATAATATAATATATAATGTATACCTGTACGTGCGTAATATTCATTGCGTTTTAATCCGTCATATTTGCTCACCTGAACTAATCGTAAGGTTATGCATGTTGCAAGTGACATTGCTTACTTTTTCATCGCCATAAATACTAGACATAGTAAATCTAGTTTGATGAGTGTCGGTTCTTTTGTTCGTCTAGTCAGCAGATTGTCTGGTATAATGTTACACGTTGTCCAATTTCAGAAATCTGATACGATCAACAATATTTAATGCTATTTATATCTTATTCAGATGGATTTAATAGTAATATTTTGATGAGGCTAGTTCAAATGTGAAAGCTGAAGGAGATAGTATCCATAACTCTGGTGATTAGGTGTTTGTAAACATATGTAGATATGCGTAGTTCACTATTGTATGTAGCAAAATACAAAATAAAAATTTCTGTTTGCGTGCACACGCACACACAGATATGTTATATTTATATAAGCAATAATAATAGAAATATCTCTTGAATATAGCCAAATCATAAAATGAATTCAGGTTTCGAGCAGTATTATGAACTAATATATTGATGACTAAAATGAGACGACAAGAGAAAATGATCTCATGTGAAGCACATTAAAGTATTCATATACATATATTACATATATATATATTCGTATGACAGAATCTTGTGTCTCTAACCCTCGAAACAGTAAGATAACTGGTGTCGCACCGTCATTATCTTTTAGCTGAGGTATCATGCTTATTTAAAGTGGAGTATAGAAAATAACAAGGAACTTAACGGAAGGCGCCGAAATATAGGGAATTCTGATTCAAAAGATCTTTAATAATCGGAGTAAACATTACAAATAATTTTACTGAAATGGGAATTCTAGTAATAATAAATTTGAGTATCTGATAAATCCAACAAAAAATTCAATTTCATGTTAAGTAGAACTCTCGATAAACATTAATCGAATTTCTGGTTGGCCTGGAGTTCTCAGACATCTGGAAGTTATCCAAGAGAAATCACCTCCGATATCGGGTGCTGTACATTACCTCTAGGATATCGCTAACTGCTTCAATATCGTGAACTTTTCAGTTAAATAATACCCACAGTTGGTGAAATGCGAAGCAGGCTTATAAACAATTATCACTGTTATCCGTGAAGGGCATAGAGACTTATGGTCTCATAGTTATCAAGTAAAACCTGTACAGTAGTGAAGAAGGTTTCTTGTTATTTTACCTACATTATGGAAGATGCTGATGGTAATAACCCATGTCAGTTCATTGGGTGCTGTTAAGAAGTGTTATGGGCACACTTCTCATTTAAAATTGTAGAGCATTCTCCAGGGATATACTATTTATGAAGTGGATGAACTTTGGCTGGGATATTCTAAGTCTTATATGTCTTTCCAAGGCATCAAGTCAGAAAATACAACATATTTATAACAAAAGGCTGTTAAACATGTGTGTTTAGAATGTCTCGGGTGCTATACGTTGGAGTATACGTCTCCATTGGCTGAAATAACTGTGATGAAGCGCTAGACTATTTTCAAGGCAGAATTACAGTGTATTGATGATCACGTTTACCAAAATAATCTACATGATAGATCGTCTCTTCCTAATACTTGATTTGTAGAAATTTCACTGAACTATAAAACCAATAGTTGACGTTGAGTTCCTGGCAATTGAAACTCAGCATGAAAACATCATAACTAAATACTGCAAAACATAAAGTAAGGCTGTCTAAATTTTGATGCAGTTCTGAAGCACATTACTGGTGTCAATCTTATATCAAACATTTTTATCGATTTAAGATGTTTGCAGAACAATAACAATTTACTTTATCTTCATTGCATTTGAACCAGAAACAATTAGAAGGTGTCCATAAAAGATAGATTTTACCATCCAGCTGAACATTAATACGTAATATTTTGGAATACAATAAATTTGGTGTCAACGCAAGTTGCACAGTTTAAATCTTGCTGATAGCATCTTTGAATATAACGCCTACAGGATGAAGATTTTTCATAAGAATACTAAACGTGATTTTAATCGATAATCCTCATCACACAAAAACTAAAATCTTTTAACAGAATTAGAAGGAAAACGAGTATAATATAGTTTGAATGTAAAATTAATAACGATTATAACGAACAAAGAACAAACCCTTTCAGTTGACTTCACTGCTTCTGGTGATTTTCGTGTAGTGCATATAAACTAGGTTATGCAATGTCTCCCTCTTTTTGTATTTTGTATGTTACAGTAGGGTGAAATGTATTTTATTTTCTAATCATTGTCGGTGGCAGATAGCCGAGAAGCCTCCGCAAAATTGAGCTGGAGTCTGTAGTTGTAGATATTCTCTTGATATGCTCTAAATCAGAGAGCACCCTCCCATATATAGAAAACACAAACCCAAGGACAATTCCTGCCCATCGGCAGTCTTTTGTGGATCACTAATGTTTCGAACGCATTAAAGACAAACACACACACACACACACACATATATATATATATTAAATTAAGTTTAATTTAAAGTTTATATCAAGCCATCTGGTGTGTGATACTCTCTAGTTTCATTCTTATTGATTTTTTTTTGTCGGCGTGAATAACGGTTAGGAGATGATTTCCTTCTTCGATATGACACCATTCTACCGCAGGGTTAACGTCTAGCTGCAACTGGTACTAATTATAAACTGTGAGTACTGAAGTAACATGAAATGAAGAGTTTCGTCCAAAAAGACTGCACACCACTTCGTCCAGGAATCGAACCCACAGCATTATGATCGTTAAACAGATTAACATGTGAGTGTGCATTCATACACACACACACACACACATACACACAAATTCACACGTATATATAATATAATAGAAATAAAATTCATTAACTAGACTTATGTCAGCTTTCTTTGTTCATGATAAAATATTCATTACCGGGAAAGCTGGAAACATCATTTTTCTTTCTTAGCCAGTCAGTAGAATTTAGTATAAGTCTTTGAAGGACATACTGAAGTAAATGGACATACATCAATATAATAGTGACTTCCAAAATATTATTTTAGACAATAATAACTAAATAAATTAAATAAAAGAGGATTTTGCAAAAATTATTATCAGAATAGAGCAAATTCTTATAACAACGCATTTCTATGTAGAATTTATGAAATGTTTTGTTGTATTTTTCTCAGTAAGAAGACACAACAAACATAAAATCCCAAAACTTTTAGATTTTCAAATACAAACTGAATAGAATGGTTTATTACAATATTAATCTAATACTTTCAAAGAGAAAAACTTCAATGTTAAATGAAGCAAAACGATAAAATGTCATCGATTGGTTATTGAGAAGGTAATCGATAAAGAAAAATACTATAACAATAATGTCTAGAATTACAATGATGATGATGATAGTAAAATAAACACCAACGAAACAAAAATAATGTTCATAATATGCATTAAAAAATATATTAATAATGTTAACAAAAGCAACAACAACAGGTGGGAAATTAGATAAAAAAGAATGATCTATTTCAAACAGACTAATTGCATTTTCTTTAGAAATGTTCGCTCTTTCGTTATTGAAGGTAGCTTGGCTGCAAATAAGGATTTGTTTCGTAAGGCGACGAATAGAAAAGAAAATTAATATTGTCTATTGAAGAGTAAAACGATTGAGGAACTGAAAATGAACAGCGAAGTTATTCCAACTGTTGAAAGAAGCTATTCATTTTATTAGACTTTGAGTAATATTATTTTGATTGGAGTAAGCCAGGCCATAATATCCTCTAACAGAGATATAACTATATAAAGAAAAAATTCTATACATATGTACATACATGTATGAATATATGTATAAGTGTATATATGAATGTATGTATGTATGCATATTACACACACACACACACACACACACACACACACACATACACACACACACACACACACACACACACACACACACACACACACACACACATATATATATTTGGAGTGTCAATGGCGCGAGCAGCAGGGCAGTGAAAATCAAGTTGAGATAGCCGAGTTCACTGTTAAGACTTTACCTCAACGCTATGCATATATATATATATAAATATATATATATATATATATATATATATATATATATATATATATATATGTGTGTGTGTGTGTCTGATGGTAGCTACGATGCTTCCATGGGTGGTATGCCGGTTGAGCACTCTATGCTCTTACAGAGCAGAGTATGGTATAATATAAAACGTAAAATCAGTGATGCACCTGAAATCAATTGTTTCGCCGGTGAAAGAATTTGCTCCGAAAGCATTTGACGTGTCCGACGAGCCCGCAAGTCCAGAGTCAGACAAGATCCATACAATGATCGTGCCTCGAACTGTCCGCCGGCGAAACAATTGTAACACACAATAAATTGATTTCAGATGCATCACTGATTTTTCGTTTTATATTATATATATATATATCTGTACCACATGTGTTGTTATTTCTGTTTACCTTTTACACATATATATATATATATATATATATATATATATATATATATATATATATATATATATATATATATATATATATATATATGTGTGTGTGTGTGTGTGTGAAGACGGACATCACGTCAACGAATTCCCTGCTATTATGAATCACCGCCCTCTACGATCTGAGTTCAAATCCCGCCGAGGTTGACTTTGCCTTTCATCCTTACGGGGTCGATAAAATAAAGTACCAGTAATGCACTGGGTAATTGCTGGCCTTGTGCCTAAAGTAGAAACAATTATGAATCACCGCCAACTAAAGGCTGTTGATCAGTTTGATGACTGAATAGGCTTTGTTTAGGTCAACTTTTTTAGACTCGTCCCATGTGGTATGGGTGAGCAGTGAGTCCCATAAAAGGACTGATCAGAGGCTCAAGGCTCCATCGAATCCTGTTGCTGTTCAGTGTAGAAGTGCAACGACACTAGGATGAGACTCAAGCTGCCCACGTGTAGATTTGTGACTATGTGCTTCTAACAGGTTTAACTCTGCACACGTTGCCACGCCATCCCCGCAGTGACAATAGGACAGTTACGAGGATCGCATGTGTTTTTGTCATGGAGTATAACCTCTCGAAAGGGTGCATCAATACCAACTACACTTGGCCTATTGCAGGTTGGTGAGGATATTTAACACAAAGTTGGTTTGAATCTGTGGAGTTCATTTGACAGCTCGTATTTTTGTCCTAATGGGTTTCCACTTACCCTCCTCACCAGACAAGTGTCTTGTGGGGGGAAACAGTTTCATTAGATCAGGTCTCTGCTTGTTACAGTTATCATGTATATATATATATATATATATATATATATATACACACACATATATATGATATATATATATACACACATATATATGATATATATATATATACACATATATATATATGATATATGATGGCTGCCCCCTCGTTATCGAGTATGACCATTGCACGAGAAAAAAAAAAAAATAATAATAATAAAAAAAAAAATATCTATATATATATCTATCTATATATATATATATATATATATATATATATATATATATATATATATATATATATATATATATATATATATATATACATACATATATACATACACACATACATACACACACACATATACACACACACACATACATTAATAACAATAATAATAATAATAATAATAATAATAATAATAATAGCAATAATAATAATAACGACAACAACAATAATAATATACATATGCAGATGATTGCGATCTTGTAGCGCACATATATGATATATATATATATATATATATACACACATATATATATATATGATATATATATATGATATATATATATATATATGTGTGTGAGAAGAAAGAGAGATGGTAGTTTCAGTTTAAAATATTTCATTCGTAGTCACGTGTAACATGTGTTTCGCAAACGGACGTTTTTGTTTTCAATTCAAACTTTTAATACTATGTATCCAATTCACGTAAATATCAATGAGGACTGAAACAGGTACCACGTTTGTGTAAATGACTCATTGAAATAAAACTGGTTTGATGATGGCTGACTGGGAGATAGAAGCTCTTGAAAGAGAAACTTGGCGTGGAATAGTGAATGATGGGGTCCATAATTTTGAGGACAGACGGATAGAGCACGAGAAGATCAAAGATCAAACGGGATGTGCGTAAGCAGTGCCCTGGTGTATCTCTCGAAACGATCGGTGTCTCCATTGAATTGAAGTGCCCTGAGTGTGGAAAAATTTGCTTGACCAAATCTGGCTACAGGAACTACAATCGCAGCCATGTTCAAAGAGAACCAGTGAACTATGCTCTCCACGGTGCTGTGAGGGTTTACGGGCAACCTGGTGCAGGACCTCAAGCCAGGGAGATCCATAGTTGTCGTTAGTGTGAGGAGTGCAAGTCTCTAGCAGGCTTGTAAAGCAATATCCGAGCGTCACACATCTGAATCTGACAAGCGATTGCAATACTCTTGGCAGAGTTTTCAGCCATCATGTATGTATGTATGTATGTATGTATGTATGTATGTATGTATGTATGTATGTATGTATGTATGTATATGTATGTATATGTATGTATAGGTATGCATTTATATATATGTGTGTGCGAGGCGGGGGGTGTATGTATTTAACTGTGAGTGTGTTTGTTTATTTGTTTTCTTGATTGCTGTGCATAAAAACTCCTATATACGACTGTCCGCTATTCAGCCTGAAGACGTTTCCCTGTTTACAAGTGGAAGTTCTCTAATAGAAAAGGGTTTTCTTGTCCATCTCTGGATACGAGTTCTGATATTCTGCTTCTTGAAGCTGTGTACGGGTGACACTCTTTTCTAGGACAGCATTTTTTTAAATCTTCATATGTAATACATTATATCTTTTTATAATTGTAAGGCTATTTGATATTTTTAATCTATTTTACGTTTGATTAAATCTCTTGTGCTTTTTTATGTACACAGGGGATATTAACATTATTTATAACAGCAAAACTGCAACCGAATCCTTTTTAAATCCGTCTGAAATGCTTTAATCTAATGAAGCTCAGCATTGAAATGGTGCTAAACAACAACAATAATATCAGCAAAAAATTCCGGTTGTTTCATGATATATGCTAAAATCCTGACTTCACTGTCAGGGATGGGAATTAAACAACACTAAAATTAATACTTCTAAATGCACCTACCGCTAATGGTATCATAAACTCAAACATTGTTCGCGTGAACATTATTTAGTGAAATCTTTCTCATTCCAGATGAAAATAAACTCAATAGAGGCAAATAACATCGAATAAAAATGATATAACAAAACTCCTTGCAATTCGAAACAACACATGCTACACTTATAAACTGATATATCAAGCTTTCAATTGTTCACATAATTTAGTACACAAAATACTAATAAAACATGAATTGAATATACTCTAAGCGTTTGATATAACATACCGTTGAAACTCAATATTCTGTCTGAATAAATATAAAGGTAAAAAAGAAAAACATATCTGAAGTATATAAATAATAGACAATAACACCATTAAGCATATGGAATTTTGTGTTCTTGACGCGATACACCAATTTATATATACATATGCATTCACGCACATAAAAACGACTATACATATGCTCATACATATGTATGTATATATCGGTGTGTGGGGCAATAATATATAATACAACCAGTTCCTTCTTAACAAGACATATTCAGCACAACCTTGATGTTATATAATTTTAGAGCGAAACTCGATAAAGAAATTATGTGGCTTTGATATACAATGTATCAAAATATGGTTAGGTTTATCAGGTTTGGCCAAAGTATACACACTTTCGCACAATCACACATAAGTATATATATATATATATATATATATATATATATGTGTGTGTGTGTGTGTGTGTTTATGGTATATTATACAGTACATTAGTTAACAACGATACGTAATCAGTCTTGCTCTTGAAGTGATATTTTTCAAGCATAACTCACTAGGGATATGCGGGTTTGATATCCAATGTATCACACATTTAATATAGTTAGGTTTCATCAGATTTAGCTATGATGTAGTGAAGATTACGGTACGTATGCAATCTATAGTTATTTGGTATTTATTGTTAGTGTAACCTTTGTGAATTGTGCACAATAATAGTAATCGTATATCAAATTAGGTTTATTGGATTTGCAGGAGGATATATTTAAGATTATTGCGTATATTTTACTACATACAGATATATCCAGAAACCAAGTTATCTATAAATGATAAATAAAGCATGTACTTAACTTCTTTTTATCTGATGTTTTGTAACACATTTCATTCTTTAACCAATATGTTCTCGATAATTCTAAGCGAAATATGTATTCGCATAGAAAATTAACGGAAGCGAATGGATAATGAATTGCTCAGCTTCCGGCTGGATCACTGGTTCAAATCGATTCTTGGCATTTCATCAGTTTCAATTGTTACGGAGAATATATATTCAGTAGTCTGAACATATTCCGTTTGGACTGCATTGCTATTTGCTACTGATCCAAGATATATTTCCAGACCATTGAGGCTCATACATTCCACTAACCTTCTAAGGAAAGAAAACGTTGTTTTATGGCTGCCTAAAGCTTTGTCAAACTTGTAAAGTTTCGTGAGCGCCTAGCAATTTTCAATGTGTCAGGCGCCTGACTTTGGTCTGTGCTTGACTCTAGACTGTAATTTGATTAAAGAGACGAGCTGTAGAAAGATATGTCGTTCGAAATACTTCCACACTGATTGTACTTCGCTTTCGTTATCATCTTCAGCGCAAAAGATAATTTTCATAAAGATCACCGTTATAATTATGAAGAGGCGGACAAACTTTGGTAACTGTTATGTGTATGCATATATTCTGCATAATAAACCAATTTCGATGAGTATAAAGAGATAAATGAAGTTACTATCGAGATAATGAATAAATTATATAGGTAATGGAATGTAAGATATGGATGAATATGAAAGTAGAAACTTAAGTATAAAATGGTTGAACTATAGATTAACGAAATGGAAATTGAGAAAGAGGTCGTGGGTGTAAGGTAAATAAATGAGTAATAGTTGATAATTGAGTATTGAATATATTTACGATAAAATTTCATTAATAGTTGGTTATTGAAAGAACTGGAGGGGGGTAGTTAAAGAAAGAGGAAAATGGAGAAAAAATATTTTTGGTATGTTAATTTGGAAATTGTTTTACTCATGGCCTTTGTTAAAATATGCCACTTCAATATTTAAATGGTGACATTTTAAAAGTTTCCTTTCCTGCTCTTAATCTTGTTGGTGAAATTGTTTCCACAAAAGATAGTCCATGGAAGTGAATATCGATTTAAGTTTTTGTATTGAGAAATTAAGGTAATCTCGGTGACCTTTGTGTGTTTCTTCGAGGCAGTTCAATTTCCTCTTATTTCACCGTTAATTTCTAAAAATCAATAGCTGTTTTTATACCAAGAATCCACACATTTTGTAATAATACCTTGCTGAGTAAATGGACTTTGCCTTGTTCAAATACTCTACAAACAACAAGGGGGTCTCTCTCTATGCAGACACTGAATCTAATATAAATAATAACTAATTTAATCTAAAAGAATACATTATTTTAAAAGAATAAATGACACGTTTGATAATGTAGTTGTAGATAAATTATGGATTGATTAAAAAAAAAAATGGTACGTTTCATTATTTCCAATTATTTCAACATCAGAAATATCTACAACAGCTGCAGTTAAGAAAACTATTACGGTTAGGCTAACATAATTATGTTGTGCGAAGGGCAGTGAATTGGAAGTATCGGAAGAGCCTTGGACTACATGCTTTGACTTTCTGAGTCAAATCCTGCCGATGTTAGCTTTGCTTTTCATCCTTACGGGATTGATTAAATAAAGTACAAGTAACGCACAGGGGGCGATTTAATCAACTTTCTTCAGCCCTTCAAATTGCTGACCTTGGGCTAAAAGTAGAAACAATTATTACAGGAGAGCGTGCAAGGGAAGCAACTCAAATTTCTGGGACATAGCGGTCAGGAACCAAACTATAGCCTTCGGCATTTCTTGCTAGCCATAGAGTAACTAGTTTACCATCAAGAAATATTCATGGAAATGTGATTAATTGGCAATTTATAAAATTAATAGAGGGCGATTAAAAAGGGCATTGATCATGTCTAAACCTGCTGAATCAGGACTGAAGGGCTGTACAGAGGGTAGAGTTAAACAACAACAAATCTAATTCCTAATAGAAAGTGGTTGATGGATGCTGCAAACATTTCTTTCACCTACTTTATTTACTTTGTTAAAGACAATGGTGATGATGGTGATGGTAATTGTTGTACTAATAGTAGTATTTTCAATGTTGATCACTCTGATAGTAATCATCACGATTACATAGTTTACGCCGATGGTGGTTGTGATACATAGCGATGGCGTTGAGGATAATGATAATAAGAACTAGTCGCTTGATGGTGATGATGACAATAGTGATGATAGTGGCAACGATGTCAAGGATAGTTATCATCATCATCGTGATGATAGTTATTATCATCATCATGATAATTTTTATGATCAGGATGTTGATGATAATAGTAATGTCGATGATAATAATAATGATAATGATGCCGTGTTTCTCTTTATTTCCCTTTTGACATCAACAGGAAACTTGAAATATATAGGTAATGAGTAAAATACGATGGTGTTGTTATGTTCATGCCTCCAGGATGTTGGTGAAAGTGGAATTCTCTGATGGTAGTAGATATTATAATGGATGACGATGACGATAATAATATATGATAACAGTAATTGTCTTAATGACGACCTTAATGATAGTCTGCTGGTTAATGATGATAGTACTGATTGCGAATAAAGATAATACAGTATGAATAATTTGTTTTTCGTATCGCTTTTATTGTTATTATCGCTTTAAATTTTATTATTATTGTTGTTCTTGTCGGTGATGGTAGTGATGGCGGCGTTGTTGTTTTATAGAAACGGCCGGGTTAAATGGCATAGTTATTTCGTTTGCTGTAGTGGGAGGAAATGATATAGTTGTATGCGGGTAAAAGAAAGAAATAATTATTAATATAACAAAAGAAAAAGGAATAATTTTGGCTATGATTTGAGTGAAAATTTGGTTTCGGTTCCTTATCTTTGTGTATGTCTGTGTATGTGTTCATTAGATCTTGAAATATTTCACTCCGCACAAAATGGTTCTTATTGTTGCTGTTGTGGTTGTTTGCTGCTGTTGCTGTTTTTCTGGCCTTTCTATGCGGTTGCAACTCATAGGAAGTTTCTAAGGTGTTATAATGATACGGGTTCAAATCATATCATGTCACCGTTATTCTGATGACCAGCGGTGGGCTTTGAACTTGAAAAGGCATAAAGCGGGAACAGATAGAATGAATGTATTGGCTCTTTACGAAAATCTATTCCGATGACTTGCAGTGGACTCCCACATTAAGCAAAAGAAATATTAAGTGTGGGTGAAATATCGGCGTAAATCGACTCATCTGTTTCATTTCTTTTATAGATTCCCCATTAATAAAACAGGTACATTTATCGATTCCCTGTTAATAAAACAAGATTCCTTTTTACTTTATTATCTGGTACACCTTGTAATGTCCAAATAACAATCACTGGAACGTTGGAGGACTGTTCTCCTGTATTTGTCCCTTCTCATTTCAAATATCACCGAGGTGAACCTTGAGTTTCATATTTTGGAATTGGCGTACAGCCGATTATATTGCCCCCATAATTTCAATGGTACCCTTCTATCAACTCCAGTCAACCCTCAATGTCAGATTTAAACACAGTTTATGAAATTACTTAATTAAATACTGCAAGGCATTTTGTCGAACACCCATCCGATACTTTCAAACCGTTCCAAAATTTCAAATAAACATGAGAACTACATAAAGAGAAACAAACTCATAAATTACAGGTAGAAGAGCAACTAAAATTTTGATAGCGTTCACCATTTCAAAAAACGCTGGCCAGTGTTTGACTTGAATATCAACACTGATCGTCATGTGTAATCTATTTAATCAGTGTTAATGAGGAATGCAGCTTCAACTACATCCTCTAAATGGAGTGAGAGCATTCCTCTCGGAGTAATTATTTATGTTGTCTGGTGAATGATTATTAATGTCTAATGAATGGCCTCAAGATAATTCATTGGCAATTCCAAATGTTAAGAACAAATTATCCCCTAGAAAATGATAAGAAACGAAAAATTCCTGAATAGTTAATTTTCAAATGTAGCACACGCTACGTGTCATGAATTACTTAGTCTGGTAAATAGAGCAATAGTACTCAACACTGCTGTTCAATATTCTACTTCAAATTTCATGTATAATAGCTGACACCGTAGAAATATCATCGATAATGCGAGAAAACCAACAACTATTAAATATCAGTACGGCATTTTAAGGGTTTTATAAGTTATTTTTATATATACACGACATAGCAAATAGCACGGACACTCTATCTCAAAATTATTTTTGAAAAGCACTTAGAAATGCGCAACTGGTAAAAACTTAAAAACTTAAAACCACAACTGAATACTAACCCATACAATCACTAATACTCTTTTATTCCTAATTAAACCATTTTTCAACTGTGAACAATTTGTCAGCATTTTCTATTCCGTTTACCAATATATATATATATATATATATATATATATATATATATATATATATATATATATATATATATATATATATATATATATATAATTAATTACATATATACAACACAACAATTGAATTGGTATAATTTACACATGTGTAAATGAACTTCATATTTCGTATAAGTAATTCCCCTATTAATTCTCTCTCTCTCCCTCTCATATATATATATATATTTGTTTAGCAAGGTTTTTGATATGAAATCGTGTGTTGAAACAAATATTGTTTTATTTGAGGAGGGTTTAATTGTTATAATATTGCCAGAAATAATAATAGAACACACTTACTGTTTGGTTTGGGTTGGTTTTCGCTTGTCTTAATTTATTTCCATACTTAATTTATCTGGCAATCAATCTTTATCATTGATTGACCAACGGTTAAGAATTCAGATATAAATATATATATATAGTCTATCAAAGTTGTTTCGTCACACATCTGTGACATCATCAGTAATAAACATTGATTGCCAGCTAAATTAACTATGGAGATATAAAAGACTCAGAAGCGAAAACCAACCCCAACCAAACAGTAAGTGTGTTATATTATTATTTCTGGCAATATTATAACAATATGTCCCTCCCCAAATATAATATATATATATATAAAAGGTAAACAGAGATGACAACGCAATGGGTACAGAATATGGAAGGAATATATTAGGTTAAAGCGTGAAAGAGCAGGAAGAGGGTCTTAACGTTTCGGACGCTAGTCTAGTCCTTCATCAGAAGAAAGAATGAGAAATTTGGAATTTTGAAGGGACAGGCGGGGTGGAATTGGGGAAAATGTTTTTAGAGAAAAATAACAGGTCCATTCATGTGGCCATCACTTGGAAAACTGTTCATGCTGGTGTTTTGTGTATGATATACATTTTTAGAAAAGTGGATGATGGAGCACGGCTATCTGAAATGGAGAAAAACACGTTTTGTATAAAGAGATATAGTTGGGTAAGTGCGTATACGCGCCCGTGTGTGTTACTATGCGTCTGTACGAAGCTAAGAGGATATGTGTGTGTATATGTAAATAAAAAACTCTGTGTGCTTGTAATATATATATATATATATATATATATATATATATATATATATATATATATAAATTGAAACAAAATGAAAACGAAATTTCATTTCTCACTCTTAGTATGGCACTTACTTAAATGTAAGTATGCATGTATACGTACATACATATATGTATACAGACGTACAGTAGCATGCACATATATATACATATATACATATATATATACATATGCATACAGGTACACATACATATATGCACGTATCAGTTTAGCGGCGCTAACGTCGCTTTGTTCGTTTGTAAACAAACTGAACAGCCTGAATTTATGCCATACGGTGTTAAGGCAACCACGTCACCTTTTTGTTCAACACTGACACAGGAACGATGTACTAGTTTCAAGCTTGTTAGCTATCATCAGCACCGTTTACCCATCTGCCAGATAGTTGAACGTTCGAAAGTATATACTTTCCTTATGAAAATTAACGGCTGAGCAGCCTAATTTGCATATTGAGTGAGTTAAATCGGTCAGGCATACCGAAAACGATAAATTGGAACAAAATGAAAACGAAATTTCATTTCTCACTCTTAGTATGGCACTTACTTAAATGTAAGTATGCATGTATACGTACATACATATATGTATACAAACGAACAAAGCGACGTTAGCGCCGCTAAACTGATACGTGCATATATGTATGTGTACCTGTATGCATATGTATATATATATGTATATATGTATATGCCGCTGTTGTTGTTGTTGTAATTGTTGTAAATGTTCATTTCAGTTCATTCTGAAGCTG
Source organism: Eledone cirrhosa (assembly GCA_964016885.1). NCBI lineage: Eukaryota > Metazoa > Mollusca > Cephalopoda > Octopoda > Eledonidae > Eledone > Eledone cirrhosa. The sequence continues at coordinate 67,493,284 of OZ024746.1, read as the reverse complement.
TTGTTGCTGTAAACATTAGTGCCGGTGTTGTTGTTGTTGTAGATGTTGGGGTTGAAATCTGGTTGTTTGACTGAGTGATGTATATACACACATATACATACACACACATATATATATATACATTCATCAGAGAGTAGAGAGTTTGACAACAGGTCGATGACTTTAGTCTCGATAGGGTATGGTATGGTAATGACATGTGATGGTGGGGAGAGAGTGTAGACGTTATTGTGGTGGTGTGGACAGTGAGATGTATCTAGTTCATTTGACCGTTTTCTTCTCTTAGCAAAATTTGAATTCTAGCCATGTTATATTGAGATGTAAGTAAATGTAAAAAAACATAAAAAAAGGAAGGGAAAAGAAAAAAGAAAAAAGAAAAAGGGAAGGGGAAAAAAAAAAAAAAAAAGGAGGGGAAAAAAAAAGAAAGGAAAAAAAAAAAAAACTCAAAATAACAAAACACACACACACACACACACACACACACACACACACACACACACACAACAGAACAACAACATCAACTGCCACCACCACCGCCACCGCCGTCGCCATCACCATCACCAGCGACCTGGCCTTAAGAACAACTTTAATAATAATTTTTCTGCTTTTGGCACGGATCCAGCGACTGGCCAGCGCATCACTGGTACTCTCTTTTGTTGACTCCGTGGAGAGCCATAACTCTATGCTGTAAAGCAATTATAGTAATACTGGACTGTAATACGATCGGCTTCAACTATACAAACTCTTGAAAGTCAACAGTTGACATAATCTGGTAATCTTGTATCAGTAATGACGGTAATATATATATATATATATGTGTGTGTGTGCGTGTAAGTGAGTAGAGTAGCGTGTGTGTGTGTTTGTTGTGTGTGTGAGTGTTGCTGTGTGCACGCATATGTATGCGTGTGTGTGTATGTCGTACGTATAAGTGTCAATAAGTAATTTTTTTTTTTTTTTTTTTTTTTTTTTTGCGCGGGGACATAGAAATAATCGGGCTGGATGCCCGATCGCGCAGTTAAACCACTGGGAGTGAAGAACCCCTAGCCCATGTCAGGGTATTCTTCTAGGAGAAGGCATCTCAGGAAACTGGGTTAACTCCGATATAAAACCTGCGGCTCAGTAGTTACCGATGATGTTGATCTTTTCTTCTTTTCGGGTTATAGCTACTGTCGCTCAGAGAGTGGGATTGGTTCAGTGCACAGTCTTTCCTCACTTTAAAAATATTCGTCACGCACAGGCATTGCACGAGTGCATTAATAATTATTAATAGTGTAGTATTATTATTATTATTATTATTATTATTATTACTATTATTATTACTTTTTTTTTTTTTTTTTTTTTTTTTTCCAATTCAATGATGTTCCAGAACAATGTAAACGAGATAATTGCCAATTTGGGTTCTGGAACAAAAAGGATCATTGGCAATAAGGGCAGGGGCCCCAAGTTATCACAACCTGGGCCCGCCCGTCATCGTGCCATTGTAATAGAGCCAAACAGGGCATTTAGTCTTGGCTGCTGGAACGTACGGACGCTGCTTGACAGGGATTCTTTGGAGCGTCCTGAACGAAGGACCGCTCTTGTTGCGAAGGAGCTTCGACGTTACGATCTTGACATCGTGGCTTTGTCTGAGACGAGGTTAGCTGGAGATGGTCATCTTACGGAATTTTGTGGAGAATATACATTCTTCTGGAAAGGAAGAGATGAAGGAACCAGAAGAGAGGCTGGGGTAGGATTTGCTGTTAAGACTGTACTGGTGAATAAATTAGAAGAATTCCCAGTGGGGATTAGTGAGCGTCTTATGTCCATGAGAGTTCCGCTGGACAAGGGAAGATATGCTACCCTGGTGAGTGTGTATGCTCCAACTATGAATTCTGTCGATGAAGAAAAACTGTCCTTTTACCATGCCTTGAAAGGTGTTTTAAGAAATATCCCTCAGGCAGACAAAGTCATCGTGCTTGGTGACTTTAATGCTAGAGTGGGTAGAGATTTTAACACATGGAATGTAATCGGAAGGCATGGGGTGGGAAAGTGTAACAGCAATGGTATGCTCTTGCTGCAGATGTGTGAGGAGCTGGATCTGTGTGTTACCAACACCATGTTCCAACAAAAGAACAAATTCAAGACCACATGGATGCATCCTGCATCTAAGGAATGGCATCTTTTGGACTACGTCCTAGTCAGGATGCGTGACAGACAGGATGTGCAGTGTGTTCGTGTTCTTCGTGGAGCTGAGTGCTGGACGGACCACCGCCTGGTACGCGCAAAAGTGAATCTAATCACCAAACGTAAAATCCGGGCTCCTGGTGTTACCCTGCCCAAAAGATTGAATGCTGCTCGTCTTAAGGATAAAAATGTGAAGAGGACATTGGAAGAAGAGATGCAGGCTGCAGATCTTGGTGAGGATTGGCCGACCCTTAAAAAGTCGGTTTATGATGTAGGCAGACGTGTTCTGGGATTGGTGCAGAGAAAACATCAGGACTGGTTTAATGAGAAAGATGTGCATATAGATGACTTGTTGGCTGATAAGAGGCGCGCTCTGTCACGCTACTTGACGGCAAAACCACAGGAGAGGAATACGTTGCATGAGGAGCTCAGGGATGTAAAATCACGTGTTAGGCGGAGTCTTTCTCAGATGAAGGATCAGTGGTGGAGTGAGAAGGCTGGTGAGATACAAACTGCGTCTGATTGCAATAACACAAAGCTGTTGTACAGTCTCTTGCGTGAGGTTTATGGACCGTCTTCTTCTCTGGTGACACCGATTCGCAGCAGGGATGGCAAAGAACTTCTTCGTGACTCACAGGGAATTCTACGAAGGTGGCGAGAGCACTTTGATGATCTTTTGAATCAGCCGTCTGTCGTCAGTGAAGATTTCCTCAATCTCATTCCGGAAAGTCCTGTGAAAGTAGCTCTCGCAGAACCTCCGACACTTGTGGAGGTTGCAGTGGCTATTTCGAAGCTGAACAGTGGA
>OZ024746.1:67435319-67480319 GCA_964016885.1 Eledone cirrhosa | reverse complement strand
ATATTGTATGATTCTGATATTCAAAACAACAAATGTACGTGTTCACGTATATATACCCGCGTCTTACGTTGTATGTTTAACGTTAATAATGATTCCTTAATAAATTATATATCTTACGGGGTCGATAAAATAAAGTACCACTAATGCACTGGGTAATTGCTGGCCTTGTGCCTAAAGTAGAAACAATTATTAGAACCTCTTGTTGCTTTTGCTGTTATCTAACTTCAGGTCATTGTATTTCGATGGGATTTAAGAAAACTCTCATAGTTGTGGATGTTGTACACCTAATAGTATTTAAATGGTGATCTCTGTCAAAATTGTTACTGTTTGACGGTCCCATGCTTTAACTTTGACTCCGCTCAAGCCCTCAACAACGTCTTCAAGTCATAGTTCAGGAGGAATGGGATGGTGGAAAGGGTGGTGCTACTTGTGCATTTTATGAAAGAAGGGTAATTGCAGTGAGGTTGTCTCATATTTTTTAAGAGGAAAGAAGCAGGGTGAGGGCATATTCAATGCCCTTAAAGTGAGAGTAATCCAGGATTTTGTGTGGAAATTTCAGTGGAATTACACTAAAGCGCAGTTCCCACCATTGGGAAACTGTTCTCTACTTGCCATACGTTATTATTTGTATTGTGATCATGACTGTTCTTTTTTTTTATTTAGAAGAAAGTACATAAAATTTGGTATGTGTTCAGTCTATAAATTTATATACACATTTAAGTAGTCTCGATTGCCTATGTACTGTGTATATACAGATAAACTGTTATTGTATACATCAGATATGTAAGTTTATTTGCTCAAAAAACACATTCAAACTTTGAATGATGAAATGTTGGGAAAGAGCCGGGCCCCAGTCATTATGATTGTCCCCTTAGCTGATCGATATTGAAACAATTCTAATATACCAATAAAGTTTGTATAGTTGCTGCAAAAGTTCCTTCAACCCTACTTATGTATATATATATATATATAGAAATTACATGAATCAAAGTTCAGTTTAAATCATTTATTTGCTTACAATTGTTTCCTCCAAACAGAGGTTTGGATTCTTCGGAGCAATTATTTAGTAATTTTTTACATACTTGACCTCCTTTTCAACACAAGAGACATATAGAAACATATGTATATATTGACCCACAGTGGGTTGACATCCATCATAATAATATAGCATGGCAATTTACATACAAAGATTACAGTCATATTAAAGGACAAAATTAAAGTTAAAATTAAAATAAAAATAAAAATAAAAATAAAAATAAAACATTGGCAGTTTATGAAGATAAAGCAAGAGGAAAGTTTGGAGTAGCCAGTGTATGTAACAGTCTCACGTGTGGCGTGCACGCGTGTCCTATTTATACAAGATTATATATGTGTGTGTAATTATATATATATATATATATATATACATACATATATATATATGTATTTAAATACATACATACACACGCACGCATGCATATGTGTATGTATATAAATATATATATATATATATCTATAGTATTGGCAACATGACCCTCCCAAAGTATAACAATATATATATATAGTTATATTTATATATATTTATATATATATAGTTATATTTATGTATGGCTCCTCCGTTTCTCTCTCCTCCATTCTCACTTTGTCTCTGTCCATCTGTCTGCCTGCGTCTCTCTCTCTCTCTCTCACTCTCTCTCTCTCTCTCTCTCTCTCTCTCTCTCTCTCTATATATATATATATATATATATATATATATATATATATATATATATATATAAATATATATATATATGGAGAGAGAGAGAGAGGGGGGGGGGGGAGAACACAGGAATTTATGTTTGCCTTATTAAAATAATATTTACTCAATGTATCGAGCCATATTTGAGATGAAGGTTACTATTCATATCAGCGGGGGTCATAAACAAATACTATAGAAACTTTTCAGATGTTTTAATTCTGATCAAAGGTTCTGATAAATATTTTATGTTTGGCTTAATACATCATAAATGAAGACGTGAAATTAATCTTTGCAAAAATCATTGGAAAATATAGCACATATAATGTTCATAAACAGTATTGTAATAATAGACTCATATAGACATAGCACGCCGCATATGATTGTATATATATATATATATATATATATATATATATATATATATATATATATATATATATATATATATATAATATATATATAATTATAAATATATATATATGTTTGTGGTGGTGGGGGATTTGTGTCTGTCAGTCTCCTTCTCTCAACAAGCATCCCTAGAACCACAATATATGTAATATAAGATGTGGAACAAAGGATTGCGTGAAAAAGGAGGAAAAGTGCTTAATGTATTTTGAAGAGTTTCTGGTATGTATGAAAATGTGGATATACATATGTATACTGTAACTGATTTACAAGATCTTTGGTACAAGAAACAGATGTATGCAAGTGTGTGTACTGCGTTTCTTGGATCAGGATGTGGAATTTCTTGTTGAACCTTCATGTGGCGTTTTAACACGGAGGTTGTCTGACATATCTTGTGACAAATTTGACAAGTAGTTACATCTTGAGATGCAGGGAGATATGGAACATAACCTTCCTTTGTTGTTGTTTCTTTTCAACATTTTCAAGCCAAACCAAATCACCATTTCTTAATTCTCGTTATGCTCTTTTCTTGTTTCATCAAATAGTTAACACCCTGATGTAATTGTCTTTCTTTATGTATTACAATCATGAGTTTGCTTTTCCCACTGATTTACATCTACACCCAGACACTTTACATTTTCCCTAATACACTCTTTGTAATATTTCTTAGTCCTATGATGTGGTTATTCATGCAAACAAGATGCCCTTCCTAGCACATCTAACCCTTAATGACAAGAGAGCTGATTGTAGAGCCCCCCCCCCCCCCAAAAAAAAAATTTGTAAAAGCTGAATGTCAGATGTTATGCTTCTCCATTTAATACCTAGGATTTACCGGAGGTAAATTTGATGGAATCTTTCAAGTATCTTGAAATGCCTCTGGTGAGTGATCCAGCCTTCACACTCATACAATAACACTGTAAGCACAAATGCATTATACGTAGATACTTTTGTCCTCAAACTTATGCCTCTTTCTAAACACAGCCTTTTCACTAATTTTCAAAATAGAGCGCTTACCTTTCTGTACTCGAAGATGTATTTCAGTATCTAAATCTCATGTAATACTCAGATACAAAAAAACATCCACCACTGCCAACCTAGTCCCATTTACCTATATATTTGGCACAAAATAATGTTCTCCTGGTGCTGTACATTACCTTGATTTTAGTTAAGCTTACAGGGTGTCTAGAAAGAGCAGATGCTTCAGGATATTTATCCGTCGTGTACTGGATGTCTGATTCAGCTATCAGAAACGAATTTGAAAAACACGCTGCCACTATATTCATCAAAGGTCATTTATTGAAATGGAACCAGCAGGAGGGCACTTTTACAGCCCCTTTCTTAAACACACTTTAATCAACCCCCTACACCACTTCCAATCAATTATCTTGCTGTTCCCATTCACTTTTTGTGTGTATATATGTATATATGTGTATAGATGTATATATATATGTATGTGTGTATATATGTATGAATTAATTCATTTAAATCTTCATCAACACCCCTTCACTCCCACACTCATTAACACCCCCCAGACACATCTACATCTCTCTTATATATCGAGCCACACATCACAACACAACCTGATCCCAGTTTGGCAATCGCCACCAACGAATGCCAGAAAGTTCTCCAGGAAGGTTAACCAGAAATCTTAAAAAATCTTCCCACCGAAGTTAACAAAGAACTTACTAGATCTATCAACCCATAATATTATAATATTATAAAATTAAATCAAATTGTTTAGAACTACAAGTGAAGTAATTCTTTTCCTTATTTTAAATATATATATACACACACACATACATACGCACGCACACGCGCGCGCACACGCACACATACGCACACACACACACACACACACACACACACACACACACACACACACACACGCACACACACACACACACACACACACACACACACACACATCTATATATATAAAACTGAGGATGTCTGTCTGTGTGTATGTGAGTTTGAATCCTTAAAACTCGAGAACCACCCAACCGACAGTTTTCAAACTTTACACATGTAATACTTATATTTCAGGGAGTGTTCTGAGCAAAAGAAATTCAAATTTTCAATGCCCTAGGGACCGCATTAGGTGACTTAGCTATCTCTCTCTATAATTCTTAGTCTTTCTCTTTTTAGATAGATACATACATATAATATTTGTCTGTATGTCTGGCTGTCTGCATTACGTCACTTCCCTGAAGATGTGTGTGTGTGTGTGTGTGTGTGTGTGTGTGTGTGTGTGTGTGTGTGTGTGTGTGTCTGTGAGTTTGAATCCCTAAAACTCGAGAAGTACCCAACCGCTGTTTTTCAAACTTTACATGTGTATTACTTATGTTTCAACTTTTTGATCTCCTAGGGCCCGCATTAGGTGAAAAACTGCATTTAAAAAGCTTTTTAGTTTTTTTTTTAGGCGTTACGTCAGATCGATTTCATTGAAATTGTAACTATGTATTAGTCAGTCTCTTCTTCATACCGTGAGCAAAGAAAATCCAACTTTTTTATGGCCTAGGGCTCGCATTAGGTGAAAAACGTCATTGTTTCAGCTTTCTAGGGCTTTTTGGAAGCGTTACATCTAGCCGATTATCCCGAAATTTCAAGGCATATTATGCATATAAACAAAAAATTATTTTCTTGGTCCCCTAGGGCCCGCATTAGGTGAAAAACGTCATTGTTTTTTAGGGCTTTTTGGAGGCGTTACATCTAGCCGATTTTTCCCGAAATTTCAAGGCATATTATGCACATAAAAAAAATATTTTCTTGGTCCCCTCCTTTATCGAGGAAAACCTTAAAGATTATCCAGCCATCAGAGTATTCAGTTTATTTTCTTTACATATTGTCCAGGCATGCAGTTTTTCCACGACTAGGTCTGTTGGCGGCCCGCGTTCCAAAATACCTTATCCCGTGCAACGCCGTGTACCACTGCTAGTACATATATATATATATATATATATATATATATATATATATAGTGAAATAAAATAACAAGGAGGATTGGTTACTCCTTCATTACGTTTATTGGTTGGTGACCCACGTTTCGCCTGATCAGCTCATAGTTCGATCTGTATTGATCTGACCTGACTCTGTAATCTGCGGCTCGTCAGACCCCTTGTAATGGTAATGGAAACATAAATGTTACCATTACCATTACAACATAGCGATATATCTTCTCGCCTTTATATAGAATGTTTGCAAGTTCAAGCTCCAGTTAAGCATGCAGAAGCAAATATTCAACGCCTTAAATAAGAAACATTGATAGATTATATATATATATATATATATATATATATATATATATATATATATAGTAATAATAATAAATTTGAAGACTAAAATCCAAAGAGGGCTCGATAAGGATAAATATATATCAGATATATAAGAACTGTAGAGCAAATATTTATTAAAATAATAGGTTAAAGTTTAAGCAAAGAATCGCTGCTTTCACCCTTCACCCTTCTGAAACTAAAAAGTCAATCTGTGAACGCAGAAGTAAATATTTCAAAAAACGTTGCAACCGAAGGAAGACAAGAAGACGATACTTTGGTTCGTGGAAACGTTCCCTGGCAAAGAACGGAAAAAAACGAAGATAATATCTCATTATTTGGTGCGGTGAGAACAATTACACGCAAAGACAAAACCATGTTTATGGTATAAATAAAGTAGTAGACTAATATTCTATTAGGTGGTTTATGGAAACTTTCTCAGGCAATGAACGGAAAAAACGAAGATAATACGTCATTTACAGTTAGTACTAGCTACAGGGTAGCACGTGTTCCTACAGCTTGGTAATTTAGGTAAATTTGAAGCTATGATGTTATGTGCAAGGTTAGGAGTCGTAGAGTAAGAAATTTTAATGATATTTCTATTAAAAATGTTACTATATTTATGTGCTGGGGAGAAATGCTTCATAATAAGGGAGAGAAAGATCTTAGCTAATGGTGTGGTCACCTCCATATTATATGGTGGGTTATACCATATAATGCGTAGGGATCTATTTTTCCTAGGTCTATTCTCGTACTCTGTAAAAGCTACCTTATCGACAAATCCACTCCGAGCAAGAGCTTCATTGTAATATGTTGAATATATGCTCGTTTGTAGATAGACGGGAAAGCCTCAAAGACACGTTTTTTACCAGGTTCTTCGTTATGCTGGCAGTATGATTAGAATGCTTACTTATGTAATTAAGCGTATCATTCGGCTTTCTATACGGGTAGTGCAAACCATTCGGTAATTAACGACCAAGAGGTTGGCCTCAACCTGTATGGAGAGGTTGAAGCCTTTAAAGAAGGCTGTGAGTTCTTTTCTGAACCTGTCGCAAGCACGTGGGCCACACTTTGTCATGGTCAAAAGATCGTTGTCACGGTACAAACCACCGCCCACGATGGGGAATTCTTCTTTGATAGAGAAAAGAAGGAACAGGCCGATAAGATCAGTAACCTCCGCAGAATCGCTGGCGCCCATACTCACGTCGAATGGGGTACTATTAGATTTTTTCATCCAAATAGAGTCGTCGAAATTAATCAGCGACTTACGGGCATTGAGGATGACATCTGGAATTGAACCATCAGCACAGTTGCGGTATGTCAGACATCAATTTATTTTATCTGATGAGGACGTACTTAGGAAACAGCATTGCACCTCTGAAATGTATTTAATAAAATATATTTGATTACATGAATGTCTATATTTATTAATATTTTGAATTAATATTAATAACTCCAGAAAACTTCGTTGTTGAGTGCTTCTAATCTATTGTAAAACTATATTCATTGATTAATCAATGAACCTTGTTTAACTTTTGGTCATATATATAATCTATCAATGCTTCTTATTTAAGGCGTTGAATATTTGCTTCTGGGTGCTTAACTAGAGCTTGAACTTGCAAACATTCTATATAAAGGCGAGAAGATATATCGTTGTTTCGTTTACTGGGCCGCGATTGAAGCGATGCCCGAACATCAATAATGTAACAGTCGTTACTCTGAATGCTAGATATGGATTAAGAAACAAGCAAAGTCTTTGTTCTATTGTTTTGTCTACAATGTAATATCATGCTGTTCATTGGATTGGATTTCTATACAAACAAACATTACAAAGTCTTAGCAGCCGATTGTATTGATTACACTGTGTATGTAGTTTGATATTTGGGTTGCTGCTTTGTCGTATTTTAATTAAACGAATATGAATTTCTTAATGTTAATTAATGTCAAGTACTTTAGGATTTAATTAAATCCTAGATTAAGCCTGCAATTTTTAGCTGACAACATTTCGATTACTGATTGTGTTTAATTTATCTTCATCAAAACACAAACACAAAACATTTGTACCACGAAGGCATTATACTGATCAGGAGATCAAATATGGTTTTAAGCAACTGCCAGAGTTATTTTGGCTGTTACTGTTGTTGTTGTTGTTGAAGTAGTTGTTATTGTTGTTTTGTTATTGAAGCAGCCAAGATTGTTAACTTGTACTTAAATTTCTAAGGTGATGCATTTATTCCGTGACTAGTAAATGCATTTCTCAGTATCATGATTCTTAATACTGACGATAATTCCTTTTAAGTTTGCTAAAACATTTGCAGTGCTCTCACTGCATGTGAACGGGCAGTATATCTTCTACCGGGAACGTCTAGGCCACAAGTTTGCTTTAACTATAACGCAATATTATGTTGGCATCATGCAAATATACATTTCATGTGATGGTTTACGCTGCTCAATTAGTATAGTTTATTGTAGTGTTTATGAGATAGAGTCAAAATCATAATAAGCGGTTACATTATACTTTTTAATTACGAAAGTGTTGTTATTGTTAATCACAGTTTCATCTTTTAAATTTAATTGAATAAATACTTCTAAAATAGAAACAATGTCACATATTTGCTGAAAGACCTAGTAAATAGTCTTCAATATTTGACTGATAATCTATTGCAGTGATTCTGGGAGGATGAATTGTGAAAATGACCTTGTCGGTATTTGAAGTAATAATATAAATAGTAGTATCTAAAAACGACAATATATTTGATCAATACACTAATGGTTCTAGCATTGCACAAATATGTAAAGCATACTGAAATAGCACGACTAGGCACTGCAAACATATTGCGTTGCGAAGAGTACTCTCAATAAAATAGAAAGAACACCACCAATAAACACAATGCACATATCCAAGTTCAACAGAGCCGCGCTCAGTAATGCAGTGTCGATGTGATAATTTTTAGATGGAATGTAAATGATCAAAAAGAACTGGATAGAAAGACAAGAAAATTAATGACTACCTACATAATGTTTCATGAGATGAGTAATGTTGAGAGACTGAACTTCGAAAATTATTTGGGACTGTCACGAGAACAAGTTAGTCCCCATCGTCATAGGAGCACTAGAAGAGTTCTCAAAGCTGGCGAAAACCAGTTACCCAGCCAACTTAACTGGGACACTTTGAAAGGTATGCCTACTGAGAACAGCAATATGTGCTGAATATCTGAGGCTGCGGGTAGCGGTTTGAACAAGTTTTCTGGTTAAATAACGTGAATGACTTAGATATGAGATTAATAATTATAATAATTGTTTCTACGTTAGGCACAAGGCCAGCAATTACCCAGTACATTACTGGTACTTTATTTTATCGACCCCGTAAGGATGAAAGGCAAAGTTAACCTTGGCGGGATTTGAACTCAGAATGGCAAGGGCCGTAACTCTATACGTCAAAGCATGGCGTCCGACCCTCTATCAATACTGCCAATCCACCGCCCCTAATAATTATAATAATGGTTTCTTATATAGGCACAAGGCCAGTAATTTTGGGGAAGGGGAAATTCGATTAAAGCGACCCCGCAAGGATGAAAGGCAATGGTAATCTCGGTGGGATTTGAACTCAGATCATAAAGGGTCGTAACTCTATGCTGCAAAGCATGGTGTCCGACTCTCTTTATTTCGATAATGATGTATAGTAAACGATGACGGAGAACTGTTGCAATCTGTAGCAGAATATATGGGTATAAATGCAGATGAAATGGCTAGTAAGGAAGAGTTTAAAGATATTTATTTACGTTTAAATGGGGTTTATTTGGCAAATACTATTACTTATACTATATGTTAAAGGATATTACATTAATGTTATAATCTAATACATGGCGATAAGAACAGTCAAAGAAATAACTTTATTAAGGATATATTTTCAAAATATACATACATTTATTTTATTCATATATCGAAAAGAAGTATATATTATGTAGATTGAAGAAAATGGCGTTTATATACATTTTAATCTGTTACTTCGATTTACACCAATAATAAAACTACAGATTTGATATTGTCATTTATTTACATTTTGCCAAAATATATCCAATTTGAAAACTATACTTATATAAAGAATATATTTTTATCATTTCCTCCATAAACATATAGATATATTAGCTTTAATACGCACATATAAATACATGCATATATGCATGTATGCATACATACGTGCTTACATACATATATACATACATGCACACAAATAAACCCCCCCCCCCCCCCCACACACACACGCACACACAAACCTACATACATACATAAATACATATGGACTGACTGCATCTCAATTTCGATAATTGCCATAATTCGATCATGTTCTCACACGTGGGTGGCAGGAACATGGTTATTTAGCACTGCCAAGGACTTACATTCCTTTCTACACATACGGCAGCGAAAGAAGAAAACTGTTTTTGGCTACGGCTAGTTGCTAGTTATCATTCTGACACATACGTGAAATATGTTATTTTCTCACAATATATATATATATATATACAGAACTTATGTTCACCGAATTCACAGACTAGATTCGTTCTTCCTCCCGTTAGACCTGTACGGAATTCCTTCCTTGCTCACATTCCAACCAGGTTTGATGGTCTTTATTCTCTCTCGTTCACGATTTCACCGAACTTATATTCATGGAAATTTGGGACTTGAGTCGTTCTTCCTCACTTTTCGTTGCTTCACCATCTTTGTTTGTTTACACTCTCATGTCCATTTATTTACGTGTCCCAACGACTTCTTTTAGCCGTTGCTCGCACCAACCGGAGGTATATGGTCTTTAAAGCGATGAAATACCAATGATGGTTGGAAGATCACTGATGAAGGACTAACTTTATTCATATATATATATATATATATATATATATATATATATATATATATATATATATACATACGAGGTGTGTCAGAAAAGTTCCAGGACTGATGTCACAAAGGATTTATTTCAAACCCAAACTTCACACTAAGAGTTTTCTCCTTCAAAGTAATACCCCTGGAGCATTTAACTGTAATCTTAGCTCTCTGCAGCGATCAAACCTTTTTCTTCATAATTTTATATACATGTCCTCTGTTTCAGGTCGTCAAGCAATGAGCACAGAGCAACGAACAAACTTGAAGTTTCTGGTACGGTTGGGGATAACTCCGTCAGAAGCACTGGGATTGCTGCAGCATGTGTATGGAGATGAGACGATGTCACGCTCACGTGTTTTTGAGTGGTGCAAAATGACCCCAGGAGCGGAAGGCCCTCAACAACCAGGACTGAGGTCAACGTTGAGCGCGTCAGGCAGATGGCGCTGACTTTTCGACTGGTGGCAAATGAGATGGGCATGAACCGGGACAGCGTCTGGAAGATTCTCACATGCGGAAAGTCTGCGCAAAGATGGTGCCAACACTGCTGAACGATGACCAGAAGGGTCGACGCATGCAAGTGTGCCAGGACATCCTAGAGTATCTTGAAACCAAACCAGACTTGCTAGGGATTTTGATGCGTCATGGATCTTCGAGTACGACCCGGAGGAGACCCGTTTTGAAGTCGTGGACGACATCAAAAAGGCCGTGACGACGGAACTGCGGAGGATCCCGGAAGAATCCTTCCAGGATTGCATGCAAGCGTGGCAGAAAAGGATGGAAAAGTGTATTAGACTTCAGGGGGATTACTTTGAAGGAGAAAACTCTTAGTGTGAAGTTTGGGTTTGAAATAAATCTTTTGTGACATCAGTCCTGGAACTTTTCTGACACACCTCGTATATATATATATATATATATATATATATATATATATATATATATATATATATATATTACTCTTTCACTCTTTTACCTGTTCCATTCCAACCATCCAGCTGAGGCCATGCTGGGGCACCGCCCTTATATATATATATATATATATATATAGAGAGAGAGAGATAGAGAGAGAGGAAGAGAGAGAGAGAGAGAGAGAGAGAGAGAGAGAGAGAGAGAGAGAGAGAGAGAGAGAGAGAGAGATAATATGACAGTAGCCACGCGATTCCACCTAACAAGTGCCATGATCTCATCAGACAGCTTCTTACATAATAAGGGTACGTTCTCGAGGCAATCCAAATTAAAACGACAAGGGAACAGACAAGATGATGTTCTTGAAGCCTTCGCCCGTTCCCTTAATCGTTTTTACTTGGATAGTCTCGAGAACGTACCATTATTATGTAAGAAGCTGTCTCATGACATCATAGCACTGGTTTGGTGGAATCGCGTGGCCAATGTCGTCATCGAAATATGTATCACAGCCTTATCAATAAAGGACTTTAACATGTGAAACTACTTCGCTGTTTATTTTTCTCTCTCTGTCTAAATATATAGATCTACATACCTCATATATATATCTACATAAAACACATAAGTATGTACACTTTATGGGATGGCACTTGTCTCTCGTGAGTTCCTCTTCAATTTGATGGGTTTTGTTCTTCATCCCACTAGATGTCCAATGTTCGTCTGCCTCACCAACAGGCTTGGTGGGGTTGCCGGTTTAGTCTCCGGCGACCCGAACATATGACAAGCTCTAGAGGCCTACATGTTACGAGTAGTGACCTGATATAAATTACACATGCACACACATCTATATATGTGAGTTTGTATGTGTGGATATGGGTGGGGGAGTGTCTGTAAAACCAAGTGATGTTGTGTATGTAAAGTTGGTTTCTTATATAGGCACAAGTCCAGTAATTTTGTGGAAGGGGAAAGTCGATTAAATCGACTCCAGTGCGTGACTGCTACTTTATTTCATCGACCCCGTAAGGATGAAAGGCAAAGTTAACCTCGGCGGGATTTGATTTGAACTTAGATCATAAAGGGCCGTAACTCTATGTTGCAAAGCATGGCGTCCGACCCTCTACTGATACTGCCAATCCACCGCCCTCGTTGTGTATGTAATGTTGAGAAATGTTAATAGCTCTAATTTCAGTTGCTCGAAATTCTACATTTATGAATCTTCGCTTTTCTGTTTTGATGCCAAACTAAACTGGTCTTCATAACATTGTTTCATTATGCTATAGATTGTGAGGATTGTTTCGATTTTATTCCATATTCAAAGATGTTTAAAGAATAAAAATCGAATTTTATTCATTATACCCTGATTTCGATTAACAGATTGAGTTCTATAACTGTCTCTAGTGAAAGCATATATCTCCGCTTTCATTCATTATGCAACACATACAAATAGAAACAGATCCAATAAAATTCAAAATATCTTTGTACAAATTCCTTCAAGAAATTCCAGATAAACCTCCTAGACCCGGATATGTCTCCGAAAACAAAACTCTCCATTTGAGTGGGCCACGGTGTCCAAATCATGATTTGAAAAACTTCGCCAGGAGATGCTATTAAGTAAGACATGGCGTGGGCCAAAACTGGGAAGACCCATCAAAGTTACCAAAGTTATATTTCTTACAGAAATGACTTGAAAAGGACCAGAACTGTTTTATACTTTTGAAATACTATTCTTGTTTATTTGTAAGGAATCAAACAGTTTTAGTCCCGTAGAAATCATTTCTATAATAATTGTTTCTTATATAGGCACAAGGCCAGCAATTGTGGAGAAGAGAAAGTCGATTAAAATCGACCCCACTGCGTGACTGGTACTTTATATTATCGACCCCGTAAGGATGAAAGGCAATGATAATCTCAGCGGCATTTGAACTCTAATAATAATAATTGTTTCTACTTTAGGCACAAGGCCAGCAATTACCCAGTGCATTACTGGTACTTTATTTTATCGACCCCGTAAGGATGAAAGGCAAAGTTAACCTCGGCGGGATTTGAACTCAGATCGTAAAGGGACGTAACTATGCTGGAAAGCATGGCGTCCGACCCTATAATAATAATAATAATAATGCTTTCTTTATTAACCACAAGGGTTTACATAAAGTACACATTAAGGACAGTACAGGACAATACAGAACGGTACAAATGGGCATTTCTGCGTGTAAAACACAAAAACAGAGGATGTAACAAAAAAAAATAACAATGAAAAATTCCCCAATACGGGGGAGACCTCCGAGGGACATTCGTGGAGAAAGCCCATTAAAAAGCCAGTGTGACCCTGACCACCAGGGCAAGTCCTCTCCCAGTTTTCCACCTTCAATTTACAGGCATATACTCAGAGTAGGTCCATTCACTTGGGCCATTCTTGCCTCTCTCACCCATCTTTCAAGAAAAAGCTGGGAAGAGAGCACCTCCCTCTCTACCCTGATTTTCCTTTTCAAATGAAATTGTAAAAAGTTAATCAGGTCATCACCGAAGAGGTAAGTTCTCGTCTTCAGCCCTTTCAGACGCGTCCACTATACTATCCCTTTCGCCATGGCCACCAGACAGATAAAAACTTCCTGTCCTTCCCCTCTAAAGGGAGAGGGTGGGGAAATCCTCACGATGGACTCAGCTGATAGTCGGATCCGTTCTACACGCGACAGCAGGTGTTCGACATAAACCCACAAGTCAGCAATGCTCGGATACTGGACGAGTGCATGCAGGACGGTTTCGTCGCCCTGCGCGCATCTCGGACATGCACGGCTGACGGCACCTCCATGCCTGTAGAGTTTATCCCGAACTGGCAAAGCTCCTCGGTAGCACTGCCAGGCCAGGGATTTCTGGAAGTTGTTCATAGGACCCGGCTCGAAAGTTCTTCCGAAGAGATTGGCTAGTTGATTTTCGTCGACGCATAGAGTTTCCCCAAGTACGTCGTCGCTCTTCCCCTCCACTAATCCTCTATAGAACGCCAAGGTGGAGTTTCCACCGATCACATTGCCCGATTGGTCGAGAGCTGTGAGCGCCTGAAAACATTCCAGTCTCCAAGCGCTCCCTCTCGGTCTTCGTTTGACCCAGGACTGCGTTAGCCACCTCCGCTCAACCTTTCAGGGATAGCTTCCTCTCCGCCCATTTCTGGGTGAGAGAAGCCACCCTGCTCGTCACCTTGTCCCAGCTTTTGTTCGTCTGGAGGTCCGGACCGAACCAGACCCCTAGCAATTTAACCGGTCCGTCCGTCCAGCGCCCGAAGATGCCGTTGGACGGCATGGACCAGCCTCTCCAGGTGCCGAGCTGCAGGCCCACCGACTTTTCCTGGTAGATCATTGCTCCTATCACCGTTTCGTATTCTCTTAGTGTAGTGCCGATCGCCTCGATGTGTTTGGCGTTCGACACCACTACTGTGACATCGTCCGCATATGCTGACACGGATATTCCGCATTCTAGTTGGCGCGGGACCCCCCTCAACGTCTCCAGTTTGTGCAGTAATGGTTCGAGAGACAATACGTACAAGAGGGACGAGAGATAACGATGATAATAATTTTTTTTTTTTTTCTTTTTAATTATAATCAATGTGCTGTATTAACTGGCTTACCAATGCAATCTGTGAATTTATTTGCCCTAGGTGTCAGGAAGACACTCGGCATATATCTCAGAAACAATACTGAAAGAAAATAAAAATAACAACACTAATAATTGTTTCTACTTTTGGCACAAGGCCAGCTAATAACACCAGTGTATTACTGGTACTTTATTTTATCTACCCCGTAAGGATGAAAGGCAAAGTTAACCTCGGCGAGATTTGAACTCAATAATAATAGACATGATTTCATTTATTGGCCATGAGGGCTGACTTATAGGGCACAATACAAAGACACGAACGGTGGGGGTTACAATAAGCTCGAGTAAAAGTGTACAATAGCAAAACCAATTTAACAATGAAAAATATAAATTAAATATGTATAAACATAACAAAATAAATTCCCCAAGAGGGGGTGAACCCACACACATATATATATATATATATATATATATATACAAATAAATTATCGAGAATCGGAATTTCGACCCACGAAATAACGAAACACAATCTTCGAGATGCGTGGCAAAGGGCTCAATAGTTTGGATAAACCAGAGCTATAACTATCGTTTAAATACCAACACACGGAGACAATGCTTAAAATCACTCGCACAGCCGAATATATATATATATATATATATATATATATATATATATATATATATATATATATATATATATATATATATATATATATATATATATATATATATATATATATATATATATATATATGTGTGTGTGTGTGTACTGTTTGTTTACGTTAACATCGATATTATAGTGTTGTATAATCTATATAATTGAGTATTTATTGGAGATAAACTTAAATGGCTCCCGGGTGACCGGTCTGGAAATATAAGTTAAGGAACCGAAGTAACGAATAAGAATTTTCTATTATATATTTGCTCTCATCAAAGTATATACTGCCTGCAATTGCTTTGAGACAAGTAAAAGGTTCAATATGTGTTTCAGATTATAGATTATATGCTTCTCTAGTCTTGAATTAAATCAAAATTGGAAAATAGGAAAGAAAAAGAGAAAAAAGAAGGGATGAATGTCTACCATTTCTTCAGAATTGTTCTTCCCTACTCTGTACTGGGAATCAAAATATTTAAATATGGATGGTCAATAAAAATTGCTGCAGTTTCTCTCTGAAACTAAATTTTTATGCGCAATCTTTTAGTCCATTTCCGTTACGTACACACACACACTCGCATACATACTATACACACACACATGTACACATGCACACACACGTACATACACACACATACACCCATATATATACATACACAACCACACACACACACACACACACATTCTACACACACACATGCACACGCACCTACATAAACACACACAAACATACTACACACATATACACACATACACCCACTCACATTCACACACACACACACACACACACACACACACACACACACACACACACACACACACACACACATATGTACATATGTAAATTTGATTTGGTAAATACGTTTTAGACATATCGAACCATGCAGTAACTTTACTTCTACAATTAGAGTAATATTTGTCTCCACAATTTTTTCGTCGGAGAAAAGTTGATGCAAAATTATTATCTTTCCGATTCGGACGAAATACCTTACATAATTTTTATTTTTATTCCTTGGGGGATTGAAATTATTTGTTTTTGTCCTCAGTGCATACGTGATCCATGAAACAGGAATTATGCCTGATTAAATTGACTACCAACTTCTTTACAAACTTCCAGCTATATGCCAACGTAAAGAATAAATAGATAGAACGTTTTCTTGATATAAAACTTTCCTTGAATTAGAACCCATTCTAAGTTTGTATAAGTTCATATGATTATTTGACATTCAAAATTGATCGATTTCAACAAAATATTGCTTAGCTGTACGTAAGTCTATGAAACCCGATTACGGGGAGGGCTGACTACCGTGTTTTCTCTATTATATTGTATAAATTAGTGTTTTGAACATTTTCATCACGAAGAATACTGTCCATTTCAAAGGATATTCCCGCGGTCACCCACTGCCCTTATTCCCTTCCCACTTCCCAGGGTGTTATACGGCGATATTAATTATTCTAAATGTTAATAATATGGACAACAAATACGGCAAATAATGTGTGCGTTCTGTTTTTAACAAAGTAATTAGAATTTTGAACCAAGCCCATGGAGCTACTACAAATCCCGTACCAAAATCTCGTTTGGGCGTTGTCTCCGTTTTCTGTTTGTTCATTGAGAATATTCAAGTGTCGCTTCAATCATCCACGTGGCTTGCAGGATTTTTGACAAACATGACATTAAAACTTGCTATCACGAATGGAATTATAATAATCCACGTGTGTCTAACCAATGTTAGAGCCTTGTCACATTCTGTCTATCGGACCCAATCCAAGAATCACGTTAGCCATACACGTGTCTATGAGATACTCAGTCAGTTAATATTCCGAGTGGGAGCTCGGTTGGTTGAACAATTGAATGCTAATCTTCGAGACCGACGGAGGATTTCCTAACATTCTCTTGCAAGTTAACCCTTTTATAGAAGTTTATTAAGTTGTATTTAGCTACAAATGATATAATCAAATGAATGCTACAAGCGCTTGTGTATTGTCAAACCGAATTTTGTCAGCAAGTTATGTGCATCGGCTCCTCTTAGATTCGAAGAGAAGATAAGCTCCCTCAAGTATCATACTGATGATGTAAGGAGAATGCTTTAAGGAACAACGATTTAGATGTTATCTTGCTCACGTGCTTTTCAATGTTCTCCGTTAAATTTCTAAATGATCTACCCTAAACGTAATATTCGCGTTGTCTTATCTTAAATTAGTTTCTCCATACTAATTGCAATAAAACAACACACGTATACAAGGATAGGCATACAATCACATGTAAACGGGCAAATACACAATGATGTACACATACACAAACATGTCTTTGCGTGTGAAAATTTGATGTGGCTAAACCGCATATAGATACAACGGGATTCCATTTGAGGAAACGTAGAGCATATATATATATATATATATATATAAATACAATATACTCATGCACACACACACACACACACACACACACACACATATATATATATATATATATATATATATATATATATATATATATATATATATATATATATATATATATATATATATATATATATATATATTTACGAGTGTGTGAGAGCTTAAACTTATATGCATATATGATTGCATATATATTATATCATATTATATTATATTACATTATGTGTTCCAGTCGGTATGCTGAGGCCATGCTGGGGCAGGTGACTTAGTGGTTAGGGTATTCGACGGCTCACGATCATAAGATCGTCAGTTCGATTCCCGGCGGCGCATTGTGTCTTTGAGCAAGATATTTTATTTCACATTCCTCCACATTCCTTCAGTTGACTAATAATTCTAGCTGCTAACAATTCGTTATAGCTGTAGTTTGAAGGGACAGCCTTGTCATTTTCTGTGTCACACTGAATCTCCTTGAGAACTACGTTAAGGGTACACGTGTCTGTGGAATGCTCAGCCAATTGCACGTTAATTTCACTAGCAGGCTGTTCTACTGATGGAATCAACTGGAAGAGTCGTCGAAACTGATGAAAGTGCCAATTTATATATACACACACACACATATATATATATATATATATATATATATATATATACACATATATATCAATGATATTAAATAAATGGAAACTAAATTTATAAAACCATATTTATTCTGTTATATATATTTCAAGGGTAACACAACTTTGGTACGCCCTCATCAGATGAAATGCAAAGTTTGTTTTATAAATATTGACATATCCAGGAAGAAGATCTTAACGGTTCAAGTTTTTCCTGGATAGTAAAAGGAAACAAGGGAAAGAGAAGAAAAGTCAAATATTTCAAATTATTAAGATGTGTATGCAAATGAGGTTGAGGTATAGGGCTGAAAAAAACGTTATTTTTAGACGCTAGGTAGATTTATATAATTATTAGGATATATGTATGTACGTGTAGGAAGAAAGAGAAAGAAAGAAAAGCTTGTATTTACGTGAATTAACAGTTTGTAGGAACGGTGGAATACGATTCCAGTATTTTAAAAATTATTTAGCTATATTATGAGTTATAATATTACATATATAATCAATTAGATTAAATGAAGTATTATGGTTGTAAGTACATTTTATCTTATTACATTGCAACAGGTTGTAAGTTTATAAATATCTATATAGATTAATAATCGTGCAAGTATAAGTATTATTGGTGATTTTATAGAAATAAACCACACGTATTAATTGTTTACATTTCTAATATGAGTGACGAAGGATGTTGATTTAAGATTTTACATAAATATTTAAGATACATATTTAAGAAAAAGACGTAGTTGAAGTTGTAAGAGAAGAACAATTTGTAGATTCAGATATTTTATTACAACATTGAAAATGTTTTCAGAACCTTGTTAATTTAGCGAAATTATATAATTTATCATACAAGTTATCATGTCTATGTTTGCTCAATTGTAAAGGAAAAGATAACTCCAATATTATTTGCTAACCATTAAATTTGATGAATGATTTATTTAGAAAGTATGTAGAGAAAATTATATATTATTCTGTGTGAGATTATAAGGTATTTTATATTATATGTTTCTCAAGGTTGAGAATTTTCAATTACATATTATTTACGTCGAAAGATGTGTGGAAAGTTTGAAGAGGAAAAAACATATTATTAATTATTAGATAAGTCGAGAGTGCATTTCGAAGAACTACCGTAAAGAGGATATCTTTCATAATGTCAATTAAAAAGTATCATTCTACATCTAAAAAGTAGATTAAAAGAACATCAAATGGTAAACATGCTAAATTTAAGAAGGAAGATCCAAAGAATCATTTATATATATAAATGATTCTTTGGCTGTTTATTTCAGATATTTCTGAATGAGGCCCTGTAACGTTTGTCTTCCTTACTGTTCATATATATTTACTTGAATAAATGTCTTATGAGGAATAGAAGGGGGCCTTCGATGTTATAGAAATAAAGAATTAATATTATTTATGGAATCAGTAAACCTACGATAATACTTGTTTGTTTTCTGTCACACCGTGACTACAACGTTTAAAAGCTAACTAAATTAGAGATGCATTCCTGTATAGGAAGACATGTATAGGAAGACATAGTTTGATATTAACAGAGCAGTCTATTAAATTACTATTTCCATGAAGTTCATCTAAAGCCATATATTGAATATACACATTTGTATTTACGTTTACATATGGAGAGCTCTTTCTTTTGTATTATGAAATACATTAAAGTAGCTGCACTAGATGACCACAGAAACTAAAGAATATATGTTTATCAAGTAGTAACGAAATAAAATCAGGATAAAAGTTAAGTGTAATATATACAGGAAATACAGGTTAAAATGTAAATGAGTGGACAGGCATGGTGGATTTCTGGGAAACGATCTTCTGTAGATTTTTAGATGTTACCGCCAAAGAATGATTTTTTGGGGTACTATCGATAGAGTTGAATTGAAAGAAATAGAATCCACTAATAATACATACTGACAAACTCACACACACGCACACACTCACTCACCCCCTCTTTCTCTCTCTCTCTCTCTCTCTCTATATATATATATATATATATATGTGTACATATATATATATATATATATATATATATATATATATATATATATGTATATATATATGTACATATATATATATATATATATATATATATATGTATATATATATGTACATATATATATATATATATATATATATATATATGTATATATATATATGTACATATATATATATATATATGTATATATATATATGTACATATATATATATATGTATATATATATGTACATATATATATATATATATATATATATGTATATGTATATATATATGTACATATATATATATACACACCCACACATATATATATATATATATATATATATATATATATATATGTGTGTGTGTGTGTATGGCGTACGCAACATTGTTTTCTATAGTGTAGGCAGGTGTCACAATATTTGTACACTACAACATAGTTAGTCGTCGGGGAAAATTAAAATTCATAAAGTTGCTTTTGCTCATAATCAGTTTATAAAATTGGACATTCCTTAGAGAAATAGATACAGAAAAATACAACACCAACAACAACATCTACTACTGCTTCTAATAATGATAGTAATGATAATAATAATAATAATAATAATAATAATAATAATAATAATAATAATGATTTCATTTATTGGCCACAAGGGCCGACATATAGGGGACAATACAAAAGACTCGGACAGTGGGGTTTTACAGAAAAATCGAGTAAACAATATGAATAACAATAACAAAGTAACAATAACAAAGTAACAATAAAGTAACAAGAACATTACAACAAGAAAAAATTCAGCAATAGGGGGGATGACCACCCAGGGTTCGCTCAGGTACCCCACCACTCCTGAACGACCCGACGCTTCGAGAGCTCCCTGGAAGGGCACCCTTCTCCTCCTCAAATTTACCTACCTACAGCCTCATGACCAGAGTAGGCCCACTCACACGGGCCATTCTCGCCACATTCACCCACCTTTCAGCAAATGTACTGGGGAGCAGCACTTCTCTCTCCACCCTCACCTTCCTTTCCAAGTGAAACTTGAAAAAGTTGATGAGGGATTGGCCGAAGAGAAAAGTGTCTGTCTTCAGTCCTTTCAACCTCGTCCACCATACAACCTCTTTCGCTACTGCCACCAGACAGAGGAAAATTGCCTGCCCTTCCTGGCCCCAAAAAGGCGGCGGGTCGATCTTAGCTATGGACTCGGCCGATAGCCGGATCCGTTCTACACGCGACAACAGGTGTTTAACATAACTCCATATGTCAGTAATGGACACTGGACGAGTGCGTGCAGAACGGTTTCGACGCTCTGCGCGCATCTCGGGCAGGTACGTCTGACAGCACTTCCGTGCCTGTAGAGTTTATCTCGAACCGGCAGTGCCCCCCGGTAGCACTGCCACGCGAGGGATTTTTAGAAATTATCCATCGTCTCCGGCTCGAAAGTCCTCCGGTACAGACTGGTTAGTTCGACTTCGTAACTCCCAGAGCCTCTCCGAGTGCGTCGTCGCACTTGCCCACCACTAATCCTCTATAGAACTCGAGAGTGGAAGTTCCAATGACCGCATTGCCCGCCTGGTAGAGGGCAGTGAGTGACTGGCAACATTCCAGATGCCAGTTACCCAGTCTCGGTCTCTTCTTGACCCAGGACTGCACCTCAGTCAAAGAAAGGCCTGTCTGATAAACAGCGACCACACCTGTTCACCGTTTAGGCAGAATATCTGGAGATGCCGCAGCCTCAGCGCGTGCCTGCGCATCATTAGCCACGGCATGCCCAGCCCTCCACGTAGAGGGTGCTGGCAGCAGATGGACCGCCCCACCAACGGAACCTGACCCCTCCACAAGAATTTGAAGAGGAACCGCTCCAAGATGGCGAGGAGCGAACAAGGGCAAGGGACGACAGCCAGACGGTAGTAGATGACGGACGCGATGTACGCGTTAGGTGGAGGTTGTCGTGTATGGAGCTGGTTGGGATTGCGCAAGTTTGCGCCTCCCCAACCAAATCCCCGACGACAAGTGCCAACCTCTTCCCTAACACCTTGGCCAAAATCTTAAACTCTGTGTTGAGCAGAGTTATGGGCCTGAAATTGTCTAATGTGTCCCTCTTGTTCTCGTCTTTCCTTATCACCGTCACTACGCCCCGGCTCACAGATCTGGGAATACTCCCGTTTTGCTGCCAGTTGCGGTAGAGGGCTTCGAGGAGATTGGAGAACAAGTCTGGCATATTTACGTAAAGCTCGTAGGGCAGACCATCCAAACCGGGTGACTTGTGCCTCATGCAGCCGACAAGAGCATCCTGAATCTCGGCTGAAGTAATTGGCCTTTCGCAGCGCCCAGCGTCAGCTGTTGAGAGTTGCGGCAAGCCATCGAGGTAGGGACTGAAGTCCGCTACCATCTCTGACCCGCCACTTCACCTGAACAACTGAGCAAAATGTTGGCAAAAGGCCTCACACATCCTCTTGGAATCGTTCAGCTCGTGCCCGTCTTGGTCCGTCAAAGACCGAATCGTGGTTTTATTACCACCCTGCGCCTCTGGCACGCGTGCCCATTGAACAGATTTGGTTCCCTCGTTTCTCAGAGCACGCGCCTTAGCTCTGACAATGCAACCTTCGTGTTTCGCATTGAAGAAATGGTCTAATGCCATTCTCGCCGCGAGCACGTCAGTTGCAATGCCACTACCAATAGCCTCGTCTAACTTATCTATCAACTCCCCCTCCTTTCTATTTTTCTCTAATGCTACTTCTTTGCTAACCTCTATCGACATTACTCTAATCTCTCTTTTGAGAGCCCCCCACCATCTATTGTTGACGACACCCCCTGTCAACTTTTTCTTAACTAAATTGTTGACCTGGTCCCTGTAAGCCTTACGTGCCGGAAATGACATGTTTAGCTTCCAGTAACCAGGTCCTAACCTACGCGTCTTATCTAGGTCGACCATACAGATCACAAACTTGTGATCTAAATAGGCGACCGTTTCAAACGTGGACAGCTTACACTATTCTGTCTATTTTCCTAATGAATATCCTGTCTATATACGATCTAGATGACCCTATGCGGTTAGCCCAGGTCCACACTGGCGCATTAGGGAAATCTCGTCGGTACCTGTCAGACAGTTGGAACTGGCTGATCACGTTCTTGAGGCTTTTGCACCACTTGCTCCTATCGGATACTCCCACACAGTCCCCGCGTGCGTCTAAGATGCCGTTCCAGTCCCCCGCTAACATTAAAGGGTGAGACGTACCCAGAAAGGCTTCCAGGCGTCTAAAGAAGTCCGGCCGTCCTGACCCAGTAGGAGCATGGACGGCCACCAGTCTAAAGGCACCACCGTCGTTATTGTTCACGTCTAGGACCACCAGCTTCCAGCCTCCCATTCCGGGCCGGCTAACAGATGCAAAGATCTGATAGTCGTCGAAAATGGGGGCTAGTGCGCGCGTGTTGGAAATGCTGGTCTCGCTGACGGCAATTACATCCATTTCTATAGACTTGAGGTCGTTGAGCAGGTGACCCTGCTTCGATGACGATCCCAGGCCTTGAACATTTAAACATTCTACTCTTATTACGGCCATGTTGGCAGGTTAAAAAGAGAGAGCCGAAAGTTTACTTACCTTCCGGGCTCTTGTGAAGGTCGGGTTGTTCGACCTCCATATTTGGTGGGTTTCTTTTGGGAACCCCTTTAAAAGTCTTGAAGTGGGTTTTACGTTTGGGGTTCCCACGTCCCGAGGAAAGCTGTCTCGTATTTCTTTGAATATATCGATCGACATTCGCACCAGAACCAAATCTTCCGGCACGCGAAATGTGCTCGATTTAAAAATGTCCCTCTCTTTTTGTATATTTTCACTTCGTGCTACGAGGGCCATCAGTTCCTTGTTGGCCCTCCTGACGAGCACGAAGTTTTGTATGTTTTGTTGGTGTGATTTTATTTGTTTGCGTGGCTGTGGTGGTGATGGTTTTGGTGGTGTTGTTTCGGTTGTGTTTGTGTTTGTTGCGAGTGCGGTGTCTGTGGTTTCAGACGTTTGTGTGTATATTTGTTTTTGCGTCTGCTTAGGTTGTTTGCGTTTGGGGGATTCTGGTGATGATGATAGTGGTGTTGATTTTAGGATACAGACGGACAAGAAACTGGAACATAATAGACCTGACCTGGTAGTTTTGGACAAGGAAAAAAGATCGTGCCTGATTTTAGATGTAGCCTGCTCATTCGACACGAAAGTGCAAGAGAAGGAGAGGGAGAACATTAACCGATACCAGGACTTAAAATGGGAGGTAAAAAAGGATTTGGAACTGCCATGAAGTCAAAGTGGTCCCGATTGTCATAGGCGCACTAGGTACTATCTCAAAGAGTTTCCAAGGATGGTTAAAGAAAATTAGTCCAGTCCCGATTTTTGAAAAACTTCAAAAGGCATGCTTGCTGGGAACAGCAAGAACCCTCCGATACGTCCTGAATATCTGAGGCTGCAGGTCGTGGGTTGATATTCATTTCAACAAACTCTCCAGTTAAAAAACATCAATGACTGAGACTCAAAGAACAATAATAATAATAATAAAAAGATCGGGCCTGATTGTAGATGTAGCCTGCCCATTTAAGACGTGAGTGCAAGAAAAGGAGAGGGAGAAAATTAACCGATACCAGGACTTAAAGTGGGAGTTAAAAAGGAGTTGGAACTGCCATGAAATCAAAGTCGTCTCTATTGTTATAGGTGCACTAGGTACTATCTCAAAGAGTTTCCAATGATGGTTAAAGAAGATTAGTCAAGCCCCGCTTTTTGGAACACTTCAAAAGGCATGCTTGCTGGGAAGAGCAAGAACCCTCCGATACGTCCTGAATGCCTGAGTCTGCAGGTAGCGGCTTGATATTCGTTCCAGTCGCCCACTAACACTAAAGAGCTGGACGTTCCTAGAAAGGTCACAAGGTGCCTCAATAAATCAGATCGGCATATGCATTTAGGGGCATAGACGGCCACAAGCCTGAAGGCATGTTTTTGTCACGTCCAACAGCACCAACTTATCTTCTGAATCCAGGAAGATGATGCATATCGCGAGATCAAAGCCTTGCTGAAATAATACAGCGACACCACCACAGATCCGAGACGCATTGGAGATGATAAAAAACATTATGTTAGTACACTAAAGTAAATTATAAGACAGGGGGAAAGAAGAAGAAGAAGAAGAAGAAGAAGAAGAAGAAGAAGAAGAAGAAGAAGAAGAAGAAGAAGAAGATGATGATGGTGATGGTGATGATGATGATGATGATGATGATGATGAAGAAGAAGAAGAAGAAGTAAAAGAAGAAGAAATGACTGTATGAAACACGTTATAGGAAGGAGAAAGAATATTACATGTTAAGCTAGACCAACATTTAAGTAGTTACAAGAAGCTATTACAAACTATTGATATTCTATGTATTTTTATCGATTCTGAATTGCTAAAATTATTAGCTTTCTCTGTAATATATGCACAAATGAAGCCATTTAGTAGGATTTATTAATATTAGCAGCAGATGGAGCAGTAGTAATATTAACAGCAGTAGTAGTAGATGTCGTTCGTTTCGTGGTCATTGTAGTTATAGTAGAAGTAGTAGTAGTAGTGGTAACAGCAGTAGTAGTATCAATAGTAGTAGCAGCAGGAGTAGTAGTAGTAGTAGTATTAGTAGTAGTAGTAGTAGTAGATATTCTCTTCGTCGTCATTGTAGTTAGAGTAGAAGTACTAGTAGTAGCAGAAGTAGAAGCAGCAGCAGCAGTAATAGTGGTAGTAGTAGTAATAGTAGTAGTAGTAATAGTAGTAGTAGTAGTAGTAGTAGTAGTAATGATAATATAATGTCTGTGGTGGTGTTGGTTTCTAACAGAGTTTATGATGGGTTTTGAATAATATAATCATTGTTTCTACCAAATGCAGTAAATAGCAAGAGGTTGATAAACAACATAGTTTCATCAACTACTATTTCGGATTAACCAGATTGAACCTGCATTGGAGTCATCCCATGAATAGAAAAAGGAAAAGACCCCGTTCGGTCACGTATGACCGTAGGATTTGTATCTAGAAAGTTCCCTTCCAAGGCGCAAGTCGGAGCAAGATTGTAGGTGGAAGAACAGCAGTCGACTATGTATACCAGTCCCCCTTCTCCACATCATTAATGTTGTCCAAGGCCCATACAGCCTGAGACCAGTGACATCGCAACTCATTTCTACAGCTAAGTAAACTGGAGCAACGTGAAATAAAGTGTCTTGCTCAAGGACACAACACATTGTTCGGTCAGGGATTCGAACTCACAACCTCAAGATTGTAAGCCCAACTCTCTAACCACTGTCATACGCCTTCAATCGTCTGAAGATGCTGATATTTTTCTTACCTACTAGATGGTTATATCAATAGGTAAACATTATATGGCCAGCATTAACCATTTTTGCATTCGATCATATATGTACATAATACGTTCCTATACATATAAATGTATGTAGGTAAATATATATAAATCTACATATACAATATATGTGTACATATTCACACACACACACACACACACACATATATATATATATATATAAATATATATATAGAAGGAGCTTCTACAGGACTAGTACTGTTTCATTCAGATGAAATCTTCAGGAAGCTGGGTGTCATATTAAGTTCTGGTATTTATACATTTAGGTAGTGGTAAGGAAGGGGTTGAGTCTGGGATAACCACCTTACCACTACCTAAATGTATAAATACCAGAACTTAATATGACACCCAGCTTCCTGAAGATTTCATCGGAATGAAACAGTACTAGTCCTGTAGAAGCTCCTTCTATAAAATAAAAAAAAATTTACTCTGCCATGTATTGAGTACCTTATTTACTGTGGTTATCCCCGACTCAACTCGGGACCTACGTATAAATATATATATATATATATATATATATATATATATATATATATATATATATATATATAAAGAAAGAGTGATAGATAGATAGATATAGAAAGATATAGAGAGACGTATATGGAAGCATAAACATCTTGGAGTAAATAATATAATTATACCAAAACAAAGACGAGACATAATGTGGCAATTATATTCAAGGAGAAATTCACAGGATGTGTGACGAAAGAGCTTTGATGATTGAATAACAATTCTATTAGTAAACTAACCAACGAATTAGTTAGTTACCTGTCAAATAATAAAGCCAAGATGAAACTCACCTGGTGCGTGTTTGAACACATGATTTTACATCTTATATTGCAAAACGAATTCAAAAACGAAATATGTATGTGTGCCTGTGTTTTGGTGAGTATGTATGTATATATTTATATATATATACACACAAACACATACTAGCACACACACACCCGCACGCACGCACACACACACACACATATATATATACATTTACATACACATATATACATATACATACATATATATATATATATACGATATATTAACAAATGGAAACTATCCGGGAGCTTCCAACAGAAATGGTCGCATTCTTTAAGGGTATGTCAATATTTATTTATAAAACTGATCTATATTATATGTTATCTGATGAAAGCACACCATAATTTAACTTGGTGTCCTTGAAATATGTATAATGAAATAAATATGGTTTTATAAATATCGTTTCCATGTGTTAATATATCGTATTTTTACTCCAATAATTTGTTGAGTGCTTTATATCAGTTATAAAAATATTTGCTTGTTGTATCCCAACAATTTAAATAGAACTTCTACATTTATATATATATATATATATATATATTTATATATATATAATATATATATATATACATATATATATATACATATATATATATATGTACATACGATATTAACAAATGGAAACTATATTTATAAAACCATATCTATTTTATTATACATATTTCAAGGATACCATGTTAAATATAGTTTCCATTTGTTAATACCGTATATTTACTCCAAATACTTGTCGAGTGCTTTATATCAGTTATAAAAATATTTGCTTGTTGTATCCCAACAATTAAAATAGAACTTTTGCATATATATGTACATATATATATATATATGTATATATATATATATATATATATATATATATATATATATATATATATATATATATATATATATATATATATATATATATATATATAAGCATGTATGTATGAGTGTATATATATTTCTATATGTTTATATATATTGCAGCTGTTCTTTCACACAAGTTGAAATACTTCATGATAACGGATTTAAAAAGAAACTTTTCTACAAACCTTTTATTTGAGTTTAGCGATTTTACCTTTTATATAATTATTTTAAAACTGAACATTCATTGATGTAAATATTTTCTTTAATTATACTTAGAATGTCTGTTTATATTCTAAATGTATATCGATCGTTTGCGCTGTGTAACATATATTTCTGCTGGTCGTATATATTTGCATTTGTTGCTTTTTACAAACAGCTGATTTATCTCACACTGAGCCCACTGTATTGTCCCTAGTTTCCTACGTGTACATTATCAAACGGACCTTTGTTTGTACGACGATAGTGTTTGATATGTGAGAAATGTGGCTACTATTTGCCGCATGTTGAGTGAACTCGTAAATCTTACTTCATTACCTTGCTTTATGTTCGTGTGATAATTCTGGTAAAATATCATACGCCGAAACTTATTATCTTAAAATTCTACAAAAGGTTGTAAACCATACACGCACACACAATTACACAGAGAGACAGACAATCGTTCATTCACGCAGACATAGATACACACACACGCACAAATACACACATTACACACACACACACACACACACACACACACACATACACACACACACACACACACACACACACACACACACACACACACACATATATATATATATATATATATATATATTCAAATTTCAAGTTATCAATAATGTAGTGATAAAATATCGTCACGTTAGAGATGAACAGCGTACGTGTAGGTTTGCTCAACGAGTATAAATTATATTCCGGAGAAAATGTAGAAAAGATGAATATAAAATGAAAGTGCTTTTATAAAGTAATTTATTAGGTATTGACATATGTTTCTGTAACAGACGGAATACCTATGTATCGCTGCTTGCGTAATCATATAATGTTAGCAAGTATTCGATAGCAAATGTATAATCAGTTGTCACTTCTTCAGAGATATTGGATAAATTGGAAAAAATCAGAAAAATCAAAGTATTTATATTAGTTGTAAGAAAGGAAGAAGAGAAGGGATAGTATATGACAGATGGCAATTCAATTTGCTGGTAAACAAGTATATAGAAGGTTTTTAATGAGAATAAAATGAGTATATGGCTTATTTCATCTAAATAAGAATTTTTGGGAGTGTCTATTTTAATCTATATTTGACCAATTGAACAATGGACAGGGCTGGTCCATTGTTCAATTGTTCAAATATAGATTAAAACGACCAGCCCTGTCCATTGTTCAATTGGTCAAATATAGAATAAAATAGGCACCCCCAAACATTCTTATTTAGATAAAATAAGCCATATACTCATTTTATTCTCATTAAAAACCTTCTATATACTTGTTTAGCAGCAAATTGAATTGCCATCTGTCATATACTATCCCTTCTCTCTTCCTTTCTTACAACTAATATAAATACTTTGATTTTTCTGATTTTTTTCAATTTATCCAATATCTCTGAAGAAGTGACAACTGATTATACATTTGCTATCAAATACTTGCTAACATTATATGATTACGCAAGCAGCGATACATAGGTATTCCGTCTGTTACAGAAACATATGTCAATACCTAATAAATTACTTTATAAAAGCACTTTCATTTTATATTCATCTTCTCTCTCTCTCTCTCTCTATATATATATATATATAACGTAGCCGTGCAGAATAAGTATTCCTACTGAATTATTTATAATATGTTGATGAGTTCAAATTCTGGTGTTGTAAATGTTTCAGGGTTTCATAAATAACTAACCAATACAAGTAGCTGCATTGGCTGAATTATGAGTGTCACAGGCGATATGCTTTGTGGTATAGTGGTATCTGTTCAGCGTCATTGCGTTCTGATTTCCCTAGTTCACCCAGGGGTTCGTATCTTGCGAATGGCCAAATTTCATCATCTGACTCCGGGATCACAACTGATTATGATGTTACTACAGTCATACGATGATGAAACGAGCCTTTGTCAAGTCTATTCACGTGTGTACAAGATGCAACACTGTACCACCAGTAGAAGTAATAGTTTAGCGTAACTTTTGCTTTGACTTCATAGATTGTCAGTAAAGATGTATTAGGCTTTAAAAAGGTGATATGGGCATGGCTCAGATGACTTTGATCAGCTGTCTGCTAAATAAATGCTGAGATAAGGTCTACCAAAAAGTAAGAATTAACTTGTACATATTTCATCTCCGTAACAATACAAATGTACATTGATTGAATCAAACTTTGAACTAGTACAAGGAAACAAATTTAAAGGCTGATTTTTACTAAATTTTAATTCACTTCATTTGAATTTCCTTTGGCTTTGCTCAGTATCTTCTCTATACATAGGTATAGGAACGCGAGTATTGAAATCATTCCTACCAACATAGTTTAACTTACATTTTGGCAGTATCGGTAGAGGGTCGGACGCCATGCTTTCCAGCATAGTTACGTCCCTTTACGATCTGAGTTCAAATTCCGCCGAGGTTAACTTTGCCTTTCATCCTTATGTGGTCGATAAAATAAAGTACCAGTCACACACTGGGGTCTATTTAATCGACTTTCCCATCTCCCCAAATTACTGGCCTTGTGCCTATATAAGAAACCATTGTTACTTCACTGCAAGGGCAGTGGATTGGCAGTATATGTAGAGAGTCGGACGCCATGCTTTCCAGCATAGTTAGATCCCTTTACGATCTGAGTTCAAATCCCGCCGAGGTTAACTTTGCCTTTCATCCTTATGGGGTCGATAAAATATAGTACCAGTAATGTACTGGGCAATTGCTGGCCTTGTGCCAAATGTAGAAACAATTGTTATTTCACTGCATTACATGACACATGCACAGTAAGCTTTAGTACGTTACACAATGAAAACAAATTTAAATTATGTATTGCGATAAAAGCTGCGTATTGAGATTTAGATGCTCAGTTCAACTACGGCCCGTGTATATTTCTCTGCAATTGAGACCTCTGACATTTTCTATTCACATTATATTCTCACTTTCCTCGAAACCGAGCTAAACGTTATTGTTATTTATTGTAACAACCTAACACAATGCATTATATAGGTTTCTATATAACAAATCGTTATGTTATTACAATATCCTGTCTTCGTGAGATATGGTTTCGTCTTTAGTTTCTCTTGTCAATGTGACTCTGCAAAGATCATTACTGCTGCCTTCCTTCATTTGCCCTCCAACAAAAAAAAACAAACAAAAAAAAAACACAGAAAAACAAAACAAAACCACTTTCGAGGTATTGAAAGCGTAGCTGTGGGCACATGATTAAGAGTTTGGTGCATATGGAATTAGCTAGCTCTGCAGTATATTGCTTGAAGATATTAACAGAGAAAACTCCATCCCCACTCACCGAATTAAGTTTGATTTGCAATATCGAAGGTTTCAGAATTGGTCATTCGGCATACATGATCGTGACGATAATTAAAAAAAAGACGCCTTGGGATCATTTAATTGAGTGTATGCTGCATGGAATATGGAGCAAAATAGACAAAACATCTAGAAGCTGACACAGTCATTTTTGTTTTGAGCTGGCCTGCGTAAGGGAATTCTGAAAAATTGGTTGAATCATATTGACTAACAGGTGTAGAAGGTAGAACGAAATAATGACGGAGCTCCGATCAGTTACTTCATTTAAAGTACGAAGATATTTCATGAGTTCAGTGTAAAGCGCCAGATACTTTTCTAAAATAGAGGATCACCTAACACTGTACAAATGTTCCTAAATGCGTGAGTGTTTAAAATGCAAATTTCGGCAAAGTTTATTGCTGTATGACTACTAAAATATATAGTTAGTATCTAAAAGAGCCAATGTAAACCGAAAATATCGCCAAAACAATTTAAAAAAAAAGACCGGCAGTTAAAGAAATTTTAGAGCCGACCAAAGCAACACAAAAGCATAATATTACTGCATATGCCAAAGTAAAATAAAATGTCTATAAAGAAACAGCTTCAAACATTCCAAAAGCAGCAACTGAAGTCAATTTCGATGACTTAGTTTCAAGTGTTAACACAATGCCAAACAATTCATTGATTTCTATCTTCTTTTTTTATTCATTATGCTATAAAATATATGGGAGAAACATAAAGTTCGAAAATGTTCTTACCAGTATGTTCATTTTTGCTCACTTATAATGTATAGAATTTAAACTTAACTGTATAGACAAACTCGGTTATAACATTGATTAAAGGGGAGTAAAAGCTACAAAACTGAGTTAAAGCCAGAACATGAACAGTAGTAATAACCATCAACACAACAATAGATATTCCTGACATATACTTTGCCTTTGGGAAACAGTCTTAAATTTACATAACGTTTGATGTGTGATTTTTGTTTAACTTGTTTTGTTACTTAAATGTCTATGTTCTGCTTATATTTGCCATTATGTGTGTTGTTACTACGGCTGTTGTTTCTTTGTGTGAGGTTATTTGTTACGCCACAAGTAAGAGAATTCTCAGTTGGTATATTATTTTAGACTTACGTTGGCGTATGTTAATGTTTTCTGTGTCTCATTGCTATTGTTGTCTAGATGCGTTTTACGATTCTATTTTATAACGTACCAGATAGGGTAATCGTAATAAACAATTGTTAACATAGTTAACCCAATTGATCTTCAATTATAATTGAATACATTTTAGATATATTTCTGTTTTCGAAATATATACCTAGTTACGGCAAATTTCATTTATTCTTCGATATATATGATAATGTAGGTAACATCCAAGTCTTCCTCTGTCAGTTTGTTTATAGAGGATATTGTACTTGACTAGTTCATATTTTATCGTTTCCAGAAAAATAGAAGGCACTCAGCATAAGCGATGTTCGAACTCAGTACACAAAGTGTCATAACCGAATACTATAAGACCTTTTGATAAATACTACATGAATTATGGTAATCCATCATCTTTCCTTTCGTGTAACGTTATTATGAAATCATCCTGGCTATGTTTCATGAATGCATTTTTTATTCTCTATTACAATCATAATTGGCATTTTTGTTATTTCTCATTTTCTAATACAAATAATTAAAGCAATATTTCATATTATACAAATATTGCATGCATTATCTAACATGGTTCACTAATGTACTGAGTTGCAGATTATTGAAATTATAACGATATACCCATCTCACTCGCTTCTCTAATCTATTTGTTTTCCCAAGCTCGTCATTATAAATTTTCAAGAATCTGTTATTTGTTTAATTATTTGCGGTTTTTATAAATCTGCCATTGGTTCTCTTAATTTGTTATCACAAAGTTTGTACATTTATTAATCGTCGATCCGGATTTCTGCTAACGTGCGATTAGAAATACACTACTTGTTATGGTTAAATGCTCCTACATCATGGAAATGTTGAGCTGCTGATTTTTTAAGTAGCTGAGATGTTGTTTGGCTTCTGTTTACGATTACTGCTTTTCTTTGCCTTCAGTAATGTTTCAATTGATAGTAATTAGTGAAGCAACTATTATCTTGGCTGTGTTTCAAGTTCAGTGGTTCATTGCGTGATTACACGCTTAAACGTTATTTAGTTTGGTTTCAAAATATCTAGTTCGAATCCATATAATATATTCCCACTTGACGGTAGTTAGACGAATGACCAACTATGAGAAATCAGCCCTATTTTCAAAGTTATTCCAGCCGGTCCCAAAACACCATTGTATGGAAGATAATTTGCCTGATATTTCTATCCGAAACGCCTTTGTAGGTTCCTATAAGTTCAGGTATTAAAATGCAATGCAAGGCAACACAAATTAGATACATAACATTTATTAACATGTAGGGTTCATTGGTCATTATGTGATATCCTTCATATAACATTGCCACAATAATGAATGTTACATTGCTAGGCTACACTTATTTCTTCCATCTAAGCATTAATGTATTATATATATATAGAAAAATGGCGTGCTCGGGGAGAAGCATAGAGCGATTGAGTGAAAGTGTGAGGAAGAGGCCAGCCGAGAGAGAGAGAGAGAGAGAGAGAGAGCGACCGGCAGAGGGGGTAAAAAGAAGGTGAGAGATACAGAG
Source organism: Eledone cirrhosa (assembly GCA_964016885.1). NCBI lineage: Eukaryota > Metazoa > Mollusca > Cephalopoda > Octopoda > Eledonidae > Eledone > Eledone cirrhosa. Next base: position 67,445,710 of record OZ024746.1, on the reverse strand, counting down.
AAAGGGGAAGCAGTAAGAAAGAAACAGACAGGTCGCAGCGGAGGAAAAAATATAAATATATGAAAAATAGCGTGCTGCGTAGTTGCACATGGGTTACTTATGAATAAAACTAGTCCTTCATCAGTGATCTTCCAACCTTCATTGGTATTTCTTCGCTTTAAAGATCATATACCTCTGGTTGGTGCGAGCAATAACTAAAGAAAGTTATTGGGACACGTAAAATAGGGTGAAGCGAGCGAGACATGTAAACAAACATAGATGGTAATGCAACGGAAAGAGAGGAAGAGGAGAAACAAGGCCGTGATATCTATGAACTTAAGTTCGGTGAAATCATAAACGAGAGGTAAAGACCATCCGATCTGGGCGAGATGTGAGCGAGAAAAAGATTTCACACAGGTCAAACGGGAGGAAGTGAGAGAAGGGGAGAAGCAGAGAGTGAGTGTGTGAAAGGGCGAGGAAGAGGGCAGCTGAGAGAGAGAGTGACTGGCTATACCTCTGGTTGGTGCGAGCAATAACTAAAAAAAAGTTATTGGGACACGTAAATTAGGGTGAAGCGAGCGAGACATGTAAACAAACGGAGATGGTAATGCAACGGAAAGATAGGAAAAGGAGAAACAAGTCCGTGATATCTATGAACTTAAGTTCGGTGAAATCTTAGACGAGAGGTATATATATATATATATATATATATAAGCATCAATGTATTATATATATATATATATAAATATATATAAGTATCAATGTATTATATATATATATATATATATATATATATATATATATATATATATATATATATATATAAATATATATAAGCATCAATGTATTATATATATATATATGTTTTGATACATGGTAATTAGTCGTACGCCTTCAAAATTACTTTACGTTTCATAATTCTTTTATGGACAGGACAGCAATTTCCATTATCGGAGCTTGCATGCATATCTTTTGCAACTTAATGTGAGCATGCACGTGTGTGTGTGTTCGTGTATGTCCGTATTTATATATACATACATGTATATTACCTTATATAGTTATATACATATATTAACAGACATTCATATATTCATATGTCTATCCCATGCCAATCTTTCTCTCCTGCTCTCCCTCTCTCTATACATATACTTACTTTTCATTCATGCATGGCCAGGGGTATCAGGTTTGTGGATATTGGGAAGGAAATAGATGGTTGGGGTGCGTGGTATGCCGACGATGAGGTTGGTGATGGCTGGAGTAGGAGGGGGAGGTGACAAGTTGTTGTACGGTGGAAGATACTTGTGGTATTGAGGCGTGGGAATCGGAGGTAAGGCGATGGGGTCACGAAGCTGCCGTAGAGCTTCAGCCGTGTAGAATTCGGTGTGACGCACAACCACGGCACCCCTTTATCCATCGTAATTTAATCGCGTCTTCGGAGAGAACGAAGGGTGTTGAGTTCCGCCCGAGAGAGTTTACTCCAGTTTGAGCGTTTATGCGAAAATATACGGATAAGCAACATTGGAATACGATATAGCAAGCACTATGATATAGTTGGAAAAGAGTCCTAAAATTTCAAATGTTAATCCTTCACCAACATATAGAATGAGAGATAATAGAGGACGTAAAAAGATAGACGAGTGTGGGGAGATGAAGAAGCAGTATTTATTATTTCATTTTAGACAGAAAGCACGTGTATATATGTGTATGTACGTATATGTGAATTTTAATGAATATTATATTATTCTGTGTCTACATCTATATTTATATGAGTGTGTATGAATAACAAAGTGGATGTATATCACGATATGTAACTGAGTACATATATACTAGTGTCCATATATATCTTTGTGTGTGTGAATGTAGGTGAATGAATACGTGAAGGCGTAGGTAAACATTGACATTTCATGTATCAATCGTATTGTAGTACCACACACCACAAAATTACTTACTATAGAAATATAAAGATAAATATCTTTCAATTTCTGTTGACGCTATTTCTGTTTAAAGTACATGTTCTACCTCTCCTAAGCTCTCTCTACCTTCTACATGCACCCTATTTTTGATATGTATACAGACAGACAGATGCACACACACACACACACACATATATATATATATATATATTCAGTTATATAAATGTAAATAATTTTTATATATATGTACACACACACACACGCACACACACACACATATATATATATGTGTGTGTGTCTGTGCTTCTCTGTGTATGTGCGCGTTTGTGTGTGTGTCTGTGCTTCTCTGTGTATGTGCTTCTCTGTGTATGTGCGCGTTTGTGTGTGTTCATTTGTGTAAAAAATCATTATTCTTTGAAAAGACTCATAATATAAGAACTGAATTTGATGAAATTATTTTTATAAGATTAAAAAAACAATTGAAACCGATGAAAATATTTGATAAAATTCAAATGTATTTGATGAACAAATATAAAAATATTTGCTTTGCCCGCATACAAATATATCAGATTTTTTTTTATATACTTTACCTCAATTTTTATCTCTCGATTTCTCTCTCTCTCGCTCTTATTCTTTGTTTATATATATGTATGCTCAATCAGTTGATATTGGAATGTTTTAAATACTATTGTATATTAAACACATTCTAATATACACACAAACTCACATATCAACCTACCTACATATATGTACATATACATATATTAGGATATTTAGATATAGAAGGGAAAGCTGTTTGAAAGTGTATAATAATAGTTTAGTTTGGATCTCTTTAATAACATGTTCTATGTTTGAAACTCACCAAAGTTTTGTAACTTAGTTGTCTTGTAATCTAATTTTACTATGCTCCAAATAGATCCTCATACATTTACTACATAGACATTTAACATTATCGAACAGGTTATAAATCAAATACAAGAAGATTAAAATTTCCCTGTGAATGAAAGCAGTCATAAAGTGCGTATTATTTTCACAGAAGCACGAAGTGAGAGATACATGATTTTATGTAATATAATTATAAGTTTTAAGAACAACTTAATACTATATAATAGATAAACATATAATGATAAGCTAATATCAGGCGCTAAACTTCTCTTCTTTCGTCTTTTGGCCTGCCTCATACAATAAAACTGACTGATTAGATCTGTATTTCCTGTATACGTGAATGATGTACTATTAAAGTTCTTTGTTCTTGATTGTTCCCGTCCTTGACTTTTATGAAAGATTACTATTAGTGTAATTGATTTGGTCATTACAATTGCCGAGTGAAATTGAAAATGTGTAGCGTGAATAACCTAAAGCCCACTTGTTAAATTAGAGATTGTAGATTAGAAGGCAATGGATATGTACCCCTCTATTGCTATTTGAGAGAAAGTGAATATTTTGTTCAAATAACGATACGTGCCGTATATCGATATGGCTCCAATGACATTTTGAAAAAACAAAAACAAGATATTAAATGAAGTCTTTACCGTTTCACTATGTAATTTGTAAAGCTTTAGTATTTAATTAGCAAAATATTACACCTTTCATAGTCAAATTGCATAGCAGCCAACATTCTGATCATCACCTCCTTCGTTTTTCTCCCTGACAAACAATATAAATTGTACATGAAGATACACAATCAAGTTCACGGATGGTAATTAACATTTATTTATTAGATTGTGTTATGATAATATCGTTGTAGTTGTGTCAGTGGGAGGGAGAAGGAATTTTCGAGCAACTTCTTTGAAGTATTTACGATCATTCCACTGAAGTTAAGCACTGAGCCGATTAAACTGTTTATAGTCGTACACATATTTTCTTTTCTTTCCATACTGGTATCGTTTGAATTAACTATTTCCCCATGTAAAGTGTGAAGCCTGGAAAGAACTGCTTTACATTAACTCAGTCCTGTTACCTAAGATGTGAACTTGGGATTCGCTAGTGTCATAACAATTGTAGCATCGATTAATTCTTCTCTCTGATGCAGTCTAAATAAAACGATCTATCTCTACACTGACTGAAAACGAGAAAATACGTTCATAGGAATAATTTCACACTGCACCTTAACGAGTGTATAGGGAGCTTGTAGGTCATCCTTATTCAACAACTCTAGATATATCTCTAACTAAATGTGACTTATGCACTTTGAATAACGCAGTCACGTATAATCTATGCCCGAAAAAGAGGGAATAATTATATCTCAAATACATTTGTGCATACATGTGCTCGATTAGGTTGAATGCAGTGATACATAACGAAGGCTAATTACATCTAACATTTTTAACTAAAATTATGGACAGCTTCATATTAGACATAAATATTTTTGAATGTTAAAGTGATAACGAAGTTTGATACAGTGACATTTTCATCGTCCTGAAATGTGGTATTGAAATAAAATAATAGATGGACATCGAAAATTATATAGCGGTGTGGTGGGTGTAAAGAAAATAATGTTAGTATTACAACATGCTCCAAAAAAATATATTGATTTCTTTAGACTACGTTGAAAATGTACTCTTTGCAGCGGAAGTGGAATGGATGGTTTGACATACTGCTAACATTTCAAAAACTAATGTTCATGATATAGAGGAAATGAACGAAACGTAATTTTAAGGTAGGTCACAAATGCGTCTCATTATCAGCTTACTCCTGATTCAGGTTTACTCAATGAAATTAGCAATATATGACGAGTATCTACTAACCGAATCCCCACCCCCCTACATATTGCTTAAGAGATATATATTGAATGTGTAAATGATGAAATAATAATAAAATAATTTATTTTGCTAAACAAATTTATTAATATAGAATATGGTAATATGGAAATATGCGTCTAACCGAAAAATATGGAGCGTTATTTATACTAGCTCTATGTCCTCGGAGACAAAATCCAATTGAAGTAAACTTTGCTTTTCATCATGCCAGGTCGATGAATAAAGTACTTTATCCAGAATTGCAAACGGGATAAGTGAGAAGATAACAACAACGCATAGAAAACCTTTTGCAATCGTTCGGATAAGGTATCTGATTTCAGGATACCTTTTACATCCCTCCCATCAATATCAGATGCACTTAATAGGGTCAAGGGAACTGGAGGTTTTCTTTGACAGAATAGTAAAATAAAATACAGAGGCATTTCAAATACTAATGCTTGGGTTCTACTAGACAGGATCCCATGCTATGAATAAACAATCGATTGTGCGGTACATTATTGACTAGATCAGATTTCACCTACTTGTGATGATTAGAACTATATGTATCACACGATAGTTGTTCCGTTTCCATCATGCTGCGTTGACAGAGAAAGACCAGTTATGTGATTTTGATTTAAAACTCAAAATATATGTCAAACGGAATAATAAGAAATGATCTAATATTTGGTAATATTCTTATTGTCGTACTTACTTTTCATTTAACACAATCATTTACGAGTAGTTTTATATATTTATATACACACGAACACATGAACACACACACACACACACACACACACACATATATGTGTGTGTGCTTTTTATTGAAAAGAAACTACAAAAGATGTATTCAAAGATCTAATATAACACGTTGTATTTTTCATATTTATTTCTATTAAATGCTTATGATTTGCAATGTATTCATTACCACACGCAATTGTTTTATTTAGAGATGTTAGGAAAACGAACATTTGTGGTTTCTTGTATTTTTATTAATGTATTGTGAACAGCAAATACCTTCTGGCTGATATTTTAAACAATATATACGAAATAAAATAATTAAATTGAAAGTTGCATTAATTCTAAAATATGTTCAAAGGGAAATTATTTCAAATTAAAATCACTTAGTGTAATTAGCTCTTAAATATTCACCTACTTTAATTATAGTTCGTAAATTGTAAATGGCCAATTCGATATATAGATGTTTTACTGATTTAAAGGACTACGTTTAACATTACGACATATTGAACCTGCAGTTTCAATTTGATCAGATATGTCTAGTTTTAAAGAAATATCATATGTTGCGATAGCTTACGGCCTAGACCAGAAAGTTGTATCAACTTATATGGCTTTTTACTACACCGACGGCGTATATTTTAACAGCTTCTATAGTGGGTAAAATTTTATCCTAAGTTAAGGTAATCTTCAGTATTGCATGGAGGCTATTTTCACCGGACCGCGTCGCAGCTGAAGATTTAAGTTGCGTCATAGTAAAACATCAGTAATTGATATTCATAGCGATGATGTATGTGATATTGCATATGTATAGACAGCCAGAACATATGAAGATCAAGATATACACATGCATAAACTGTTTCATTAGGGGACACAACGAGGGCAGTGGATTGACAGCATTGGTAGAGCCTTGGATAGAATGCTATTGTAGCAGTTGTTCTGGCACTTTACCTTCTGAGTTCAATTCCTGAGTCAACGTTTCCTTTTCATCTTTCCAGAGTCGATAAAATAAAGTACTGGTTTAATTAAATCAACTCTGCCCCTTCCCTAAATTTGCTGGTCTTGTGTCTAAATTAGTAGTCAATATTCTGGAAGACAGTTCCACTAAAATGATAGAAGATATAGCATGAAACATAGCAACAGATATTTACTTACGAAGTTGAGCAGGGAGATGAAAAAAATATAAATATATAAGATAGCATTAAAAATTATACAAGTGAAAATGCCATCAATAACTACTGTGTATCATAGAAAACTTGATATTGTACGCAGCAACTGAAAAGAAATTGAGATATCGCGTGTGAGGAGTTCAGCAGCTTCAAAATATAAATCGATTGTCTCGCTGAATTAATTAATTGTCATTTTGAAAAATTTTAAGTGTAAACAATTCAGCATGTTTAAAACATTTACGGTTTTGGTGTAGAAGGATCTCGCCTGCATACCCCTAGTTTCCAGACAAATTATATAGACGGAACGAAAAACGTTCACCTAAGTTTGTTGACGTCTCAGCGTAGGATTTATTCATATTCAGTTGCTTATTTTTATCTACCCGCCTCTCTCTCTGTACGCAAACACACACACATATATATATATATATAAAATATTAAAAAAATAATGAATAAAACAATGAAACAGTTCCTTATATTAAACAAAAAAAGTTCATTATTTAACGATCGTTTCTAGGACATATATGTGTTAGAATTGGCATGCATATTCAACAGATCTATGTACAAAATTATACAAAATTATACAAACTATCAAATTTAATATACATACCAACACATATATATCATATATATGCCGTCTTCAGAAATATATATATAAGTGTGTGTGTGTGTGTGTATAAATATATATATATATATATCACGATAAAATAACGGAGCCATAGACTCTCGTTATTCCCTGTAAATAATGTGCTCAAAGGAAAAGGAATCCTGAGCTCTTTAAAATACAATATGTGTGTTACCTTTTCAACATATTGGATATATATATATATATATATATATATAAATGAAAGTATAGAAATTATTGTGAGCATGAAGCCAACAGTATTTCATAATATATAAATGTATATAACGTCAAAATGGAAAAATAATTAACGTAAGATGTGGGAAAATAATTCAAACTCAATTAAAAAAAAAAAAAAAAATCAAGACAGATTTATCCACAGATTTTGTGAAATCCAGGGAAAAATCAATAGAGTCTTAACTCAGAATAAAATAAAATTTAAATACTCATCCTTCAATTTGAAAAAACTACAAAAAGACTATTTCACGAAAACTTTCAGTGGGGATGGTCACGGTTGGCACCTTCATCAGTAGAGCTCAAATACGATAACCCTAAGACGACTGCTAGAATATGCCAAAAAGGGAATTTAAAAGCAGGCTAGTTCACCTCGTGCGTAATTATGAAAATAAACACACCTGGAGAGACATGGCTGGTGACGTCAGAATGAGACGAATGTCTATTTACAAGAAACACCAGTCAAAAACATTCCGAAAAAAACTCTACAAAATGTAAGGAGTTCAGCAAAATAAGCAATATTATCGCGGTTTAAAAAAAAAAAATACCGGGATTAGTCACAAATAATTTTAAGCACTCTAGTTGTTCGTTTACTAGTTTACTTGAGCCATGCTGGGAATTTATTCGCTTATAATAAGCTCCGGCACTTTTTGTTTCAAGTCTGGTGCTTCTTTTATCATTTTTGTTACGGGCCATAGAGATAGAAACGTAAGCAGTTAAGCAGTCTAGTTTCAGTAAAAGAATTAAAGAATATATATCTCCTTTGAGCTGAAAATCCTAATAATCTCTCTCTCTCTCTCTCTGAAATGAAGGTGCATTTGTCCATTGAAGCAGCTGTCGGATTGCAAAATTGACAGATAGTTTGTAACTTCTTATAGCTGAGTCGAACTTCACTTTGAGCTGCAGCTTGAAGATGGCTGATATAGTCACGATACACCACATGAAAATGATATGTTTTGTTATTGATCATAAGAAACAATGGATTAAGGAACTTTGCAACAATTTGCTACACTATTTTAGTCGAAAAAATCATTACATTATTGACAATTGTTTACTGTGTGCATATGGGAATTTGTAACAACGTTTTACACACAGCTGTTTTTTTTAGACATTCAAATATGAAAAACAAAGTATTATTCCTCATAGTGTTAACGTGTAATGTAGAGGGATGCTGATATACATTCAGTCAATCACTCACTGGATTTCCCTGCCATTTTACCAACTTCAATATAAACAGCTTTAAAATGTATATATATGTAAACAACAATTCTTTCCTCGTAAAGTACCATTTTCGAAATATATGTAGTGTTTATATACATATATAGATATATAAATACAATACATACACACACACAACCTCCCCAAATATATATATATGTGTGTGTGTGTGTGTGTGTGTGTGTGTGTGTGTGTGTGTACAATGATGCAGAGACAAATCTACACACATACACGCATGCACAAAACAAGCGGGCACACATAATTCCAAACTATTTTCCTTAATTTTCATGTTATTTTGTAAAATACACGTCAATCCATTATAACTGGCTCATTCCTAAAATGACACCTTTCCTTCGACACATACACACACACACACGCACACACACACACACAAACACACACACATATATATATATATATATATATCCCAATAATATATTATTTTTACATTATATCTACTTTGAACGCCAACTCATGCAATCTTGATTATTAGAAATTGTTCATTGATTTTTACATTTCCATTGGATTAAAACAGAAAAAATATTGTTATACAATTGCCAATCTTCTACTTTTGGTTTTAGTTCAATAACCAACACAAAAAAGAAAAAAAAACATTCACTTAAAAGCTATATCCTACTCATAAATATTATTTTGATAACCCTCGTAAACAAAAAAAAAAACAATTAAATTAGAATACAAAAACACCTCAATCTAATATGTAAATATTTCATCACATATTACAGATATTTTGCACAGAGACATTTCAAAAATTATTGCTACAATTATTGATCTGAGAGCTATGGGTATCAGAATTCGTAAAGTGTTGGACAAAATAGTTTGTTGGTGTATATTTACAGCTCTTTTTGCTATAAGTTCAAATCTCACCGTGTTCAAATTAAAGTTTCATTTTTTCCCCCACGTCATAATGGTTTAGGCTCAAGACAAACACATTTGGAGGGGGGCGGAAGTCGATTAAATAGACCTGAGTGCTTTACTGGTACTTTATTTTATCAAACCAGTAACGATGAACGGCAAAGCTATCTTCGGCAGAGTTTGAACTCAGACGTAAAGGGCCATAACACCATGCCACAAAGCATATTGCCTGACGCTCTATGGATTCAGTCAATTCACCATAGTGAAATATTATACGAGACAAATACTAAGCGCAATGTAATTGAGTAATCTATATTGCTTCCCGTTTTAACATTTGTGAACATTTAATTTAAAAAAAATTATATTTGAGGTATTTGTTCCAGGTTTTATGTATTGAGGTTAAATCCTGGTAAATGCAACATTGCCTTTCATCCTCCAGAGATTGATAAAATAAAGTACCAGCCGAGGATTGGGGTAATTTACTTGACTGTTTCTTCCTTTTAAATTACTGGTTTTGAGTAAAAAGCAGAAACAATTATCGTAGCTGTGTAGGTGTGCCAGTCATTCTAAGGCCAGGTATTCTTTGCTTAAATTCACTTATCTGAGATTGATTCTCTGGTTCACACACACGCGCACACGCACACACACACACACACACACACACACACACACACTATGGTTAAATTTAAATAACAGGTAGCATTGCCCATATATTTCGCAATAATCCCCTCCTCCCACCAAATTAGCAATATTAATTTAGTTAATATAGCAGCATGGACATTTGTAGATGAATGTTAACAGAGAAACCGTGGCTGGGGAGTTATCTATCTCAGGGATTGCAGAAAAGGGAGGAAATATTTGGGAAACATATTTCATGTTCAGTGTTGAGCGAGACCTTGAGTGTAAGGGCAAA
>OZ024746.1:67397819-67427819 GCA_964016885.1 Eledone cirrhosa | reverse complement strand
ACCTCCTACATATATATATATATATATATATATATATATATATATATATATATATATATATATACATACACACATACACACACACACATACATACATATATACACATATACATACATACAGACCTATATATAAATACACCTCTATGTATGTATATATATATAAATATATATATATATACATACATTTATATATATATATATATATATAGTAATAATAATAAATTGGAAGACTAAAATCCAAAGAGGGCTCGATAAGGATAAATATATATCAAATATATAAGAACCGTAGAGCAAATATTTATTAAAATAACAGATTAAAGTTTAAGCAAAGAATCGCTGCTTTCACCCTTAATTTCAGAAGATCCCGTTAAGGGTCAAAGCAGGGATTCTTTGCTTAAACTTTAATCTGTTATTCTAATATATATATATATATATATAAAAACATGAGAAGAAAGAAGAATACTGCGTGTTTGCACATGGGTTACATATGATAAAAATAGTCATCCGACAGTGATTTTCCAACCATCATTGGTATTTCATCGCATTAAAAATCATATATCTCAGGTTGGTGCGAGCAATAACTAAAAAAAGTTATTGGGACCAGTAAATCGCGTAAAGTGAGGGGGACAAGTAAACAAAATAGAAGGATAAAAACAATCCAAAGATAGGAAAAAAACAGGCAACATGGTTGTCCGGTCAGCATAAGCTGGGTGGATTTAATGACCGAAAGATACAGACCGTCCGACGTGAGTGAGATTTAAGCAAGAAGAGACCCACTGTAAGCCAAACGGGAGGAAGTGAGAAGGGGAGAAACAGAGAGTGAGTGAGTGGAAGTGCGAGGAAGCGGTCAGTGAAGAGAAAGTGTAACTGACGGAGGGGGCGAAAGAAGGTGAGAGAAACAGGGAGAACGGGGAAGCAGTAAGAGAGAAACAGACAAACGCAGCCAAGGTAAATATACATAAAAAAACATGAGAAGAAAGAATACTGCGTGGTCGCACATGGGTTACATATAATAAAAATAGTCCTTCGTCAGTGATTTTCCAACCATCATTGGTATTTCATCGCATTAAAAATCATATACCTCAGGTTGGTGCGAGCAATAACTAAAAAAAAGTTATTGGGAGCAGTAAATCGCGTAAAGCGAGGTGGACAAGTAAACAACATAGAAGGATAAAAGCAAACCAAAGATAGGAAAAAAACAAGCAACATGGTTGTCCCGTCAGCATAATCAGGGTGGATTTCATGAGCGAAAGGTACAGACCGTCCGACGTGAGTGAGATGTAAGCAAGAAGAGACCCACTGTATATATATATATATATATATATATATATATATATATATATATATATATATATATATATATATATATATATATATATATTCATTAGTTAAGCAAAACAAGACCACAAATTTCACAAAGAAGACGTTATTAAAAGATTGTCAACATATATTAGTTTGATGTAAGGAATGTAGAGAATAATAATAATAATATTAATAATAATAATGTCCCTTTACAATTGTTTCGCTACTCCATATAATATTTCTGGATCAGATGACTATATATCATTATTGATCTGGTTCAGTTGAAAATAATTAACATATTTAAAAACAGAGCGGCTCATCGGAACTTCAAAGGAATATAAATTAAATTAAGGAGAGAATGTTACATAATGTAGTGTTCCATATATTGGTGTTTCACTATGGTGTCCTGGTTGTATCAGTTGTCAGCCATAATCAAGCAGTATTCATCTGTTGAGGCTGCATTGTGTGAGATCTGCCTATGGGTAACAAGATGGCCGCCAAAGGACATATTTAACTTACTAATTAGAGGGTGGTTTCAGGGGAAGTAACTCCTCAAGAGGTTAGATATTGTGGGTAGTTTATAGTTAAGTGCTAATTTTTTAATTTATTAATTGAGAGACAATGTAGATGAGGTAACTTATAATTATCTAAGTTAGTTATAGCTATTTAACTTATTAGCTACAAGTGAAATGGCGCTAGATGACTATGTTGGATCAAATATTCTATTGGCGAAGGAATTAGCCCTTCGATGTTGACAGCTAATAGTTACCTCCGTTCTATCGTTAATCGGTAGAGGTCGTGATAGAGTTATGTAATATGCTTCAGTAATACAGAGATCACAAGATTTTCTTCGTCCATTGAACGGTTGGGCCCTAGCTACGATATCCCATTTTAGTGAGTGTTCAATGTTGCTTAATTTAAGGTTTTTAATGAGCCTAGCTAGAGATGGCGAACATCTATTGCTAGGGGATCGGAAGGAAAAAGAATGTTCGTTATAGCGTACCTTAAAAGGGTTATAGGTAGACCCGATATAAGAGCTGGTATTCGAAGCAGTTTAACCGTGCACCTATAGACTATGTTGGGTGTCAGGCAGTGTCCATTTAATGGGCATGCATTAGGGTAACCGCAGTTGCAGTTGCTTCTACGGTTAGTGAGAGTAGGGTAGTTTCACCTAAGTGGTTGGTCAGTGCTAGAAGGATTAGATGGGGGAGGCGTGCTACTAGAGTAATTATTGGTGTAGTGACGTGGTGTATTTGATAGGGTTGGTGGTACCGCGGTGTGGGAGTTATACTGTCTTAGTTTATGATGGTTACTGAATGCGATATGGCTAGCTAGATTAGGTGTTGTGGAGAATGAGATTTTAATGTTATTTTTATTAAAGAGTTTGTAATATCTATGGTTGGTGTGGAAATGTTTAGATAGGATAGAGAAGAAACGTTTAGGGATATTAGTGGCTAGATTAGATGAGAATGGGGGGTTAAGCCAGGGGATATTTCTAGGTCTATTCCTTCTAGGGCTTCTAGTGGAGTTGGTCTAGCCACATCGCATTCAGTAACCATCATAAACTAAGACAGTATAACTCCCACACCGCGGTACCAACACCCCTATCAAATACACTACGTCACTACACCAATAATTACTCTAGTAACACACCTCCCCCATCTAATCCTTCTAGCACTGACCAACCGCTTAGGTTAAACTACCCTACTCTCACTAACCGCAGAAGCAACTGCAACTGCCGTTACCCTAATGCATGCCCATTAAATGGACACTGCCTGACACCCAACATAGTCTATAGGTGCACGGTTAAAACTGCTTCGAATACCAGCTCTTATATCGGGTCTATCTCTAACCCTTTTAAGGTACGCTATAACGCACACTCTTTTTCCTTCCGAGACTCTAGCAACAGATGTTCGACATCTCTAGCTAGGCTCATTAAAAACCTTAAATTAAGCAACATTGAACACTCACTAAAATGGGATATCGTAGCTAGGGCCCAACCGTTCAATGGACGAAGAAAATCTTGTGAACTCTGTATTACTGAAGCATATTACATAACTCTATCACGACCTCTACCGATTAACGAAAGAACGGAGGTAACTATTAGCTGTCAACATCGAAGGGCTAATTCCTTCGCCAATAGAATATTTGACCCAACAGAGTCATATAGCGCCATTTAACTTGTAGCTAATAAGTTACCTAACTTAGATAATTATAAGTTACCTCATGTACATTGTCTCTCAATTAATAAATTAAAAAATTAGCACTTAACTATAAACTACCCACAATATCTAACCTCTTGAGGAGTTACATCCCCTGAAACCACCCTCTACATAGTAAGGTAAATATGTCCTTTGGCGGCCATCTTGTTACCCATAGGCAGATCTCACACAATGCAGCCTCGACAGATGAATACTGCTTGATTATGGCTGACAACTGATACAACCAGGACACCATAGTGAAACACCAATATATGGAACACTACATTATGTAACATTCTCTCCTTAATTTAATTTATATTCCTTTGAAGTTCCGATGAGCCGCTCTGTTTTTAAATATGTTAATTATTTTCAACTGAATCAGATCAATAATGATATATTGTCATCTGATCCAGAAATATTATGTAGTAGCGAAAAAATTGTAAAGGGACATTATTATTATTAATATTATTATTATTCTCTACATTCCTTACATCAAACTAAAATATGTCGACAATCTTTTAATAACGTCTTCCTTGTGAAATTTGTGGCCTTGTTTTGCTTAACTAATGAATATTTCCAGCTCTGCGCACCTAACATCTGCATGAACCCAGCCACCTAGCTGCTTTTTACTGCATATTGCACATTGAGCACATGTCTTTACGCTTTGGCTTCTAACTAATTCACCAATCTCTCCTCTCCTATCTCCTCTCCTATCTCCATCTCTCTCTTTAAGATTGGTTACTATTGAACTGTGTATATATTTATATATATATATATATAAATGCACACACACACATATATATATATGTGTGTCTGTGTGTACACATTTATTTTACTCACGTGTGCGTCTTTCTACGATGTGTGTCTTTGTATAGGGATGTTATTTTGGTAATCTTGGCTTTTTGTCGTTTTACGTTTTAATAACTCATAACCAATTTATATTATTTTGACAGAAATCCTTTCTCCATTCTCGTGTGGAGAAATCCTTTCTCTTTTCTCAGTGGAATAATACTTGGAATAGAATCTTTGACAATTACTGCTGTGCTTAGACTAGAGTAGCTTGATATTTTATGGGAAAATATTTGAATCAAGACCATTGTTGTATTATTAATAGTTATGATAATGATGATGATGGTGGTACTTATGAGAATATTATTATTTTCATATTACGATAGTTATACATTTTTGTAATATATTATTAGGTATTTGGTCTCGGCTCATTACGTTCTGATTTCAAATTGTCTTCCGGGATCGTTATGAAAACAAATATTTATGCTTTAGTAAATATAAATGAAAGCAAGATGTAACAAATAAAATAACTATAAATTTGCCAGCTTTGCGTGTTTGAGATGAATCAGCACTAGCAAAATATTAAAAATATGATAGAGCCATGTCAAAAACGCGGCAACTCAAATCATTCTCATTTGAATGATAAGGTAGTACATCAAAGACCTTCATGTTCTAATAATATATAAGGGTCTAAATATTCTCTCCGTGACGTAGTTGGTGGGGAGGAGATATTTTGTTCGCTATATGACATATGTGCTAGAGTAACTCTGTCAGGGCGTCTAGATCAGTTTTTGAGGACTTTTAGATCGGGCATGAAACGAATTAACAGAAGCTGACACAGGACACACCAGTCTTTGTGTCATACTACTTTGTAGAGACAAAACTGAATATTACGAACAGTATAGTCCTTCCTCATTGGCTTATCAGCACATTTATGACAAGGTGTAGGGAGTTTGTGAGAACGGAGGTAACGGGTAAATGTTTGATAACAAAATAACCAATATAGATAACGTAACACTTGGAAAGTCCACTGTTCTTGATAGTCACGCTAGTATTCTATCAACAGCTATAATCTAAGTAACCTGAGAGCATTGGACACGTCTTTCCTTGTCCAACACTAAGGATGCTCTCAGGCATTTTAGGAAGCACCAGTTCGCAGGTTGCGGATTAGAAACGTGTTGGGGTTACATGTACCAGAAGTAGTAGTAGCAGTGGTGGTGGTGGTAGTAGTAGTACTAGTAGTAGTAGTAGTAGTAGTAGTAGTAGTAGTAGTAGTAGTAGTAGTAGTAGTAGTAGTAATGCAAGGTCGTAGAAATAATGATAATAATGGCTCACTGACAGTTTTATTGATTTCAATGCTGTTTCCATTTCTCTTCATATTCCTTGATCTTTTGAGTTCTGGCTTCTGCGTTTCCTTTGTCCTTTCACATTTTCGCTTGTTACTTTTTATTTTGTAATGGTATGTCTATTATGACATGCTGGTTATCTTTAAGATATTGTCATTTTCTTTGAAGTTTAAGCTAGAAGTGCATCCGTTTTACTGGATCACCTGTAGAAGAAAAACGAAAATGTCAAGTCATGATTTAGGCTTCATTAAACCTGATATAAATTGACGTTATTTTTTCTAAAGTTATAACTCTTTGAACTTTTAGATAGATTCAGACAGCTATACAGACACATAATGATGTTTACAGACACACATATATATTTATGCATATATTTATATATACACATACACATACGTACACACACGCACACACACACACGCACACGCACACGCACACACACACACACACACACACACACACACACACACACACAGACACACACACACACACGCACACGCACACACACACACACACACACACATATGTATATCAAATATATATATTCAAATACATGTATCTAATTCCATACATATACGTATACATACACTCATACAAATATGCATATGTTACTCCAAAGGGAGGTAACTCCGGTTTCTGGCAGTCAATTCAAAAATTATGGGCAATGTAAAAAATTCCATACACAAACTGAATTAAGCACTCAACCAGACCGTTATTAAGTATATATATATATATATATATATATATATATATATATATATATATATATATATATGTGTGTGTGTGTATGTGTGGTGTGTGTGTCGATATACATGTTTGTCTCTGTCTGTGTGTACCTTTGCACATCTGGTTATTTTACATTTATTACTGGTTCGATAAAAACATATGCCGAAAAGAAAATATTAGTAAAAATATTTACTTCACTCAAATTACGGTGTTGCGCCAGCTGCGTCAATGTTTAATGATGGAAACCATTGCAATATTCATAGATAACATATTGTTCTCTTACAAATTACACCTGAAGTTTCAGAGAATAATTATTTGCTAAGCCCACGAAGAGGTTCTCCAAAGAGGCTTTGTGAACTCTCTCTTTTCTCAATGATCGTATTTTTATGAAAATGCGTAAACCAACTTATTTAAATCTGGTCTATTAGATGTATTCAGCTCCCCCTCTTCTGGGAACTATTGAAATCACTAGATACGAGCACGAAGTACGTGTATATATTCGCGCGCGTGCACGTGCATATCACATTTAGAAATTTGTATATACATATGCCTGAATAATAAAAACTAACAGCTAAACATCTTCTAAAATGTATAGATTCGGTGATCTTGGGTGAACAAGCATTTCTCAACGAATTAGAGATTGACAGACGTCTTTTAAACAATTTACCTAAGACAAAGTGAAATTATGTGATTTTATTTGTTTTAGACCATAATCTGCTAATGGTTAGAAATAATTGTTTCTACTTTAGGCACAAGGCCAGCAATTACCCAGTACATTACTGGTACTCTATTTTATCGACCCCGTAAGGATGAAAGGCAAAGTTAACCTCGGCGGGATTTGAACTCAGACTGTAAAAGGTCGTAACTATGCTAGAAAGAATGGCGTCCGACCCTCTACCGATACTGCCAATCCACCGCCCTTTGGTTATATATAATTTTTGATATATAGAAGTAAAGCACACTCTTGTTTGAAACTTTGAGCATGTGTTCGCGCTTGTGTGTATTTTGTGTATGTATATTTACATATTTTGACTTGAAGTTGCTAAGCACATAATATGTGAGTGTATGTAAATGTCCGCGAAAACCGCATATGTAATTCAGTGCAGGTAACGCTGCGACTACCTCATTCAACATACTGAGTCATTAACACGAATGGTAGTAACACATCAGCACCATTACAACCATCAACTTCACCACCATCATTCTCACCACCATCATCTCCACCACCATCAATAACGACAACAATATCAATTTAGGTTAATATCATTGGATCCGATCAATTTAAAAACTAGTTTCAAAATAATTGCAAATTACATTAGGAAAATATTATCAACAACAATAATAACAAAAGTAGAAAATCTAACGAACTGAAAACAAGATTAAATAATGACA
Organism: Eledone cirrhosa; assembly: GCA_964016885.1. NCBI lineage: Eukaryota > Metazoa > Mollusca > Cephalopoda > Octopoda > Eledonidae > Eledone > Eledone cirrhosa. The sequence continues at coordinate 67,420,063 of OZ024746.1, read as the reverse complement.
ACAATGACAATATCAACAATATTCAGTACATAAAAAACCCTGATCTTTTATATTTTAAATAATTTGGTCTCTTTTATTCTAAATATATTTAACCTGATTGTTTAATTACAAAATTTACCCCAATAAAAAGAAATAGAGACGTCGGTCTCTACTATTCAGCAGTTATATAGCATAGCCCCCAATCAGTAGTGTTGAACATGCTCAAGTAAACAAGAACACGCAAATCTTTGAAAAATAATAGCACGCATAAACACAAACATACAACCATACAAAGACACACAAACGCAGAGACGCATATACATACGCTATAGACGGTGAGAACTTTTCTTTTCTGTTTTAGGCTCTTGAATTAAATTAACATGTCAAAATAAGAGAAATTCAAATTTAGATCTGAAAAACTTTTCTTTTCAAATTTTTCACATCTTCACAATTTCAATGCGATCAATTGCAGAAGCTGAACAACATAGGACAAAATGCCATGAGCAATTTAATAACATTCTTAAACTTTGGCTATAATTTCTGAGGTAACGTGGGCAAATTTATCTTTCACATTTCAGCGATCAATAACATTTATAGCGGTTTGTAAATCATGTCATTCTAAACGGCTACACTTAATTCCCAATCCCTTTATCGAAAAATAGCCTTGTCAGAAGGCCTGGGCGTAAAATATGTAGAGACCAAGGAGAAAGGAAAAGTCGCCAATACATGTATTATACTATATCTGTATATGTTCCTTCATTTGAAGCTGTGTAGCGACCTGCAAGGACTTCAGATTCACACACACACACACACTCACACACATATATATAAGATATGGCTAATGTGACAGGAGAGCTAGAGAAAATGGAGATATGTTTATAAGATAAGTAGTGTGTAAAGGTGCTGCTAAATGAATACATGCGTGCGAATTCAATGCTGCTGGGTAGGTGTTATGTAACCGAAGAAATGATCTATTTTTCACAGCTTAGTCAAGATTCGTTACACCTCTTGTGAAGACAGTATTCGAAAATGTTTAAATTTTTGGTAGAATATCCGGAGCCGAAAGTGACGGGAAACGAAGAAGTCGTCTGTCAAACAAATGGTAAGGAAGTGATCGGTGAAGCCATTTCCCAACCTCTGTCCCCTCTGACCAATATAAAGGGCGAGGTACAACGAGCATCTTAGAAAATAGAATTGTACGAAACTTTTGTTCCCGGAAATGGTTGTTACTGGTGATAAATATTCCTCACGAGCAGGTTTAAACAATTGTGTGTAAGTAGGAAGTAGCTTGTCTTTCAAACATGTTATATTGGTCACGTAAATGATGATGGGCTTGGTAGAACATTATGGACGTGTGATTTGAAATCCGTCATCGGTCGAAACATAGAAGTTACTATAATTGGTTCTACGTATTCTTCGTCTTAATGTTTGGTTTATATTCTGATATTAGCTGTTTGCAAATATTTGGGTGGAATTACTTAGAGAGTTATAGTGCTATCAACTAGTGTGGCCCGAGCGTTGCATATAATGTGAAGAAATGTGATGTGTTGACCTCTTCATGTAAGCGCATGAATAAAGGACGGGAAAGTGTAGAGCTTGTTTGAGCGATGCAAAAGGTTTAGTCACGAAGTTAACAAATTTGTCATCAGTGATTCCTTCGTTTTCAGGCGGAGGTTAATGTTTCAGTCGCGTTTCCTAAATATGAATTTGTCGTTCGCGTGATGTATACTGTCTATTGATTAAGATGTGTTTTCAAATTAACACACACACACACACACACACACGCACACACACACACACACACACACACACACACACACACACACACACACACACATAGACACATAGACATAAATACAAACACACAAGTGCACACAATACATAAAACGTGTCTTGAAGCATATTGTTATACGTCGAGATGGCCCAGCTGCCAATAAAAACACACACACATTATTGGATTTCAGTTCAATTTATTATACAATCCAGTCGGTTAGTTTAGTTGTTGATTCTTAAAGTCCTTTCATCCCGCCACAAGATAGTGTAGGACAGAACAAAGGAGAGACACAATAACAACAGAGGTAGTCACAGAGAAGGTCACAGAATGTGTGACGAAAAATCTTTGACAATCAACAACTATATATATATATATATAAATGATATCTGTAACGCAACAAGCAATATCAGTACATCGTGTTTTTATTTTCCGTTAAAGTTTCAACTGCTCTTCATTAATAAATGGTATTTTGTTATAAAAAATATTCAACAAGAAACGAATTGAATTCTTATAATTTTATATATATATTTTAAAGTTTTTCTCTTCATTTTACTATGAAATTTTGAAAGTTATAGAAAAAAATATATTCCAACTTTTCTATATATTTATGGTGTAATTTTTTAATTACATTTCAAATTAAAATTAAAATCCGTTAACGATTTGAAAGCAAACACAAATAATTAAATAAAACTAAAACCAAACAATTCAAATAATGATAAATAAAATAAAAAGAAAAAGAAAACTATCTAATGATTCATATATTTTTTTCCATTCTCTCAATCATTTTGTATGCTTAAATATATTGTATGAATCATTGATTAATCATTTGAAAATCACAATTATCATTATCCTCTTCCGTCCCCGTCTTTCCGACGCAGAGGTGAGGATCATATATTATATTATACTTATTTTTCTCCTCCTCTCTTTGTACATAATTTTCTCTTTCATCAAGTATTTGTTGAGTGCTCTGTATGCATGTATTGAGTGCTATGTATGCATGTATGTATTTATGTAGGCATGTATGTATGTCATGATCGGGTCGTCGGCGACTAAACCGGCAACTCCACCAAACTTGCTTGGTGAGGAGGGTGATATTTGGACACCCTGGGTGATGAAATATAAGACCCGGCCAAGGGCAGGGGAACTCAGCAGAGCCAACGGCTATTCGAATAGTACTTTTTTCCGCCTGGGTGGGAAATACCCACAGTTGTTGTCACAACACCTTTCTAGGAGGGGGAAACTCTGGAAAATAAACTTGTAGCTTCGGAAGCATCCGATGATGTTGATCAGTTCTCCTTTTTGGATAGTGTTTTCGATGCTCAGAGAGTGGAATTAGTCGACTGATAGGCCTTTCTCCACTTAAAAAACCTTCAAAGCACAGGCATTACTTGTTCAGGATCTTTTACAGGTTCGTGTGGCTGACCGTAGCCTAAAAGTGCAATATTTTCTGTAATATGACCAGCGATTACAATATTCTTAGCAGAGTTTGCAGCCATTATGTATGTATGTATGAGATACGGGAGAGATGACCCGTTAGCCTTTGTCAAGGCAGAATTCTAGGAGAAGGAAAACTCTGATATAACACCTCCAACTCTGATGGTATCCAATGATGTTGACTTGTTCTTCTTTTTGGTAAATATCATCTTGGTTAAGAGAGTGGGACTGGCTTTGTGCAGTGCCTTTGCTCACTATAAAAGCTTCACGGCACAGCATTGCTTTATATCTGGAGATCTCTCTGCACTTGTCATCACACGGTACCATGGGCCCAGCACTATGTGTCAATAATTGTCACAAGTGTAATGTTTGTACCAGAATTTTCAAGTCGCTGGCTGGACTAAAAAGTCACACTCGTTCAGCGCATCGGTAGGGGTTCTCTTACATGGATATAAAGTAGTGGCCGTACTCGAAAACGAATTGGCAGCCACCATGTATATATGTATGTATATATATATGTGTTAAGGTCTCAAGGTCGTTAGTTGTGCATGACTCTTCAAGATTGGGCCGAAGTAGAAAGTGTCACATAGTTTGTAATTGCCTGCATTTGCAGCTGGGATAATCATCGGTGGCATATCCACATTTCTGAAGGTTGGCTCTATAGCGACCAACAGCTGTTCGGAGGTGATTTTCAGGAAGGACCAGAAGGGCGAGGCATCACTGGAACGAGGGGAGAGGGATTCTGTAGGGCTGAGTGAGAGAGCCTGTATTCCATGTTGTTAAGGTGGCTACGCCACAGGGTCAGGCGCTGTCTAGAAGGTCTGTTGTTCAGTGGTTTCGACTGAGTGTAGAAAGCTTTGTCTTGAATTGAGCCTCTTTGCCATTGGTTCACAGCCGTGGAGTGGATGACGAGGGTCAGCTTCCTGCTTCAACTTCTCAAGTTGTGAGTGGACATTCATCTCTAATATAGAAAATTGTTGAAGGTATTGTTTATAAATTTAAGATAGTTGATTCAGCTATAAGAAAGGAATTTGAAAAACAGCCTGCCATTATATTCATCAATGGTCATTTATTGAAATAGAACCAGCAGGAGGGCCCGTTTACAAACCCTTTCTTAAACACTCCTTAAACAACCCAACACCACTCCCAATCAATTATCTTGCTGTTACCATTCAATTTTTGCTGTATAAATATATATATATATATATGGAAAGTTATATTTAAATTGTTGGGTTACAACGAGTAAATATTTATAACTGATATAAAAGCACTCAACAAGTATTTGGAGTATATTTACGATATTAAATAAATGGAAATTATATTTATAAAACCATATTTATTTCATTATATATATTTCAGGGATATCATATTAAAAATATGTTATGCCTTCTTCAGACAAAATACAATATAGACAGTCTTATAAATAAATAGATTCGACATACCTTTCAACATCGACTTGCATTTTCAAATGCAAGTCGATGTTGAAAGGTATGTCGAATCTATTTATTTATAAGACTGTCTATATTGTATTTTGTCTGAAGAAGGCATAACATATTTTTAATATGATATCCCTGAAATATATATAATGAAATAAATATGGTTTTATAAATATAATTTTCCATTTATTTAATATCGTATATATATATATATATATATATACACACACATATATAAGTACTTAATTCCTTTAAATCTTCATCGAGTCTCCTTTACTCCCCCCACCCCACCCCCGCAGACACACCCAAATCTCTCTTATATCACACATCACAACACAACCTGATCTCAGTTTGACAATCGCCACCGATGAATGTCAGAAAGTTCTCCAGGAAAGTTAACCAAGAATTTAAAAAAATCTTCCCACCGAAGTTAACACAAAATTTACTAGATCTACCAAATCATAATATTATAAAATTAAATCAAATTATTTAGAACTACAAGTAAAGTCTTTCTTTTCTTATTTTAAATATATATATATATGATGACGAAAGGCTTCTCCGTACGTTTCTTCGGAAACTATGTTTATTCCATTTCAGAAACTAATTAGTTGGAGTGAAATTTTAGTAAGTAAGTTAATTTTTATAATTTCCTTATTTTACGTCTCTCATATATATATATATAGCAACGTGCATATTAAGTAGTCATGCTAAGTATGTGTATCCATATTATATCGCATTAGTGTGACCTTTACGAAAGTTTATCATGGAAAGTGAACTTCCCGTAGACTAATTTTTCATGACTAATTTTATTTCAGATTTATATATATTCCTTTATATTTGATATTAAATAACACATATTCCATCTCCTTCGCTTCTACTGAATCTATTTCAATCTGCAATAAAACATCATTGCATTTGCTAGTGAATATAAAAATATTGAATATTTATAGTCCAATTAAAATAATAAAAATGAAATCTTCCTTATTTAATCAATAACTAAAACATATTTCGATTTTCTTTAAAACATAAATATTTCAAATACATTTAAAGCTGAATAGAGAATTCTAGAAAATATCTTAGCGTCTCGATTACAAAGAATACATGAGATCATTAAGTGACCTGTTATATACCTTGTCCTATAGGGCATTTTCTATTAATGATATTTTCTTTGTTTTGGATCATGACCTAGTAAGAAACGAGTTTCTACCTGGTATAACCGCACATCAAATTTCAAGTCCCGTTCAATACCAGATGATTTTCATAATGCCCTTGGGGAAAGACATGAATTTGACGACAGAATTTGTTTTCTCTCAGTATTTAAGTTTTTGTATATTATTGCAGAAAAATAATATTCGCATTGTTTCTCATTTATTTTATTTTCTAATCGTTGCCATTTAATATTGCAAAAACTCATGTATTCCATCATATATAGTCTGGTGATTATATATATGAATTTTGCCCTGTGAAATGTCAATATATGTGGCTGAGTGGTTAGAGAATTGGATTCACAATCTTGAAGTTGTGTGTTCGATTCCTTGACCGGGCGATGCGTTATGTCCTTGAGCAAAGCACTTTATTTCATGTTGCTCCTTCTACCTGGAGTTGCGACCGATAGATAGTATTTGCAACTGGAAAGACCGACGAAATCATTGTTTACTCGGTCCGATTTGACGAAAGTCGATCGATATATATATATATATATAAATGTAAGCTATCGACGTATTTGGACTAACGATTTTAAAGAAAATTATTTAGCCTGATAGTGGGCTTAAGAACCCTCGGAGAAATGGAAAAAGATGAGTATTGACGTACATGGGAGACGAACCCACATCTTTGGTTATCCAGACCATGTACGTCAATACTCATCTTTTTCTTTAATTTCTTTAGTCAAAATACGGCGATAGCTTACATTTATAATTTCAAACTCGCTCGCAGTTTCGAAAATATTCTTACTTTATATATATATATATATATATATATATATATATATATATATATAACGAATGAGTTGTGGTAAGGAACCAGATGGACCATAACGCACCAGAGTACTCAATACTTAGGCTAGTAGAGTGGGTAATAGGAGAAAGTATGACCCCGATGGCAGAGCTCAAGCCGTTTCGACGGCTGTTTCTGGACCAAATTAAGAGTTTTTATCTGGTAAATAAATAGTCGAACTTTCACTCCTATCACTTATTTCCACCAACGATTTTCTTCCTCGCTCGCTTTTGTTTTTTTGCCCTTTCGGCTGCCTCGAGGCAGCCCATCGGGCCTCCTTAGCCTCAGTACCCCCACCCCAGTAACTTATAGATAGCATTGGCCGATTACGCATTACTAAATATTCATAGCAGCTGTGTTAGACCCCAGAGTTGTTGTATTTATTTTTAATACCCAATTCTAATATTTCAATAATTCTCATCTAGCAACTCATTCTATAGCATGTGACCGAAAAAGCAACACGAACTAAATATAGCAGCTGTGTTAGACTCCTTAGTTTTTGTTTTATTTCACTTCTCACTCTCAATCTTACATTCTGATATATATTTCTCTCATTTTTTATTATATTTCTTTTTTATTATATTCTCTCATTGTCTCCTAATCTCATTTGATTTACCAATTCTATAACGTCCCTCCTCCATATTCTCAAGAAACCTTTTTTCGCCTACCTCCTCGGAGCTACTTTCACACAGATTCCTTAGAATTTGCCGCTTGACCGGCTCTACCCAATCCCTTATCGTTCTACAGCAAAGTTCATCCACTCCCACACCCACCCACACTGCCATGATAGACTTTTCTGTGTCTGCTGCAAATGTTGACCAATCCTCTTGACAACTACAATTTTCCCATATAAGGAAGTACCCCTTGAAAAGGTCGGCTATTTATTTACCAGACTAAAAACTCTTAATTTAGTCCAGAAATAGCCGTCGAAACGGCTTGACCTCTGCCGTCGGGGTCATACTTTCTCATATATATATATATATTGTGTGTGTGTGTTTGTGTGTGTGTGTGTGTGTGTGTGTGTGTGTGTGTGTGTGTGTGTGTGTGTGTGTGTGTGTGGAAAGAAAAGACGTATGCTTTACTGGAATTCATGTTTATCTATATGCAGAAGACATTTCAACATTAATTTCAAATAGAATTTATAATTACGATTGAAGTGAAACTCCTAGATTCTTTTCAGAACGTTTTTCAGGGCACTTTATAGAATAGTTTTCTGTTGTGGATGTAGCCAGAGTAATTACTATTGCTCTACTTTGGAATACATTTGAAAATACTAAAAAAAAAAAGAATAACTTTTATCGATCAATTAATTATTTAGTAAATTTATTTTTTACAACATTATATAATTTCATAGTCCTATATGGTAACACATGTTAGTAACTCTGTATTAGACGCTTGTTAGAAACTTGAATTCTCCAGACATTATGTAATAAAATGGTTATTAAATTTTCATTAATAAAATATTTTACATATTAATACCCATTATTGTAAAAGACTGCAAAACAGCATTTAATATACAGTGAATTAAAATATAAAAATATACATGTTATACAGAAATCTATTAAACATTTATAATGCAATACCCAAGGAAAGAAAATATATTAAGGCAATTTATATAGCAATTATGAAACTTTCAACATATTCCTATGAATTATTAAATTATATTTAACCATCCCATTCTTCGCATGGGAAATGGCATTTATAATTCATAAGTAAATCTATTAGATTTTTTCGTTTAACGATAAATTATTACTAACATTTTAAAGTAATGGCTGCATTGAATTTTTTGAGACAAATATATACGGAAGGAAGGTTTGTATATAAATCGCAATGCATATGTTGCATGGTGATATCTAATCACCATGTGACGGGTATTTAACTATTTGGTTGTAGAGAAATCTCTTAAGGAAATGATAATGTTTCCCAGCTGTCACTTAGCTCTACTAGAAGAGAAAATTAGGTTCAGTATTACAAAGATCACAAGATCCTACTGTGATTACTTTAGTATGGTTCAAGCCCGTGGCGCCTACACAATGGTGGGAGATCGAGCTTATTTTATAGGACTGGGAAGCCGATTATATCCATCCATTGATTTCTTCTTATGCCACATCGTGTCTGACGGTCATGAAATATGTGATCAACAGTTATGACATGTATTCGTGTATGCTCGCATGTATGAATCTATATTATTATCGTCGAACAACGTATTATTTTTATAAACAGGGCTTCTTTAGTAATTTATTATAAATGCTCTTAGTTGTAAATTATGATGCTAAAGAATTATGCACCTCCCCACTCATACGCACACGCACAAGAACAGCAAAACACAATTTCTATCTTTGTTGTTTACCGCATGCTACGTACTTTTAATCTAACAATTTCTGCTCAGATATTGGTCAGTAGTGCAAAAATACATATATATCTAGATTATATAGAAAAAGAAAAAAAAACACATTTTTTAATATCTATGTTATTGGAATAACTAAATAGGAATACGTAAACATCGATCATCATCCAACATAATTTAGTTTTTGTTTTATTTACGAAATCAATATGTACATATTAAGTCTATAGTAAATAGAACGCTACCGTAGTGAGCCAAGGAATGTTATTTAGATAGAATTAGATATTTGTAATAAACAGAAACATGATCTATATTATTAATTATTGTAACAAAAGTGTTAGAGAGAAGAATTCATCATAGAAGTCGATGGAAATTAATTATGGATTACTGATCTTTAGTGCTACATGGACAATTTCAGATTTGGCTTTTAGATCTCTTCAAAGTCTAACCATAGCTGTAAGATCTTGAAATGGCACTAGAGATATAGGATTATCGTGCTACGACACTGAGTGGCTTAAAAAGGTTAAGGTATGCCTTAATTACTCAGTGTTAATTTTCACAAACCCTACAAATTTCGTAGTTTTAAGATCTTAGTTCAGTCATGTTGGTAAATTAGAGAGAAAGGGAACAGCAGAAGGGAAGAAACTATACTTAAACTGGTGTTCTGGCCTGAATCCTTGCATCAGACTGAATTCCGCTGAACAGTCCCAACAACCAGCAACTCGTTTTAAATCGTACGGTGAAAATTAAGTCTCACACCCAAATCTTAGAATGCAAAGAGCCACATAATTACGGCAAAGAATCCTTTTAGGGTTTTACGGCCAAATGAATCATTTCAGATCCGGGATTAAATGCAGTCGAGATTTAATGCACCTTTTACACCCATGCATCCATACCACATAAACTAAGCGAAAGGAATGTATTTCAATTAAACTCAATTGTCTGTAAGCTTTTACTAGAAAATGTATCCTTTAGCCTTATTAGAAAGCAATGTATTATATATATATATATATTTATTAAAATAACAGATTAAAGTTTAAGCAAAGAATCGCTGCTTTCACCCTTAATGGGATCTTATCGAGCCCTCTTTGGATTTTAGTCTTCAAATTAATTTTTATTTCTCTCTCTCTCTATATATATATAATAGGAAAATGTTCAAGACCCCGACGGCAGAACTCAAGGCGTTTCGAAGGCTATTTCTGGAAATAGCCGTCGAAACGGCTTGAGTTCTTGAACATTTTCCTATTGAACATTTTCCTATTACCCACTCTACTACCCAAATGCGGTATATATATATATATATTATATATATATATATATATATATATATATATATATATATATATATATATATATATATTTAATACATTAACAGAGAAAGATTTAAGCTATACTCTGACCGGCTTCCATCTCACTCAATAAACATTAGGATATACCTTAGTATAATCCTAATTTTACGTTTGGGGTGCTAACTATATGTATTTTGCGGATAGCCAGTTGTATTATTTTATATGAGACATAATTAAAATACATCTCCCTTTCCAAACAATTGTTTCATTATAAGTTTTCTACAAGTTGGGAAAATAATGTCCAGGTTATGTAGAAGCCTACACATAGTCCGTAGGAATATATGTAGGTGGGCACTTATAAATCATCAGTGGATGCCCGTCAAACATCGATATAAAAAAAAAAATATTTTCTTACCGATATCCAATGTTCAGCGATGGCCCCCTTCCGTGTCAGAATGACCGCCAAATTTGAAATTCCAGCAGTCTCAGAATGAGAAATTTCACACTGTCATCAAGCGGAAAGGGGAGGTCATCGCAAAACATAAGAAAATAAAATAATATGCACGCGGGTCAATTAATTCTTTCAATAATTTTAACCTTGCGTGTGAAGAACTCAATTAGATTTAAAAAAAATAAATATATGTATGTATTATTTATACACGCATATAGGTATTTTCTTAGGCTAAAAACAGAGATAAGATACCAGAATAACAATCAATATTTCATACAAATAACAAATACGGAAAGTTACACTTAATAGGTATCTGGAAATATTCATCTCTGGCCAAATCAAGAGTATAATATTTAATACATTAACAGAGAAAGCTTTAAGCTATATATATCTATCTATATATATATATATATATATTGTGTGTGGATGTTTTCCTAAAAAACTTCATGTATGTTTGAATTATCATTCAAGCAGCATAACTTTATAACTGAAATATAGTTATTTTGTCGTAAATAAAACGATTATATTTCTTCACTGGCACTATTCCATTGCAGAAGAAAATGGTAAACATTACAATATATTTACATCGGTGTCTCATTTTTTATTCATAAAGATTGTGGAAATAAGAAGCTGTATTTGGGCAGTGTATACTTGATTCAAAAACACAAAACAAGACCATTTTATACATCTCTATTAAACATTGTTATTTAATCCGCTTCTAGGCTTTTGGGCACTTATAAGGTGAGTTTTAGTGAAATTTACTTAATTTTTACTAGAACTGTTAGTCACTTACAACGTTATTGGTTTAGTATAGACAATTACCAGTTTTGATATCTGCAAAACACAGTGATAAGATTATATCACGTATAGCTCGAAACGATCGCCATCTCTGAGCAAAAAACTGGCGGCATATATTCATAAAAATTAGGAGTTCATTGCTTTAACTACTTCTGATAGTCGGAGAGATACGGATAACTGCATTACATTTTATCTCACAGAAAGTGTATTCGACCAAACATAATTTATTTCAGAATGTAGTCAAATTAATGAGGATAAAATGATAATTATTTCGTTGGCTGCAAATCTAGCATCAAACGAGAGCTTTACAATTGATTCCATTAATCATTTAACAGAAAGTATTGTAACTTTTCTTTTGTTTTTAGGCTTTTTTTAATAATTATTATTGCTTTTGTTATTGTGAAGACATTTCAACGTGAAACAAACGGGGTATGCCTAATGCTTTACTCTTAACGAGGCACACATTCCGTGTATTTTGTAATGAATTGAACATTATGTTTCCATGTATTTCACAAATACATTATCAGATTAAGTTGAGTGAAATTATATTTCGAGGTCTTACCTCTTGTCTAAATTAACAAGTTTGGTATAAATTATGAAAATATAGCTGTAATTATAACATTTACTAAGATTCTAATATGCTTTTTTATGGTTATTATTTAGCCCCAGTTCATCCCACTTCATGTCCATTTCTGATTGAAGAATGTTATCACTGATCTTGCCGTTGCTTTGCATATTTAAAATTACATTGTTTTAAACACCAGGCTATGAGGAGGATATATTACTGATATTTCTAAGAGATCAAACTACAAGCCAGAGGTTCCCTTGTTGTCAAGTTGACTTTAATTATCTGACGACGGAATGGTTAAGTACACAATATACTATTTATACAATAAATTTGATAAATTATAAGCTTTTCTTAAGGGTCGGGGATTGAGTGAATTGGTAGTGTATCGGATAAAAGGCCATTTCAATACTTGTTCTGGTTCTTTACATTCTGAGTTTAAATCCGGCGCCTTTCCATCCTCCTGGGGTCAATAAAATAAAATACCATTCAGGTACTAGTATTGATTTAATCAACATTCTCTTTCCCTCAAAGTTGCTGATCTTGGGTTAAATTAAAAATCAATTATAAGCGTTCCTTGTTGCGCTTAAACACGACACCTGCTCATTAAACTCTTTGTCAAAAAGATTAATGCAGTAATATTTAAAACTCCATTAAACGGTCGCAGCTGTGATTAAAATAATCACAATTAGATTGCAAAGCAGTAGTGCTGCTTCTTATGCCAATTGATCACTGGCTAAGATATTTTATTTCTCACATAATGGATTTACCATACATGGAAACATGATAATGTAAAAAAAAAAAGATGTACATTTATTCATCGTCACTAAAAGTTCTTTAACAGTAGGGCCTCCATTCATGTGGCTTCTAGTGCCAAATAAATAATACATACAACCCTACTATCTAGCTCCTTAATTGTGAGAGGGGATGACGTAGGCATATATGGTATTCCTTACCTGATAATTGCCGCTAGAATTTTAGTAAGCATAATTTGAAAATGAAAACATTTCTTTCGCCTAAAGATTCATTTCTCACCACTCATTATTATTATATGCAGCGATTGGCAGTATCGGTAGAGGGCCGGAGGCCATGCTTTGAAGCAAAGAGTTACCTCCCATTATGATCTGAGTTCAAATGCCGCCGAGGTTAACTTTGCTTTTCATCCTTACGGAGTCGATAAAATAAAGTACGAGTAATACACTAGGATAATTGCTGGCCTTGTGCTAAAAGTAGAAACAATTATTAGATGCGGCGAATTGGCAGGCTTGTTACAGCCTCAGATAGCATGCTTAGTTGTATTCATTTCGGCACTCTCTAATCTGAGTTAAAATTCTAAATTTGCCGTTCATCCTATCGATGTGGATAAAGAAAGTACTACTCTAGTTCTTGACGGATTTATCATTCTCTCCATCCGCCTTTCGCTCAATCTGGAAGCAATCAGCTGTGGTCAAATCCGAATATGGATGACCATCCCTAGTTAGTTATTATATACATCTGGTGAAACTCCTCGCCGAAACTCCACCTGTATAGATGTGTCTATATATTATAATATGAGCATTGATACGAGTTATCTAACATTAATCCCCCTCTCTCTCTCTCTCTCTCTATCTCTCTCTCTCTCTCTCTCTCTCTCTCTCTCTCTCTCTCTCTCTATATATATATATATATATATATATATATATATATATATAAAATTACAAAATATGATGAAATAATACACAAAAAATATACATATTTTTTCTTCAAAGTCCTGACTGCAGTTTCGCCGATCCGTGTGCACCAATTTCTGCGCTTTAAAAGCGCATCATCGCTGCGAGGTTGACCCGGGGTCTCTTGATGAGCCGTATCGACCTCACAGTGATGATGCACTTTTAAAGCGCAGACTCGGTGCATACAGATCGGCGAAATTGCAGTCGGGAAAAAAAGGTATATTTTTGTCTATTATTTCCTCATATTTTGTAATTTGATATATAGCTCTGATTATGGAGTTGATTTAATTAATTATTTTGGTTATTTTAACTCTCTCGGTTATCGAGCAACACTTGTTAAGGCGGACACGACACACACACACATATACATATAAGTATGTGTGTGTATTTCATTATATATATATATATATATATATATATATATATATATATATATTAACACCTACATATGGGTTTATGTGCGTGTGTATGTGTGTGTGTGAGTGTAGAAGTGGATGAATTTGCTCTGTAGCTGATGCAAAGAGATAAAAATTCGTAAAAGATCTATGAAATCCACTCTGTAAATAGAGATTAACCATTATCATAGCTGACCATAAGTTTGCACCAACAATCGTCTCCAAGGCACAAACAGTCGTCCATACATCTGAGTTTCCTTTCTCCACGTTGCCGCTGTTGTTCAACAGAAAGTCAAGGGCTGATACAATTTGTCACCAATTGACGTCGTAGTAGAATGCAAATGGCCACAAATTATACCACAAGACATCACGCTCGATGCTCCAACAACTTTTCAAGCCTATTGCTCTAAACTAAGAAAATATTTTCTGACCGCGAAAGACAAATTTGATATCGGTGGGATTGGAACACAGCACAGCGAGAGGTAGAACAGATATCAAGAAATATTTTAAACCGACACTCTAACTACTTTCCATATTTGATGTATAAGTAATTACATAGAGTACAATCTTAGAGTACATAGAGTACAATTTCATAATGCGTGTCTATAAATATACTGAAAGAAATATATCTTAAAGTTACTGCATATGCATGGTATATTCTGAATTAGATATATGTCTACGATAATGTTATTCAATATTTTTCTAGACAGATAGTTGTTGGCAAAGATATTTGCCAAAATGTTTAGGAAGTAACAATGCAATTACTAATTTCCTCTGAAATTGGGCGACGTAAATAATGAGCATGTCCAATCAAACCAAATCCATATGAATTGATTAAAATAGAATGTTCATAATACACTAGCAGCAACATACATTTCCAGTGCATTTTTATCACGTACTGTTCTAATTCTCCTGACAATAGTTAGTCATTCGATTATTCTCTTCTACATAATCGTCATTTTATTTAGCGTTTATTTTGAAATCACCAACGTGTTGCTTAACATTGAATCGTCTCATAACAGTGTAAAATAATCTTAATTATAATGTATATGTATTCACATATTGATTTGGTATATTGAATGGCTAAGAACGGTTATGTTTCAATATTGCCCTAAAATATATATGTATATATATGTATATATATATATATATAATTTTCATTGATGCTGAAATGAAGATTGAACGGGAAGAATACGTTAACATTTTAATACCGTAATGTTTATTTAAATGATAAAAAACATTAGAAAATACTATACTCTGTTGTTGATTCATATGAACTAATTGAAGTAAGAAGCTAAAGTCTAAAGTCTATCCCGAGCCCTGAGACTTACTAGGCCGGTGCCTTTCCAGGTTTCTCTGGCGTTAAGTGACTGAAACGACAAAACCTCCCCTTGGACATGAAAACAGTCCCTTGCAGGGTTAAAACCCCACATAATGTGGGCACTTATTTTCAGATGACTACACAGGAGTGACGTAAAATAAAGTGTTTTTCTTAAGAACACAACATGGAACCCAGTCCAGGAACCGAACCCACTACATTATGGTCGTTACATACATACATACATACATACATACATACATACATACATACATACATACATACATACACATATATATACATATATATATATATATACATACATATATATATACATATATACATATATATATATATATATATATATATATATATATATACATATATATATATATATATATATATATATATACATATATATATATATATATATAACGAAGGAAATGTGGTAAGGAACCAGGTGGACCATAACTCACCAAAGTACTCAATACTTAGGGTAGTAGAGTGGGTCATAGGAACGAGTAGGACCCCGACGGCTGAGCTCAAGCCATTTCGACGGCTAATTCTGGACGCTTGTCCAGAATTAGCCGTCGAAACGGCTTGAGCTCAGCCCTCGGGGTCCTACTATAACCTATATATATATATATATATATATATATATATATATATATATATATATATATATATATATATATATATATATATATATATATATATTCATATACATATATACATATACATATATATATACATATATACATATATATATATATATATTCATCTATAAAGGGCTCAATAGATGAATATATCTTTATGTTAGAGACAAGAGAAGTATTTGTTTGATGACCTTGTGATAAACGCCAGAGTAACAAGACTCACTATTTAGCATTAATACCTGAATATTAAAAGACCTTTATGTATATACTATATATATACATCTCTAAGGTTAACTGGGACTGCAAGAGCCAGAATGTACCATAAATGATACACTATAACCACTATTAAGGAACCCCAACAGCAAAAGTTTGTTGGGTTTTTTAATTCAATGCTTTGAAAAACCCCAACATCAGCATTATTTTTTTAATAATCTGCAATTTTAATCTCGCGGTGAGAATTAAGGTATCTGCAAACCCAATTCTACTAATTTGTCTGTATGCTGAATTAATTCTATCTTAAAAGATTAAGAAAACAGCGTCTTACAACTGTTCTGCCTGCAGAGATAAAACGTGTGTTATATAAATATATATATAATTCGGAATAGACTTTAAATAAACTCGACGGCGAATAATTTTTATTTAGAATTAACTACATTGGAAAGAGGCCAATATTCAATTTAATAATTTCTTTATAGATAATTCGTATAAATGAGTTGTGATATATAAAGATAGAAGTAGGAATGTAAATATCTTTATACTGGTGAAAGTTGTGATTTTAACTCTCTCTCTGTCTCTCTCTCTCTCTCTCTCTCTCTCTCTCTCTCTCTCTCTCTCTCTCTCTATATATATATATATATATATATATATATATATATATATATATATATATATATATATACAGAGAGAGACAGAGAGAAATATATATATATATATATCCTGATACCAACACGGTTCGGACTGCACTCTTTGTTATTGTTTTTGTTTTTTTACTTTAAATATATAAAGGTATATGTATTATATATATGTATAGGTATATATATATATATATGTGTGTGTGTGTGTGTGTGTGTGTGTATGAGACACATGATGATGATGAAGATGGTGATGACAATCGTAATAACGGTTACTTTTACTTTATATTTTATTTTCATTTATTCATTTTGTTGTAATTATATTATTTGTGTATCAAAGCCTAATTGCGAGGCTCCACTCAATCAGAACATATTTTCTAAGTTTTAGAAGGAAGTACTATATTAGTAAATACAAAAACGATATTGTGATCTTCATTCTTTATCCAACTTAATTATCCTTATGTGAGAACTGTGATGATAGAAACTACGTCATAGTTTCGACTCCACAGAACATTTCCACTTGTTCTACTAAAATGGTTTCTTACATAGACACAAGGCCAGCAATTTGGGGGGAGGGGAAAGTCGATTAAATCGCCCCCAGTGCGTTGGATTTAAGATAGAGATTTGATTGTTATTTCAACCTCAGTTACTAACCATGTAAAGGCTGCCTCATTGAGCCTTATTTTTATAAAACATTAAATAATTGTTTCCACTTTTGGCACACGGCCATCAATATACCCAGTACATTACTGGTACTTTATTTCATCGACCCCGTAAGGATGAAAGGCAAGTTAACCTCGGTGGGAATTGAACTCATATCATAAAGGGCCGTAACTCAGAGCTGCAAAGTATGGCATCGAGCACGCTGCCAATCCACCGCCCTCACTTGTTCTACTATAATAATTTTAATTGTTTACATTAGCCTAATAATTTAAATGTGTAGATTAAATTAAATCGACCTCCTACATTATCCGAACTAATTTTATCAAGGATGACAAATGTGTTGATTTGAAATCTGAGCGATGAGTTTCACAACAAATTAAGATATGTCATTTAATTTGGGGAAGGAGGGACCCATTTACTTGATTACTACTCGCATTTTATTGAGCCTGGAATGATGAACGGCAAAGATAACTGTCTTTGGCATGCTCCACTTTTGGTATATAAAAATGTAATTTGAGGAAGAATTGACTAGTATTTCTAAGAACTTGACTTTTCTACTGCCTGTTAAATGATTCACACGTTAGCTTAAATCATTAACAATACTTATCATCAACGATCAATGTTTTATTGTATGATTCTCTTTGAAATATCCTATAGTTTTGAATACATCTCATCATGTATTTGATGTATTACATTTGATTCAGACAGTTCGTTATCAACATTTAATTCCCATTGCTTATCAACGATATCTATAAATTCAAATAAACCATTAAGGCAACCATATTTCATCATTTCCAGTCTTTGTGTTTCTTCTGCTTCTACTGTTTCTGGCGTTACTTCTACTCTCCGTTTACCCATTCGCACCCTTGCTTCCTCTTGTTTATTTGTGTTCTTGTTTTGGGTGGTGGTGGTGATACTGTTGTTGATTTTGTGATTCTCCTCGTCCCCCTCTTCTTCGTCATCCTCGTCCTCCCTTCTTCTTCCCCCTCTTTTTCTTCTTCTTCTTCTTCTTCTTCTTCTTCTTCTTCTTCTTCTTCTTCTTCTTCTTCTTTCTCCTGCTTGAATGAAATATATCCACTTTTTTTTAAATGACGATAACTATGAGTTAAGGAAAGTTTAGCTGTCAACTGTATCAGATTCAGAGACCATGAAGACGTTCTCCATTGATCGACACATTTCTCCTATCCGGATACAAATCACCACCAGTTTACTCCAGTTCTGTTTATGAAACCATCGATAATGCCACAAGGAAATTACGGCTAAAAAGCGAAGAACATATTTGGCAATGTTGACATAACTATACAAAAATAAGAAATGTTTATGGCTTGAAATCTGTTAATCATATATCTGTCAAATCAGATCTGACTTGTGACTAGAAGATCAAGACCATTAACCACGTATTTAGAAAGGGGAGTGTGCACGTATTATCTAGTTGGTGTATACGTTTTGTTTAGCACTAGGCCATCCGAGATGAAGTAAATATATAATTAAAGGCTTTCAAATCGTAATTCTCACGTGACGATTTTCAGTGTGACCTTTTTCTTTCGAAGATATTACAATAGAAAATTATTTATTTCAATGAACAAGTTTTCAAAATAAAGTATATATGAATATTCAGTCACACAATTATTTCGATTGTTTAATATCGATTCAATGTTATTGTGAAACAGTCAAGATCTTATCTAAGTGATCGAAGATATTGTTATGATATATGGTTAAATCTAAATGATGCAATAAATATGACACTGAAATAAACAGAGGAATTCCATATAGATATTTAAAAATTTCATTCATAGTTTCACAATGAGAGATTGATTTAAAGTCGGGGACAATATCAACATATTGCTCTTTCTCTTAATAAACGGATATATAACAATTGAAAGCGTTTTGAATATATTAATATCGATTCCTTTTATCGGTATAGTGTCTTAAATTTATTGAAGAATAAAAATGGAAATGTGAGACATTTATAACCCCCCCCCCCCCCCCCAAAAAAAAATCTCATAAATTTCGGCCAAAATCGAGTTTCACATTTCACTTACTGATGTAGTCTGCACGGCTCAGGTAAACACATCATTATATTATTAGAGTAGTTTATTATATTCATCATTATATTCTTAGAGGGTGGTTGATTGGCAGTATCGGTAGAGGGTCGGAGGCCATGCTTTGCAGAATAGAGTGACGGCCCTTTTATGATCTGAGTTCAAATCTCGCCGAGGTTAACTTTGCCTTTCGTCCTTACGGGTTGATCAAATAAAGTACAAATCACTCACTGGGGTCGATTTAATTGACTTCCCCCTGCCCCCAAATTGCTGGCCTTGTGCCAATATAAGAAACCATTATATTATCTTAGAGTAGTTTTCCTCCTTAGAAGAACATGGCTGATCCTGATCATCTCCAATCGAGGATACATATAATAAACGTCATTCCAGCCATGACTATCTTTTTTTAAAAAAAAAACAACAACTTCATATCGGATTGCATAATGGGTGCTTCTTTCTTCGTCTCTCATTCGTTGGATTTAAGATAGAGATTTGATTGTTATTTCAACCTCAGTTACTGACCATGTAAAGACTGCCTCATTGAGCCTTATTTTTATAAAACATTAAATAATTGTTTCCACTTTTGGCACAAGGCCATCAATTACCCAGTACATTACTGGTACTTTATCTTATCGACCCCGTAAGGATGAAAGGCAAAGTTAAACTCAGCGGGATTTGAACTCAGACCGTAAAGGGACGTAACTATGCTGGAAAGCATGGCGTCCGACCCTCTACCGATACTGCTAATCCACCGCCCTAAAACATTAAATAATGGATTATGTTAACCACTAGAGACGAAACAAGTCAAATGCTACCAGCATTAGTGTAAAGAAGCGTTCTACCATTTTCAGAAAATCAGACCTTTGTTGTCGATTTCTTAGATCGTTAGAACATCAAATATTTGGTGGAAACTGGTGGAATTGTAATTAAATATACAGTCATATATGGCGGAAGAATAAACAATAATACGTTAATCGTTAGCTAGTTTTGAAACGAAAAATCTAAAGAACCGTATAATAATATAAAATGAATTTAGTCCAGGCGTCAAATCATTTGCTTAATTTATAACGGGGCAGGTGTAGTGAAGTGAATCTATTCTAGTACAGTATTGGTACTGAAGATAAAGGAGATTATAGCAAGAAGAGAGAGAGAGAGAGAGAGAGAGAGAGAGAGAGAGAGAGAGAGAGAGAGAGAGAGAGAGAGAGAGAAAAATGGTGGAAAATGAAAGAGTTGTGGAGAAAGATAGATTGAATGAGAGTTACTAAAGGAAATATTAATAAGCGATAGAATAAGGGAGAAAGGAAAAGAATGAGATATAGTAAGGGAGGAAATAGAAAAGAGAGAGTTAGAGTAATGCAGAGAGAAGAGAGAAAGGGGATATATATATATATGTATATATATATATATACAGAGAGAGAGAGTGAGAGAGATAACTAAAATTTATTTTAGTGGTGCGACAAGTTCAGTATCCTTTACCTTGTCAAATCCAGCGAATTCTTACGAAATTATCCACGGCCTGTAGGTTCCAGCCGATAGGATGGAGATTACTTTGCTCCAGAGGACTGCGAGGGAGACCCACTAGAAGAACCACTTCACCTCACGATTATACTTGTTTCGTTTGAAAGTTGATTATTATAGTGAGACAAGGAATCTATGCACATGTTAATATGTTGCTGTTGTCTACCACCAGATTAATCTTGATTGATCATTTCTATAAGAAAACTAATTTTCTGGTATTTTGTCGAGCATAATATTTCTAGAACCACATTAGCGAATGTATTTTTCCTTTAAAATATGATGTCGTTGTTATGAATAAGATTTGACATCTAATATTCTTGCAGATCGAATGATCACGCATTGATATTCATATAGAGTTGAATTGATGCAGTTTTTATGTTGACTGACGTTAAAAAATATATCGGTTTTGTTCCTTTGCTTAACTCTAGTCAATCCCGATGAAGCTGATATCTGAGTACAGATATTCTAGCTCGTCACCATTGCTTCAGACAATGTATTTAGAAGTACATCCGCTGATTTACTTCTCTGGTTTTAAGAACTAGAGTGAAATTTTGGGGTTATATGTTTTCTAAGTATGGACGTATGTTCCGCAACGTACTTATCAGTGTATACAAATGTATGAAAAGAGAAAACCACATTATAAACCATGCTCATAAAACAGATTCGCACCAACTCATTTCATTTTGCAGTTTATGTGATTTAATAAAACGACGTTTCTTCCCTACAGAATGGACCCCCACCCCAATTCAATGAATAGCTGTTAGGATATGAATCAGTAATAAACATATAAATGACTGAAACAGCTGAGAAGTCTACCGTCGTTGAGACTGAAACATGTACCAATTGTAATACAGTTTATCCATCGACACGCGGACACTCGATAGTATCTAGGTATTAAAAGCCAAAGTTTCTTTCTTGACAGGAGGATGATAAGAACATGCAAAAAACATCTTTGACTTCACAGCTTATTTAATTCAGTAAAATATTCATATTTGCTGCAGTTAGAAAGTCATGTACACACATGTAC
>OZ024746.1:67382819-67392819 GCA_964016885.1 Eledone cirrhosa | reverse complement strand
TACTGAGTATAGCTACAATGTATTATCATCATCTAGAAACGATCGTAAAGCAGTGAAGTATATCTCTAATGACTTGATTTTTTATTTCATTGTTTTAACTTATATCATAACTCTGTTTTCCTTTTAATATTTTATTGTTTTCCGAGATTTAACCTATAACATTTAACCTACAACATTTTCAACATATGGATTACATTGAGTTCTTCATGCAGAATAGACCGCACAACTTACTGTGGATACCTCTGGGTATATATATATATATATATATATATATATATAGGTAGTAGAACTGCAAATTGCGTTCGCAGGCGGTATGCCAAGATGAACACTCAATGTTCTTGGGGATTCCAGAGTCAGGATAGAACATTATTCGATCATTCCTCGAGCTAATTAGCAGTGAAACATATGTAATATGTAATTAAATATGTATATGATGCAATACTGATTCTCTCCCCTGATATATATATATATTGCAAACAAATCGAATATTATTATTGATATTCGAAAAATTCAGATTACATTTATTGTATTCAACCATGTAGAGCGATAATAAAAAAAAAAATGATATACACACACTTACAAACATAGAAACATGCTTCCATACAGAAACGTAAACATATACAGTATTATGCATATCTCATGTCTTCTTAGAAATATAAATATAAATAGAAATATATTGAAATATAATTCTAAGTATAAATTACGATTCCAAACTGCAAACTACAGGCAGACATTGTACCGCTAACACAAAATCTACGATCTCCCATCTGGGTAGAATTATTTATTACATTATTTTATGTTGTAATATGTTACATACATAAAAACTTATATATTCATATATAAAACAGGTCAATATATAATGCCCTAGACGAAACTTATATAGATTAGTATCGAGCGCTCTGCTGAAAAGTAGAAAATTGAGATACACATATGACACATATATTCGGCGGAGAAGAGTAGAATCCTTTGCGGTATTCCTTCAAGTTATCTGCGTTCTGAGTTCAAAACTCGTCGTGATCAACTTTTCCCTTCATCCTTTCCTGCTCGTTAAAATAAGTATTAGTCCACTACCAGCATCGATTCTTCTTTTATCTTCCCATCTTAGTCCCCATCTCTTTCTCGACTGTGTTCAGAAACGTTGAGCTCTACCATGTTTTAAAATGCCCCAGAAACACTGTATATCAATATGTTGCTCCTGCGACTTCTTTAGATGTTACGAGTCCATATATACGTAGATATATACATAATAAATATTTCGCCTGGCACGAGAACGTGTCTCGTAGAAGGAGGCGTTAGAACCAAGGAAACGTAAAAATAAAAATGGCTACAAGTATATATTGCTTAACATACTTCTATCCTTGCGATCCATCTCCTTTAGTGAGTGGCAGGCGATATGGACATTCGTGGCTTTTTGGGGTTAAAGCGTATTTAACTACTTAAGTACAAGATAATTAAGGAATTATTTGGTGGTTTCAGTCGCGATTTTTGTTTAATTGATAAAATCCCTTCCCCTTTCCGCGACATGGGGGTGTGAGTTTTAAATAAAATAAATTACGCTTCTGACTTCGGCTCTACAATATACATTTAATTAAGGGACATCATTTTATCGTTTGCGTTTTTTTACTATTGTTTCAACGTGTGGAAGGAGAGAAACGATGCGAGGGTGAGTATATGGTTAAATACACGAAGAAGAAATGGAAGAACGATATACATAAATATACCGAGAAGAAGAATTGCTGCTGGCTTTCATTCTCACTAAAATCGATCGTTATGCTGGTTTACCCGGCCAGAAAAATGAAAGATTGATTCATCACTGAACCATAGATTTTCTAAGTGTTGAGTGTCTTTTTGGTAATGTTGGAGGAGTGATTTGGACATTTCCATACGAGCATCTTCCGCTTGAAGTATTTGAACATTTGAACAACCTGAAGCCGGTACAGGCAACTTTATCACTCTCCGAAGCATCAACTGAATCGAGCTTTTGTCGATGCTGAATTCCAATGCAGCCCTCCGGATAGACATTTCCTTGCATTGCCCGAACGCCTGCGCCAGGTGTTTGGTGCTTTTTTATTTTTATTAATGTTGGTAGTTGTAGGTCTTCTGCTGCATGGTTTGTCAAGAACAAATTTTTGTTCGAGAGACCTATAATGGATAGCGTAAATTGTTCTACGCTTTGGAACAGTGTGACGACCATAAAGCTTCTGACACTCACATTGAATTGCAGTTGGAGACTGAAAACTTCTTGCCGGGTGGAACTTTTGCAACGCTAGTGCCGCATTAATTGACGAGCTAGATGCAGGGAATTGAAATACTGACAACAACTGCAAATATTTCCATATAAATATATATATATATATATACCTTAACGGTTGAAGTTTTCCTTGGAAAACTTGAAACGTTAAGGTATATTCTCCTTGGTTATATCAACATTTATAAAACACACTTCGTATTTTATCTGATGATAGCGTACCAAAATGTTGGTTCCCTTGAAATATATATAATAGAATAAATATGGTTTTATAAATATAGTTTCCATTTATTTAATATCATTGTATATTATACTCCAGAAAATATGTCGAGTGCTCTGAATCAGTTATAAACATTTATATTTGTTGAATTACCAACAAATTGAATATTCCTTCTGCTTATATATATATATATATATATATATATATATATATATATATATATATATATATATATATATATATATATATATATATATATATATATATATATACATACATATATATATATATATATATATATATATATATATATATATATATATATATATATATATATATATATATATATATTGTCCTTCTCCGACACAACATTTTTCCCGTCGAAAGATCCCAGTTGATGGAGGCAAAATCCGAAATATAGGGACTATTAAATCACTATCAAGGTAATTCTATCCCGTGTTATTATTTTTTACACTTTTCCTACGTTCTTTTACGCTCTCTACGTCTCTTTATATCCTTCCCCTTACATTTCTCTCTCATTGGCACCTGATTTTGTTACCCGGAGATTTACCAATCTGCATTGTTGAGGCTTCCATAACGACTAATTTTATTATTCCACAATGCTTCAAGCAAACTTGAACACTCTCTTATACATATATACATATATATATATATATACAGAATATATATATATGGATAAAGTCTGATGCAAATATCATGATTCGACTCAGTCGTGATATTACAAATTTACAGTTTATGAATTGTTATTAAATTGAAGAGTAGCCCTTGTTTACCATAGATAATATATTTTATACGAGATATTATTATATTATTTCTGCAAGTAAATTAAATATATCTAAATTTGAAGGAAATGACTAATATTAGCAATTTACATCAACAACACCTAATAATAATAATACATACATGCATATATATATATATATATATATATATATATATATATATATATATATATATATATATATATATATATACACATATATATATATATATGTGTGTGTGTGTGTGTGTGTGTGCGTGTGTGTGTGTCTGTGGGTGTGTGTGTGTGTGTGAAATGTTTCACCATTGACGTGCTTGCAGAACAAATACCAAATATCCATCTTATTAGTCCGTGTAAAATAGTATGTAGCGAAGTTTAGATTTGTATTTGATTGTTACGGAATATGATAAGACTTTAATTGGAAATATCCCGAGTGTCGTATTTGTTGATACATATTTAATGGTATGAGATTTCCATAATTGGCGTTCTACAGATTATTTTCTTTGTCAATTACAACTACGTATATTAATAATGCGACACTTAAGCCTCATACAATTCATCCCGAAATATTTATCACCAAAAATGAACATAAACATAGGTAAGTGATTGAAATGGAATTGTCATCCATGATCAAATTTTGGCGAATGGAACACTATCACCAGCAGTATAATTTCTTTATGGATTTGTTCAGTTTATTGTTGAAATATACTGTAACCGTATGGATTTGTTCAGTTTATTTTTGAAATATACTGTAACCGTATGGATTTGTTCAGTTTATTGTTGAAATACACTGTTACCGTATGGATTTGTTCAGTTTATTGTTGAAATATACTGTAACCGTATGGATTTGTTCAGTTTATTGTTGAAATACACTGTAACCCTATGGATTTGTTCAGTTTATTGTTGAAATATACTGTAACCGTATGGATTTGTTCAGTTTATTGTTGAAATATACTATAACCGACATTATAGATGATGTCGCCATGTTTTTATAGAACAAACTTTTAATTCATAAGCTAAATATAAACCATTGAAATAATTTGGCAAATATGACCAATTGTACAGAGGGCTGCGACTAACTATATGACAACTGCTCTAAAAGGATACTTCATCTACTAGGATGGGTATAGTTTGGGAATTTGCATGAAAATGCTGTGCAAAATTTTATATTCAGTGAGAGTACCCTCAATAACTCTGGTATGGTTCCTTAACTCTTGATAGAGTCGTAGGAGCGATTCCCGGTGATTCCTGGGTATTTTAAGCCCAGCAGAGCCTATCCCTCTCTAGCTCTCAACACTCTAAATTTCTTCCAGAGAAGGATAGGAAGCGAGAGACAGTAAGTGACAAAGAGGTATGAAAGAAGAATCGACCCCCTCGTCCAGTACTAGATTGGCACTTATTTATCAACTTCGAAAGGATGAAAGACAAAGTTGACCTCGGTGGGATTTGAACTCAGAGAGCAGAGAGCCAGAACGATTACTGCAAAGCACTCTATCCGACGTTCTAACGATTCTGCTAATTCGTTGCTTGGTACGTTACTGTATATTAAATGGGAACGTGTATCTTAATTGTTTTTGCTATACTATGAAGAAGTTATTTTATAGCATTTTTAACTAAAAATCTTTTAGTAGCAAAAACAATTAAGATACAAGTTCCCATTTAATATACGGTAATGTATTGTGTTAATATTATATTATCTGTCTCTGATTCCATGAAATGTAATGCCAGAATTATGTATTTGTCACTGATAAAGTCATTTTAAAGAATTTAAATAGCATTATTTTCTCTGTTAAATATTTAAAAGCATTAATTTATTACCTATATACTAAACCTTGTGTTGCTATGTATATTTAACTGCCGTATATCTATTTGTAGATATACACATATCAAATTGATATAGTAGCAAGTTTCTGTCGTGTCATTTCCGTGCAAACTAATATATAAATTATTTCTTAAATATCTGTTCTGGAAACTTTTATAATTTATATAAAGATATGAATATATTCTACATAGAAGTTTACTATTTATTTGAGAAATTGTGCCATTAAAAAAGAAAAAAAATGTTTACTATGTTCTCGATTCCAATATATTTTCTAGGTGTAATTTCCGGTCTTAGAAAATGAAAGGAGTTATAATTACTTGTTAGATCTACGGAATAAATATGAATCTCAATCTGAACTTTGTATCATACAGGCTTTATCAAATGAACTATTTGCGTTAATATGATAGGAGAGTGGCAGTTCGCCAATACGACAAGGTGATGGAGTACAAATTGTACATTGTCAAGGCAGTCTACTTGCTTCATTTAGTTAGACTTAAGTAGATGAACCCACGACCATTGCAGATGTTCTTGCGAAGGGGAAATTGATGTGGGAACTGTTCAGTTTATACAAGAGTAGATTAATGACATAAATAATGGTTTATACATTTTGGAATATGGGCTATTTTGTTCAGACAGTGGAAGGCCATTAAAAAAAATATTTAGATTATTAAACTACCACAGTAAAGTTTATTTATGAAATATATGTAAATATAGTTGAATAGAAACAGAAAAAAAGAAAATTTAGATTGAGAAGAATAGAATCTAAAGTAAAAAAAAGTAGAGACAATGGAGAGCAAGAAAAAAAAGAAAACGGGAAAGGGAGGGAATGGCAATGACTAGTGTCACAGATGAATGAGGAGGAGGAGGAGGAGGAGGAGGAGGAGGAGGAGGAGGAGGAGGAGGATTGGGCCCTGAGCCTAGGGCGCGGCAGTAGAGGGGCTGCGCCCCGCTTTTATTGGAAAACTCATCCGTGAACTTGTGTACCAGTCGAGTTGATAACTGTATCATTCTGAATCAGTGCCGTTCTCGCAGTATCATCCGTTCATTCCATAAATGGTTGCAATATTACAACGTAGATTTTACTTTGTATGAATATTACTATACATATATTATATTTTTATATTACTCACTAATAGAGAGTGGCGGTTTCTAACACAGGAATAAAACTCTTACATTGGAGTTTAGATAACATTAAATGAGTAATTACTTATGTATGTTCGTGTGCGTGCGTGTGTGAAAGAGTACGATGTAACTGCTTGTATGAATGTGTATATTTTGAGTTATATGTGTACATATATGAGTATCATTTTGTCTATACCTTTGTATATGTAGTTATTACATGATACATTTCTGAAATGATTTACATATTTTTACAGTTCTATTATTGGCGTGTATTTGCAAATTCCTAACTAACACTTTTTCTGGTTTTGTGAAGCCCAGCTTCACAAGATATGTACATATATAGTTAGCAACATATCAAATTATCCAAATGATCACATATATAAATCTAAATGTATAGTCAGAATTGAGTATCCGTATATTCTTTATGTGTTTTGCGTATATATTCATCTTTTCACTAATCTTCAACACAATATTACCATATGTTGGGCAGTTGATATTCAATACTCTGCATGCCACTTGGTGTGTTATGTTTGCATTTTACTGGGGTTTTCACTGGAATATTCCCTCGTACTCTTTTATATTTTCTGCGCGTATGCCATCTACATCGCTACTCTCATAGCTTTGTTAGCTACGGATAGTATTGTAGAGTTTGGTGGACACTCACTATGCCTCACATGTATCAGAAGTTGTGATATCAATGTCTCATATCTCACCTATTGCTCAGTCAAGTAATCCAAACATTAGTATTAGTGTAGATTTCTTATCTGGATGTTATCTCCTTGGTTACTGGTTCCTTCTTACAAAGTCCATCATGGGATATATTTCCCTCAATCCATAAGTATCCGTAGCACCCCTCGTTCGATACCTACGAATCAGTCTGATCATTGATAGAGATGTTGTTAGACTGGCTTGCAGTTTTCATTCGCAATGAAATTATATATGAACATTTATTCAAATCCTTTCTTTATATCTTCCGAGGATGTCGTAATCAAGCCAATATTTTTCTTCAAAGGTTTTATATTCTTGGCAGATAGTTCACAAAGAAACTAAGTCAGATTAGTGTTTCTGGCATCCTCAGAATCAATTACGCATCGTTCATAAAAGGTCGAGGGGTTTACTGACAATATTGAATAGAGACACTATAACCGTCATATAGAACTATATCAGTGAAAACATAATCCTGGCCTGTATTCCACTTCTGGATAATGCCTCTGTAAAAAGGTACTTTTTTATGTTCTGAATATGGTATCTGAGACTTTATATTATAAAGTGGAAGGGCTTCGAGAGTGAGGAGTAGAATCGTAAGTTTTCGATCAATGTAGCCAGGCTGTAACAATGTTCCTGTTTTGAGGGTATTTTACTGGTGAGACTCTTTTGTATGTATATTGTACATGCACTGACGTGCTCTTACCCCTGGATATTTCTACCAAACTTTTACTGCAGTATATATATATATATATATATATATATAAATGGCTTCTACAGGACTAGAACTGTTTCATATACATACATATATATATATATATAGAGAGAGAGAGAGAGAAAGAGAGACCTAGGGGTGGGGGAGATGTTAATTGATTCCGCGACTTCTACTATATTGAATTTTCAAACCTGAATGTATTGTTACAAAATAACAAGAGAGATAATAATAAATGATAAAAAACAACTTCAAACTCTTTATAAAAAGCAACTTGAAACTGTCTATAAAAACGTACGTATAGTAATAGTTTGATCACTGATATTACTATATATACGATTGTATAGAAATGCAGCTTGTATAGATGTTATTTATTGCGATGTCTGTGACCCGAGGAATGATTTATTCATACATGCAACCTTCAAAAGTTTTCACGTGAAATAGTAAGATATATACAGTCACTGAAACGAGCACACAGAGCTCACAGAAACAAAAAAAAAAAACATATACAATTCCACACAGGTACACTCACTCAAACATATACACATGCATATACACAAACACACACATATATTTACATATATATATATATATATATATATATATATATATATATATATATATATATATATGTATATATATTTATATATATGAATATATATTTACATATATATATATATATATATATATGTATATATATTTATATATATGTATATATATTTACATATATATATATATATATATATATATATATATATATATATATATATATATATATATATATAGGAAAAAGTATGACCCCGACGGCAGTTCTCAAGCGGTTTCGGCGGCTATTTCTGTTATATATATATAATGAAGGAATATATATATATAATGGCGGTGGATTGGCAGTATCGGTAGAGGGTCGGACGCCATGCTTTGACGCATAGAGTTAGGGCCCTTGCCATTCTGAGTTCAAATCCCGCCGAGGTTAACTTTACCTTTTATCCTTACGGGGTCGATAAAATAAAGTACCAGTAATGTACTGGATAATTTCTAGCCTTGTGCCAATAGTAGAAACAATTATATATATATATATATATAAAATAAAGTTAAATAAAAGTCAAATGATTAAAATTTAGCTTCGTTTATTACTGCTATATATATTTCAGTGACAGCCATCTTTGGCTGTGACCTCTTCAGGCAGTTTGAATTAGTATGGTATAGACAAGTACATATGTTGTTGAGGTGTCTAGTATTGTCAATACTCTGATATGCCCAGTTCCTTGTTGGGTTGTTATTTCACTGAGGAACTGGAGTCATATGAATTCAAACAAACGAATTTCAGTGTCAAAGGTCCTCTTCTCCTCTCATTGGTCAGTTATTAGAACATTCCTCATTCTAAGTGTTGTTATTGTTGGAGTTAGCTTAAAAAATTGATAAAATGGTAGAAGGGACAAGGTGTTAAAGGAACAAAATAACAAAAAAAGTGTCAAACTTCCCATTGGTTAGTTCTGAGAGCATTCCTCAGTCAGAAGTCTATAGAATTCTTTCTGGGGTGAGGCTCCCTGTAGTGTTTTTGCTTGCTATTGTTCAGTACATTTGACCTCTACCATTATTTTGGTAGTGTTGTTGGTGTTGTGGTCAGCTTATATCTTGCTGCTGCTAACAAATTAGAAGTATCCAGTGTGTGATTTTCTTCATCCATCCCGCCACCATCATAGTGGTGGTGGTGGCGGTGGGGAGTGTGTGTGTGTGGGGGGGGGGGGGGGGGGTTCTTCCATATATATGAAGAAATATAAGGCAATAAATGAAGAAAACAGAAAATAAATAAATAATATAATAAAATAATTAATATAATTTGTATAATTTGAAAATAAATAAATAAATAGAGATTAAAGAATAAAGAATAAAAGAAAAATTGGTGAAAAAGTAATGAAAATGAATATGGAGAAGTGAGAAATAATGTAGGATAAAGTGTGTGTGTGCTATAACCAATCTCAAGGTCAGAATATGTTGGATAGATTGGTATGAGACAAGATGTTAAGATGAGATAATCAAACTAAATGTGTTTGTGTTATAATCAATCTCAACTTAAAAATAAATATAAGGTGATACAGTGAAGAGGGCAGAAAACAAATAACAAATTAATAAAGAGAAATCAAGATTTAAAATTGGAACTTGAAAATCAGAAATCTGGTAAATTAAAACTTTTTAATATATATATATATATATATATATATATATATATTTGTATTACGTGTGTGTGTTGCGTGTATAGCTATATATACACATAGATAGATGCATAGAATGACATACACATACACATATGTTTAGAAAATAGCTGTGAAAACACCTTAGAACATCGGGTAAAATACCCTTGTAGACGGAAACAACATAGATGGCTACTT
>OZ024746.1:67365319-67377819 GCA_964016885.1 Eledone cirrhosa | reverse complement strand
GCGTTATTTAAAGAATAAAAGTATTCCTTTGGCAAGTATCAAATGCAAGAAATTTGGTATGTGCATGAAATAAAGTTATAATCAGCGTTCGTTCAGACATACTGGTAGCATTCATGAATAGATAATGTCCATAATTCATATGGCTCACACATACACTGGCATAACCAACACGCACACTAACACACACATACATATTCCATGCAGATACACAATTGCATATGTATATCTAGTATATACGCTTATATTATACATGTTTGGTTAAAGAGAAGCTAACATATGTGTTAAACAATTTAACATTGATTGACGACCGTGTACTCTGGCATGCTTATATACCGGGTGGCTATTGTAAATTATACTGAAGTTTTCAAGTTATTATTTGTTGAAGTTGAGTGAAGAAAACTAAACTGACCTTTCGTTTGCGAATGTAGCCAACTTTTAATTAAAGTACCATATACTGTATCACAGTGTATCGTGTGTATGAATATATTCTTTCTCATTAACTCATTGCCAAACCTTATAGATGTCAGTTATAGTCAAAGAAATTCCAGCTGTAAACATAGGAATTTTTAAAAGCATATTGCATCTAGATCTATATAATAAACTGTAACGCCTTGATTTAAGAGTGTTTAATGAGATGCTGGTGTGGCGTTGCTACTCTTGCCAACAACTACAAGGAATATTTTGACTTTTGCGAACTAGTTCGAGGCTATTCGTGATTTTCGAAACTGGATATTTCTATTCCTTGTTTTGTTATGTTTGATTAAATGTTATATTCGTGCTGATTATCAATTGGATATACATCACCATTCAATAGAATATTATCATTCATAATGTCCATTTCGACATGCATATTAAAGCCCCCTAATATCAAATTATTGAAATAATTACATTAAAATATGTATTATTCATTAAAACAACTTTTAAATCTTAATCTTGTTCATAGTAAATAACTATTACTTTGAGCTTCTTAAAGGAAAAAGTAAATTAATTAAATCAGTTGTTTTATAAGTTCTCAATCATGCAACATCATGAGTTGTAACTTTTATGCATTAGTTATATTACTAAAACGTTAGGTTTTAGAGCAGTGCTTCGTGCGTAGTTAGTATTTCTTCTTCGTGATTCTTTACAAAGAGATTTCATTTGGGAGTTTGACGTGGCATGTTGCAGCATCGTTCAAATGGTCAGTGACAAGAGATTTAAGATTCCACACAGGGGTTATCATCCCATTGTAAACCACTCAAAGGTTATTGCTATCATGGATAATATTAGCCTACACAGAGACAGAGGAAAGAGAAACCTTATCTTTATAACATGCACACAAAGTGTTTACACAAATACAAATAGAGTAAACTTCGCTTTCGTGTATGTATTGTATTTTATGAAACTTATAAAAACTAACAATTGATTGCATGTGAATATATATCCACGTGCAAACTATCACGTGCATACATAAAGTTATGAGTTTCTTTCTTCTAAGGACACAATGAATTTCCTTTGCACATTTGGTTATAGTCAATAGAATAGGCCCAATAATATTACTGATATACATCTTTACGCATAAATGTATATTAATTTAGATCCATCCCTGTAGGATACAAATTTGGAACATTTTGGGACAACAAATACAGGTTTCCAATTGTTTAAGATTATCATCTATGTAAATATATAAGAAATCATGGACTGGCAGTAGAGGGTCGGACGCCATGCTTTGACGCATAAAGTTACGGCCCTTGCCATTCTGAGTTCAAATCCCGCCGAGGTTAACTTTATCTTTCATCCTTACGGGGTCGATAAAATAAAGTACCAGTAATGCACTGGGTAATTGCTGGCCTTGTGCCAATAGTAGAAACAATTATTATCTATGTAAATAAAATATCATATTACCTACATGAATGATAATATTAGACATGCTAGAAATAGTAGCCACTCAATCAACTGGAAACATAATGTCTTAAATGAAAAGTGATTTATTGGATAATGTACTACAAGTTACTATAAAGCGCCGTAGTTTCCAAATCTAAAATGCATGTATTCCTACGTCTAAACAGTCCCACTTGACCTGGGGATGAAACGAGAACAAGAACTACAGCAATAACAACAACAACAGCATCAGTATCAATACCAGTTGTAATATAGTCATTATTTAAATTCAAGGCATAGGTGACTCGACCGCATCAGTCGTTGTTTCTCCATCATATCGATTTAAAGAAAATACCTAATCTGTTACATCTAATACAGGTTATGCTAGATATAAGCTTTGGGAATTTTTAAATTTAAACCATTTACTAAGCACCAGAGTTTGCGCCTCAGTGGTAATGATATATCTGAATCAAATTGACATTTATTTTAAGACTCAGAAATATTCCACAGGAAACTAATTCAGTAATGCTGGCTATTATATTGAAATGTTCATTTTATCAATCCACTTATTACTATGATCAATCAGAAATCTCAATTTGGGAGACATCCATTTACTATTTTGCTTCAGGCAATATTCCTTCACTAAATTCTGTTAGAAACGTCAGTAAAATTAAGCTGTAGTTGTATTTACAACCGAGCATTCATTTATTGCCATCAAAGCTAATGCTTTATTAATCAAGCCAGATAATCTACACTTCAATAGACTAGTAGAAATGTGTAGTGAATCACGTTGAAGAAATTTGTGATTATTCAAACGTAATACTGCATTTGAATTATTTGATATTACAAAATTTATTTATACCTTGTTCGCAACTTACCATAATATTAGAAATCCTTATAACAAACACATTCATATATTCTTATAAGCAATTGTACGTGTGGTATTTTTCGGTCCTTTTTGATGGTGGGAGGGGAGTTTATAGACAATGGATGAAATAATCGTGACTCGAGTTGACTCGTAAATATTTCTTAGTAGTTTATAATTAAGACACGAATTATATCCAAGTGACAGCCATTGCATTCTACTAATTATGTCAGATCGATTATATAGAACTGATCTAATCATGCATTTATTTCCCCATGTGATACATAGATTTTCTGATTCCTATCAATCGCACCATATTACCTGTATAAATGAATCATGGTGATAGTATTATTGATAAACAATCAGAATACGAATTACAGTTTAAAGGAAATAAAGCAATATTTTCCCGGGTTTTATTCTGAATATTTATTGAAATGTATTAAGACACACTACATTCAAGTGGAAATAATATCATAGGCAGTAGGAACAGACTGAGAAAACGATATAATGAAAAATAATTCGAATGTTGCAAGTATAATCATGGTTAAGCACAAATACTTAAATGAAAACATTTATTGAATAAATTAAACCAATTATAAAGCAATTCGACAGTCATCTAACTTAGATTATAAACGTTTTTATCTTTTACTTCCAAAGTAATTATTCACTATTTGATACATTGATTAAATCGCATATAACACAATATAATTGTATCTTCAAATCTAATATTCACAAACAGAAAAAAGATTGTTTTAACATGAAAAGTATTGGGGGAATGAGTAAGAGAAAGGGGAAGAGTGGCCTGCATATTCAGAATGTTATTGCATTTATCGTGCTATTCTTGTCGAGTAACGTGCAAAATATATGTTAACACGCACCTGCTTACCACATATAAATTGTAATATAATTGTGGTAATTGCATTGCATTTTATTCGATTATCAAATGAAACAAAGCTATATATTCTTGTTATAAGATATTGTTGATCATGATAATAATAGCGCTTTTTTATTTATTAAGTGCCCTATTAATTTTCGAGAATAGTTTGTCTTGAGGTTTTCATTATGTACTATAAACTACATTTCTAGAGGGTCTACAATCTCTAGATCAGCTTAAACCTTCAAATCCAAGGATGGGGTAAATCTAAATTTTAGAATACAATTGTATTAGCAGCCTAGGATACGGGTCAATTTATTGTTAATCCTACAACAATATTTATATATAATCACATTATTCAAACGCGTTGAATTACTTTATCGCAATAATATAGGGGTCAGAGAGGGGTTTGAGTGGAATGTAGTAGGAGGTGGAAAAAAACGACGTGATATGTGGAAGTTTTCTTTCAATTGATTAAAAATATGTCCTAGACTGTGGAAAAGGAAACATCGCAGATGTAAACAAAGATTGGTTAATGATTGATTAATGAGTTTACAGAAATAATGTAGATGTAAGCTAGTAGTTTCAGTGATAACAATATAATCCTGACTGATAATCCTTTCATATGAATTCTTAATTTTTAGACACAGCTCTGCTGTTGCCAAACAGATTTATGATCAGATATGGTGACTAAGCCATCCTATTTTCTTCATACATATTGTTTCTAAGGTTACATCTTCCAATCCATTATTCTATAATAGACTGATCTGTTTAGAGATACCTGACTTATATTTGTAGCGGTCTGAGCTTCTACATTGCTCCTGGCTTCATAATTTCACATTTACGATACTGCCCGCTTCTGGCCCCCCGCAAAAAATAGATAATCCCCAGCGAATCAAAAGCCAGCAAAGATTTAATATTACGTTCGCAACAATTCTGCAACCATTCAGAACATATATGTTTGTCTTCGAACATCTTCACTGCATCTGGCTCCAAATAGTCTAGCGTGTAGCTAAAAATATTACATCAAATTAATATGAAATATATCAAAAGTAGTTCTCATGATACCATACTGTCATGAACTAAATTCTTTTAAAGATAACTTGCTTGCAAATTATAAAGATTAAATATCAAGGGTAAAAAAACAGGGCCATGTCATGTCGTTTTCGACTAGATTTACCATGACGTACACATCGTCAAATCAGCTTGATATTCAAGTAAACAAACCTTGATAAATTGTTACAAAGAAGGCAATAAAGTAATAATAATATATATATATCTGATATCTCAATTAAATTAACCTTTTATATATTTGAAAATATATTCGCTTCAATAAGACCAGTCGTTTTCTGAAAAAACATTTATATATGTTTCTTATTCTTCACTAGTGTATATATATACTTCTTTAATGGTATTTATAACCAAAACAGATTACTTCATTATATTTGTGTCTCCGTTTAACATTACGGATGTTTTCCCTTGGGAGTTAAAATACATTATTAATTTACAATATAAAACTATTATATATTTCCATATAAATATATCATTACAATATGATAAATATAAATTAAAGATACAAGTGGAATATAAAAGTAAGGTGTAACTTATTCATAGAGCACTAATACTGAATTTTCTCTCAATTAAGAGAAGAAAACTCATTGGATTACGTCGTTGTATAAGACGGTATAATTTGTGAAACATATATGAAGTGAAGCAAAAGAAAAAAAATGCCCTCGTCTGCACTTTTAATAGAATTGATGTTTCACTTCAGAGCCAGAACATACGTCCGCAGGACTTTATACATAAACCAATTATAGATTACTGAACTGAAACAGTCCAGCTATTCTACATATAAACATCCTAGATTGCATCTTAGAATGATTGTTATCTTGGAGTAACCTACAGATACGCACCACATAGACATATATCTGTGGTTCACATATATTATCACTCATTTTTGTATTTCATATCGCTATTGAAATCGACTTTGTTCCTCAAGAAGTCGGGTTCATAACCATACGATGGAGAACTTATCACCCTTACCCCTAATCCCTGTATATATATATTCCTCGTGACAAAAAACAACAAAACAAAATTTCTTTTTTCTCACTTTCGATTACTTTTATTTGTAACTCTGTCTTCCAATGAAGGACTAACGACCAAAAACTTGAGAGTATTTTCCTACTATATCAAGCGTTAAACTAATTTACAAGTATATAATCACTGTACTGTATTGTTCTCTCGAATTGTTTTTCCTTGTTGACTTTATACACACACACATACATACGCACACGCACACGCACACACACACACACACACACACACATATATATATATATATATATATATATATATGTCCTATATATTTTCTATCCCCATTTTTATTACATAATTTATATTGTATGAAGAGACACTTGTATAAATAAAGAAGGTATTGAATTGGCAATCTCAGAAAGAAAGAAAAAAACTAAAACAATGCAAGTATTCGAACTCAGACTTATACATATAGAAACTGCTCATCAAGGTAATCTAGTCTATTGGCTTATTGCCTGCGAATTACAACTCTCACCTTCCGATTGATTTATTTATAGAGAGGAGTTATATGTTAATATTAACCCTGTCACTACAGTGGAAATAATCATTAAGTGATTTTTGCAAGACATTATATAATTTCCTGGTTAGTTAGTTATATTAGGAAGGAAATTACGGTTGTGTTTTTATTATTTCAAAGCATATGTAATTAATATTTAATTTGGTTCAGGCGGATATATTAGCCGACTTCTCTATAAGTGCATTTACAAATCACTCTTATGTTCCCACAAAACCAGTCTCACACCCTCACACAAAAACATCACATACCCCACGCACACATATGCAAGCATAAGCAGGTAGATACAATCACACACTCATAGATAGTCTAGAATCATTATTAAATATAATATATAAAGGGCGGTGGATTGGCAGTATCGGTAGAGGGTCAGACGCCATACTTTTCAGCATAGTTACGGCCGTTTAAGGTCTGAGTTCAAATCCCGCCGAGGTTAACTTTGCCTTTCATCCTTATGGGGTCGATAAAATAAAGTACCAGTAATGCACTGGGATAATTACTGGCCTTGTGCCAAAAGTAGAAACAATTATTAAATATAATATGCACAATATGCCTATTGGCACATTCCGAAATACTAAATTGTAGTGCTTGGGGCAGATGATGGCGGACATGTGGAGTGTCACAAATCTACTTAGAGGCTACGTACGTGTGTGGGTTGTTTTTATTTAATCTCTCTGTATATATCGCATTATGTTTGGTGTCACTACTTTTAATGTATATAAGTGCAATACCCACGTGTAATTTTAGTAATTATTTTGATGATACGTTTTGTATTGTATTTTCCGTACATGCACTTATATTCAGCAAAATACTGTAAATAAAATGTTTTAAAACATTAAAGTGGGTTAGGAATAGTTGATGCTTAGTTTTGGGTGTGCAGCATTAGTAAGGGAGGAGATTGCTCCACACTTAATAGCAACGCTACTATTAACAAGAAAACAGTAAATGAAAATATTTCTCTCACCATTTCCCTACATAGAGTTTAAGCCATTGTAAAATTAACTGCTTCTACTTTTGGCACAAGGCCAGCTGTTACCCCAGTGTATTACTGGTACTTTATTTTATCGACCCCGTAAGGATGAAAGGCAAAGTTAACCTCGGTGGGATTTGAAGTCAGATCATAAAGGGTCGTAACTCTATGCTGCAAAGCATGGCGTTCGACCCTCTACCGATACTGCCAATCTACCACGAAGATTAATTAGCATATGAGCCAACAACTGAGCTACTACTCGATCCTTTGGTAAGCTAGAAATAGGAGCCACGCTTCATCTTAAAGAATTGAAAAGACATATCGAAAAATGTAATTCCATTTAGACGAATATACCGAATAGCCATTTTTGGAATAGAGTTGCTCATTTATGAGTAAACAAGGGAAAGCAACAGCAATACCGGCAGTAAGTTTACAATCATTCTACGATTAAGCGTATGGCTTGGGAGTATATTTGAATAGCTTATTGACCATTTTGTTTCTACATTCATGACTCTTATGAAAGTTTCACAAGATAATTAAGATAATGCGTATAGAGCTTTTATTACAAATAATATATTCAAACTTTCGCTCATGTACCGATTGTTGAACATTCAATAATATGAAATGAATAGTGTTGTTTCATATGAGTATATCGTAATAATTAGGGGACATTTTTGTGATATATTCCGTGATTGGCGAGCTATATGAGGTAGTGGGTCCGAGATTATTACGATGCGCTAGATGCAAATCTGAATTAATAAAATAGTTGTATATCGTATTTATGTTCTGTAGGAAAATTACATGTAAATAAAAGTGTTATAACAGCTTTGTTATTAATTCATTTTACAGATTATTGGCAATATATATTACTTAAACAGTCTGATCAAGGGATTTCTATTTAAATTAGTGAATCTCGACCTTTGAGTAATGTTTGCTTTAGTGATTATAGCAACCCAACTTTCATCACGTCGTACAAAAATGTAGTATATCATCTGTAACAGATTCACACGATTTGTATGTCTGTATGAAATTGGGAGTACAGCCGATTATACCAAACTCAATACAATGCTACAAATTAGTTTATCGACTCCCCGAAATATGATATACAATATTCGTCGCCGTCAGGATTTGAACTTAGGACATATAAGGATGTAACTCCATACCACAAGGAAATTTGCTCGACATTCTGCTAATTATATAATTTTACATATTCCCTTCAATTTATTAAATATGTTTGTAATTTGAAGGGAAGGGAAATTAAACACAATCCATTACTGTTATATTTTATCGACCCTGTAATGGCAGGATTTGAAGTCAGAACGTAAAGGACCGTAATTATATGCCAGAAAGTATGTTGTTCGACGCTCTACCGATACTTACAACCCACCGCCCTTATTTTTCGAAATAATCAACAAATGCTCTGTATATTTATTTAGATTTAAAGGAATTTATTATTGTCGAAATCTTGCGTTCTGTCACAGAAATTTTATAAATTTACTTGTTTTCTGGCACTATCTTTAATAGTTTTTGAAATAGTTATTACCTTTTGTC
The DNA here is from genome assembly GCA_964016885.1 of Eledone cirrhosa. Classification (NCBI taxonomy): domain Eukaryota; kingdom Metazoa; phylum Mollusca; class Cephalopoda; order Octopoda; family Eledonidae; genus Eledone; species Eledone cirrhosa. The sequence continues at coordinate 67,369,091 of OZ024746.1, read as the reverse complement.
ATTATCGTTATCTGTATTTCATTCAGTTAGTTTTTATTATCGGCACCTCTTAAGTTTTCGGAGATGCAGGATTTGCTTAGTAGTAGTGTCTGTAGCGGTGGTAGCATAGGTCATCGGAGTGATACTTTGTTGATTTAAAAAAAAGTTCATCTGTTAAAAGAATACACGAATCAACGTGGCTGTTCTCTTAAATTTTCTTTTCCTCATTCTGTTTCTTCCGTCTGTCTTCCTTCCTAATTCAACAAATTAACGGTGACATTTAAAGAAATTAATTTATGGTTATAGTCTATGGGAGTTATGTTCGCTCAGCACAAAACATAATATCACAAGACTGACGCTCCAGAAAAAATTAACTCCCCGTATTGTTGAGTGGGTAGATTCTGTTAAAAGGTAGTTTCAGTAGTTTGATGGAGGCGTTCGCAACTAGCTGTCGGGGCGGCCGGGGCTCGGCCGTCGGGGTCCTGCCTTTTTTCCTATATTATATATATATATATATATATATATATGTAAGTATGTATGTATGTATACGTACATACACATATGTATACAGACGTACAGTAGTATGTATATATATACATAAATGCACACATATATATATATATGCACGTATCGGTTTGCTGAACATTTATTATAATGGTCGGTTTGTTTGTTTGTAAACAAACAAACAGCCCGAATTACGCCGCACAGTGTTTAGGCAACCACGTCACCTTTTTGTTCAACACTGACACAGGAACGATGTACTAGTTTCAAACTTATTAGCTATCGAGCATTATAATAAATGTTCGGTACGTGCATATGTATATGTGTGTGCATGTATGTATATATATATACATACTACTGTACGTCTGTATACATATGTGTATGTACGTATACATACATACTTACATTTAAATAAGTGCCGTACTAGGAGTGAGAAATGAAATTTCGTTTCATTCTATTCCATATATATATATATATAGTAATAATATATATATATGTGTGTGCAGCATGTATATATATATATATATATATATATATATATATATATATATATATATATATATATATATATATATATATATATATATATTATATATATATATATATATATATTATATATATATATATATATATATTATATATATATATATATATATATATTATATATATATATATATATATATTATATATATATATATATATTATATATATATATATATATATATTATATATATATATATATATATATTATATATATATATATATATATATTATATATATATATATATATATATATATATATATATATATATATATATATATATATATATATGCTTTCCACTTCGATAAATCTAATCTCTATATATATAGATTATAACAATATTTGTTTCGACACACGATTTCATATAAAAACCTCGCAAAACTAATTCATCGCCGCTCTATATATATATATATATAGTAATAATAATTGTGTGTATGTATATATATATATATATATATATATATATACACACACAAAAGAACCAAATAAATATATATATTTTAAAAAAAAATAAGACTCCAGTTGCATTTTCGATTTCAGCTTTTTTTCTTAATACTTTCACTCGTGTAGGACACCTCGATTATTTTTCATTTTGTAAAAAAAACCTCAATTTCTAATATATATATATATATAGTTGTAGAACCAGGGAGGCTATATCCGTATTTGGTTGAGCACTCAGTTCAGAGGACACTAATAACTACTATTCAGTAAGTTACTACTATTCTGATTTGCAAGTGGTAACATTGAAATTAAAGACAAACAGAAACAAAACGAAATAATTGTACAATATCGCAAGCTTTAGGTGCGAATGGTATCCGAAGTAAATATTAATTTTTTACGTATACAATGCATAAACACACACGCTGGCGCCAACATACATATCATTCCACAGACACACACACACATAGACACTCATACATACACACACATATAAAAAGATACACACACACACACATATATATATATATTATATATATATATATTGGTAAACGGAAAAGAAAATGCATTTTCTTTTCCGTTTACCAATATATCATAACTTGTGTGTTACACCTCTATTCTTTTAAATATATATATATATATATATATATATATATATATATATATATATATATATATTTACCCACCCTTATGTACCAACAACCCCAAGGTTCTCTCTCAAGGATCTTAAGCCAAACTTTATAGAGAACCCATCTATTAGACTTATAAGCCCATCCCCATCCGACCTGGGTCGTATCAGTCAGAACATCCTTGATAGGATCATCCCTGGGCTACGAGATGATATCACCTACAAGTTGTGGTCCAACACCGGCCAAGTCATTAAATGGTTCTCCGATCTAAGGTCCAAGCAATCTGTGAGGTTCATCCAATTTGACATTGGCAGCTATTATGCTTCAATAACCCCGGAACTGCTCAACAAAGCATTAACCCTAGCCAGCACCAACTCGGACATAACCAATAATGAGATTGACATCATACTTATGGCTAGGCAGACCATCATTGAATTCAACGGAGCACATTGGACTAGAACAGACAGAACAGACAACTTTGACATCACAATGGGCTCAAGTGACTCTGCCCAAATTACCGATTTAGTTGGAATTTACCTATTACGTAACATCAGAACCGAAATCCAACCCTTGCAAGGCGGACTATACAGGGACGACGCCCTATTTGCAGTCCACAATTGCACTAATCGGGGCATTGATTTGATCTAAAAAAAAATACATAGATTTAAAATAACGGTCTCTCTATTACCATCGAGCCGAACCATAAAGTAGTAAACTTCCTAGACGTCACCCTGGATCTTAACAATAACCTATATTACCCTTACCATAAACCAGGTGAAATACTCACATATATTAGCCCACACTCTAACCACCGGCAGTCATCAGAGCAGTAATCAAATCAATCTCGTATAGGATCTCCATGCTATCAGCAAATGAGGAGATATTTATAAACCATGCACCATATTATAATAAGGCTCTTTCTGAATCTGGTTATGAACAATCCATTTACTACATACCTAAATGCCATAACGCAGCAATTCACCATAATAAACTTAACACTAGAACTAGAAATACCTTAGCATATAGCCAGATTCGCCGGAATTTTAGAAGTTACAGCACCTATACAGGGACCTTTAATGGTGGCAGCGGCCTGCTCCCCACTCCAAGTAGCAAACTAAAAATCAACCCTAGAATAGGAATGAGAAATGGGATGACAAATAACAAATCCCCAGGTAATAATAACCCTAGGAATGCCCCTACCAACTCCACTAGAACCCCTAGAAGGAATAGGCCTAGAAGTATCACCTGGCCTAACCCCCCATTTTCATATAATCTAGCCACTAATATCCCTAAACGCTTCTTCTCTATCCTATCTAAACATTTCCCCCCAAACATAGATATTACAAACTCTTTAATAAAAATAACATTAAAATCTCAATCTCCACAACACCTAACCTAGCTAGCCACATCGCATTCAGTAACCACCATAAACTAAGACAGTATAACTCCCACACCGCGGTACCACCACCCCTACCAAATACACCACGCCACTACACCAATACTTGCTCTAGTAGCACACCTCCCCCATCTAATCCTTCTAACACTGACCAACCGCTTAGGTTAAACTACCCTACTCTCACTAATCGCAGAAGCAACTGCAACTGCCGTTACCCTAATGCATGCCCATTAAATAGACACTGCCTGACACCCAACATAGTCTATAGGTGCACGGTTAAAACTGCTT
>OZ024746.1:67342819-67360319 GCA_964016885.1 Eledone cirrhosa | reverse complement strand
TCGACCCACCTCAGATCAACTTAATTAAATTTGATCAAATTAAGATACAGGCTGCATATTCACAATCCACACAAAGCATACAAAGACATATTCTATATACTATGTATCAGATATGGCAGAACTAGGGAACACGACATACTAGTTTGCTTAAATAAAGTCCTTTGAGTGGTAGCTAATTTAATTATATATCAAATAATTAATTTCGCAGCTGGCGTATATAATAGATATATATCTGCATACACAGTAGATGATTTGAATCGAAATTGCCAGAAACATACATGTAATTTGTTGTATTGGTAAGCGTGTGACGATGTCTTTGTATTACGTTTTCGCAATACTATAATTTACGCTCGTAGCAAAGTAAGGTCTCAGCGGTCTTCGCATTTTCATGCCTGAGCAATCCAGATGTCAGCGCCAGTGAGGAGATTGTTCTGTCTGTAGCAGCTTCAAAGACACTCTAGAATGATCCCTCAAACCATCATCGTCATCCAGAATGGGCGTATTGGCTGCTGGAAAAAGTAATACAATACAAAATTCTGTTTAAACGGATCCTAGGGGATAATATGGGCTATAAGTATATCAAATATGACTTAATTTTCACGTCCAAGCATATAGATATTTTTTCTTGGTTCACTGTTATGCTCGACCGAGTATTAAGGATCTCGAACTTTGCAACCACATTAATGCATCGGATGACTCATGAAAAAGAAGGAATATATATATATATATATATATATATATATATATATATATATACATACATTCTTTTCCATTTATCGTTTTCGGTGCGCCCGGCCGACCAACTCACTCGATATGCAAATTAGGCTGCTCAGCCGTTAATATGCATAAGGAAAGTATATACTTTCAGACGTTCAACCATCTGGCAGGAAGGTATACGATGCTGACGATAGCTAATAAGCTTGAAACTAGTACATCGTTCTTGTGTCAATGTTGAACCAAAAGATGACGATGGTTGCCTGAACACTGTACGGCGTAATTCGGGTTGTTTGTTTGTTTACAAACAAACAAACCGAATATTATAATAAATGTTCGGTAAACCCATACGTATATATATATATGTGTGCATGTATGTATATATATACATACTACTGTACGTCTGTATACATATATGTATGTACGTATACATACATACTTACATTTAATTATCAGCCGCACTAAGAGTGAGAAATGAAATTTCGTTTCCTTCTTTTCCATATATATATATATATATATATATATATATATATATATATATATTTATATATATATATATATATATATATATATATATATATATATATATATATATATATATATATATATATATATATATATATATATATCTAGTGGGTCCGGGTATGCATTTTACATTCATTTCATTTATTGATTTATTGATAATTTATCTGAGTGTCCCGAATCTTCCATATCGAACTTATCGGTTATTTGGTTGATTGTAGACATATTCTACGTGTGACGGTATTTAACGATAGTTATAGCTCTAATTTATTTGAATTATAGAGCCCTCTGCCGCTCATCTCGAATTTTGTTTATCGTGAACTCGTGCGCCGATTTTTCGATACTCGATTATTCTACTATATATATATTATATATATATTCATTCTTTTTCATGAGTCATCCGATGCATTAATATGGTTGCAAAGTTCGAAATCCTTAATACTCGGTCGAGCATAACAGCACGCAGATCAGTTCCATATTTGTATGTTTGGGTGATTACTCTGGAGTGTGAACAGACGTGTGAGATACTGAACCCAGCATGACTCCATTGAAGTGTGTCGAACGGAAAATGGCTGATGACCCGTGTAGCACTAAATACTGACCAGAACTTGTGATGACGTGGAGCAAAAACAGCCAATGGCATGACAAGAGTGGAAGAGGTTTTATTTAGGGTGTTTTTTTATGATAACACCCTAGTGATAAAATTTGCTTGGAAGGAAATACCCGTGTCTGAAAGAACCTGCAGCCGTAGAATCAGCCAGATCCATACAGTGACCATGTCTCGAGCTACCTGCCGGCGAAACAATTGTAACACGCAATAAGTTAAGTCCAGATGCATCACTGATTTTTCGTTTTCTTTATACTATCTACACTTTACTCTGCTGAATATCGAGTGTTAATTTTGGCATACCGCCTATGGAAGCACCATAGCTACCATTATACACAACTATACATATATACATATAAATATATATATATATATATATATATATATATATATATATATATATATATATATATATATATATATATATATATATGTATATATATATGTATGTATATGTATGTATATATATATGTATGTATATATATGTATGTATATATATATGTATGTATATATATGTATATATATATATATATACATATATATATATATATACATATATATGTATATATATATGTATGTATATATATGTATATGTGTATGTATATATATATATATTTAATTAAGAAATGACTTCTACAGGACTAGATCTGTTTCATTCGGAGGAAATCATACGGAAAGCTTTACTGATGATTTCCTCCAAATGAAACAGTTCTAGTCCTGTAGAAGCCATTTCTATATTAAATGATTATACTCTGCTAGGTATTGAGTACCTTAGATACTGTGGTTCCGCCCGATTGAACCTGGGATAAACGGGATATATATATATATATATATATATATATATATATCATTACCATGTAACGTCTATTTTCCATGCTTACATAGGTTAAAGGCCTTTCTTGTGTAGAAGCCTGACCACTCAAATGACTAGGTCCTGCTTGTACGTCTCTTCACTTGGTTTCAACGACTGGATGCCCTTCCTAATACGAAAAACTTTACAGAGTGGACAGGGTACGTTTTAACGGAGCAGTAGTACTATCCCAGGAGAAGTTGGTGGAGGCTGTGTCTGCTGAGGTACAGGTATTGCACAGCAAGTGGAGGGTCTTGGCGATGGCTTTGAAGTGAATTGTGTCCGACACACACACACACACACATACACACACACACACTTATATATATATACATATATATATATATATATATACTTATATACACACACACACTTATATATATATACATATATACACAAAACGTACTCACACACATACCCGCCAACACACAAACATACATACACTCACACACACACACACACACATATATATAGAGAGACATCATGATTAGATGCAAGAATTATGGAATAGATCAAACGATAAAGCTGAGATGAATTGGGAAAGTATTGAATAAAGTATCAGGCGTACACAAAATACAGTGGAATTAGACAGGATCGGTATCATGGTTGGAGTACTGTTCGTCCATTAATCGCAGGTGGTGGCTTAATGAAAGCATGAGCTCCTGTTTTATCTATATCTAAAAGTTTATATATATATATATATATATATATATATATATATATATATATATAATATATATATATATATATATATATATATATATATATATATATATATATATATATAATATATATATATATATAAAATATATATAAATATATATTTAATATATATAAAATATATATATATATAATATATATATATACATAATATATATATATACATAATACATATATATATATATATACATATATATATATATGTATACATATATATACGTATATATATATATATATATATATATATATATATATATATATATATATATATATATATATATATATAATATAAGATCAAAAGATGGTTAAAGGAGTTCCATGTATTTTATTATGCGCATTTCAAAAACAAACATCATCATGCAATAATATTTGTGTTTTCATCAGATAAAACAGGAGAACATGATATGAAGGCTAAAAAACACTTGTGGATAGTGCAGTTTTAAATCTACATATATATATAACTGCACTATCCACAAGTGTTTTTTAGCCTTCATATCATGTTCTCCTGTTTTATCTGATGAAAACACAAATATTATTGCATGATGATGTTTGTTTTTGAAATGCGCATAATAAAATACATGGAACTCCTTTAACCATCTTTTGATCTTATATTATGCATACTCCAGTCCTACAAACTGTAGAGTGCTTCTTATCCGATATCTGCATTGCTTTATTGTACTACAATAAAACTCACCTCCTACATATATATATATATATATAGTGACGAAACATAAGTCAATTGCATGCATGAACTCATAATCCTTTATTTACTGCTATATATACTTCGATGATAGCCTTTGAATGGCTATGACCTCATCAGGCAGTTAGTCAGTTCTTAGATATGCCAGCTCTGTGTTTATAGTGTGGATGGTATCAGAGCCTTGGGACATATATATATATATATATATATATATATTATGTATATATATAATATATATATACATATATATACATATATATATATATATACATATATATATATATATATGTATACATATATAAATATGCATATATATATATATATATATATATATATATATATATATATATATATATATATGTCTGTCTGTATGTGTGTGATTGTGTGTGTGTGTGTGTGTTTGTGTGTCTATTTATCGTTTTTACATTATTGATGATAAAAGAAAATACATAATAGTAGTGAAAGTTGTAAATAAACAAACACTAGAGAGGATTGTTGAAATTGAATTAACAGTGTTGCAACATTCTTTTTTATGAAAGTATAATATCTATATGATGATGTATAAAGATAACATTTATCAACATAATAATCTACTCACAAAGGTGCTTCAGCGAAGTAGTATGAATAATTGAACTTGGAGCAATATTGTTCTCTAAATAATGCGTCCATAATATATAACAATGTAAGAACACCATAAAAGACAAAAAAGATGATTTAATATGGCGCCAGACGAATGTGAAGAACATTTGGGGGTGACGATTGTCACTAGAGAAACAGCATTGTGTACTTCTTGAAATGGAAATTTATATCATTTGCTGATGTATTTCCAGACATAAATCATTCGGTAGAAGATGCACTTTTGTTGCATTCTAATACAATGCTTTGATACAAATCAATAGAAATGTTTTTTTTAATATATATGTATGTGTGTATATATATGTATGCATATATGTATGTATATATGCATGTATGTATATATGTATATGTATGTATGTATATATATATATGTATATATATATATGTATATATGTATATATGTATGTATGCATATACAAGTATATATGTATATATACATATATATATATATCTATATATATCTGTATATATACATGTATATATGTATATATGTATGTATGCATATATATATATGTATATATGTATGTATGTATATATATATTTATATATGTATGTATGTATATATATATATATATATATATATATATATATATATATATATATATATATAAGTATATATATATGTGTGTGTGTGTGTGTGAAATACATATTTCTATATATAATTTATCCATTCTACATATCTAAATGTACATACCTGCATAAACATGCATGCACGCAGAGGAACACACACACACACACACACACAATCATACATAAGCACGAAATACACACACATATATATTCCACATATACACACATATACACACCACATACACACACATATACACACCACATACACTCACTCATTCACACAGACACACACACTGACACACTCATATATATATTTATATATATATATATATCCGGAGAGAGGGAGAGAGTGTAATAATAAAATAAGAAGTCTAGATTTCCATAACCGCTTTAATTATGCAATCAGCTGTAAAATCCATTTCTTTGGTGTATTCCTTACGTCATGACGCTATGACGCAATTCCTCAAACGACGCCTTCACACAGCCTATTATGTAATACTTTAACATGTAACTGCAATGTTCTCGATGTGCTCATTCCAAATATCTGTCACCATGTACGATACCATACCAAAATTGCAAGGAGTTGATTGCTTATGCTGATTACCCCATGGTTGCAGATTGGCATAACACAATCACAGCCCAGCTGCCAACTAGTAAACATCCACTAACACACAAACATATATGTGTGTGTGTGCATTTCTGTATGTATGTATGTATTTTTTTCACCTGGGAGTGAAAGGCCCCCAGTTTTTGTCACAACACCTTTCTAAGAGAGGGAATCCGAAAAAAAACAAACCCTGTGGCTTCGGAAGCATTCGATAATCTTAACCAGTTCTCCTTTTCGGGTAGTGCTTTCGATGCTCAGAGAGTGGGTTTGGTCGAGTGCAAGGACTTTCCCCGCTTAAAAAAAAACATTCAAAGCACAAGCATTGCTTGTTCAGGATATGTTACACTTTCTGTGGCTGGCCGTAGCCTAAAAGTGCACCAAACTCTATAATCTGACAAGCGATTGCAATACTCTTAGCAGAGTTTGCAGCCATCATGTATGTATGTATGTATGTATGTATGTATGTATGTATGTATGTATGTATGTATGTATGTATGTATGTATGTATGTATGTATGTACCGGGAGAGATGACCCCTTAGCCTTTGTCAAGGCAGAATTCTAGGAGAAGGAAAACTCTGATATAACACCTGCAACCCTGATGGTATCCAATGATGTTGACTTGTTATTCTTGTTGGTAAATATCATCTTGGTTAAGAGAGTGGGACTGGCTTTGTGCAGTGCCTTTGCTCACTATAAAAGCTTCACGGCACAGGCATTGCTTTATATCTGGAGATCTCTCTGCACTTGTCATCACAGGGTACAATGGGCCCAGCACTATGTGTCAGTAATTGTCACAAGTGTAGTGTTTGTACCAGAGTTTTCAAGTCGCTGGCTGGACTAAAAAGTCACACTCGTTCAGCGCATCAGTACATGGATATAAAGTAGTGGCCGTACTCGAAAACGAGTTGGCAGCCACCATGTATGTATGTATGTATGTATGTATGTATGTATGTATGTATGTATGTATGTATGTATGTATGTATGTATGTATGTATTTATGTGTGCAAGGATGTGTGTCTGTGGGAGTCTTCTGCATGATAGCATAACACGTAGATCGGTTTAATTTTGGGATACTTCACAAACGTCTATATGTACCTGGAGAACATCTTTGATATGTTTTATGTTGCGATCCGGACCTGACGTCTCTATCTGCCTTAATGTGGCAGATGCAGCATTTATCTTCTCTTATTGAGCGGTATTTTCCTCCAAACCTGCCCCCTTCTTTTGCCAGGTATACGGCAAAGATCACTTGAATGTTATAGAACACACAACATTTTGTATCGTATAACCACTAAATTCTAACTTTTCATTGCATTATATAATCAAAATCTTGCAATATTATATTAAGTGCATTTCTTTCGTATATATGTTACACTCATGTGTTACGCACATACACACGCTCACGCACGCATATATATTTTAAAATATTTTCACAAATCTGAATCAAAATACAGTAGTTGTATTAGAGTAAGTGCAAAACACTGAATCATTTTCTTATTGCATACGTATTAACTACCAAAACAATCTAAACATATATATATATATTTCTTTATATGTATACGTATTTAAATATATGTATGTATCTATCCATCTATCAATCCATCTAACTATCAATCTCTCTCTCTATATATATATATATATACAATCATATAGAGAGAAAAGAGAAAGAGAGAGAAAGAGAGAGATGGGTAAGTAGATAGATAGATAGATTATAGAATGAATGTAAACAAATAAAGACTTCCATGTATGTTGTTACTTAAATGTGTAGACATCTATCTGAATATACATTAGCTGATTTTACATTCACTCTTTTACTTAATCCTTTATTCTTTTATAAATATTTGTAAATAAATATGTATGGATTTGTTTGCGTGATAACACACGCAATGATTCTCACAATTACGTGCTTTATTTATTTAAGATTTTCAATTTGTTTGACATGTAGAATAGTTTGCTTGAATCTTTTAAGCATCTTAATATTTCGTATGTTTATTTTCATTTACCTACAGGCATTATATTTAAAGGAAACCAATTTGTTTGCTTCTTATGTTACTTGCATTGAATCGTACTGAGATATGCAAACAAAAATGACAAATATTCACTTGAAAATTAAGAAATATATAGGTAGATATATGTTAATGCGTGTAATTATATGAGTATATATATATATATATATATGAATAGATAAATATATATGTATATATTTATATACATATATATATATAAATAAATATATAAATATATATATATATATATATATATATATATATTCATACACATACACGCACACACACACACACACGCACACACACATACACACACATAATTATGTATGCTTGCGTGTATGCGTGGGTGTGTCTGTGTCTCTGTGATGTAAACCTTGGTTAAGGCTCTAGTCCCTGTATGTGTTTGAACCTTTATGTGTTGATTGACTTGTCTGTGTTTGGCTTCAATGTAATACAGCTCACAATTGGTATCCCTGTAGAGTGTTTTTGAGAGTAGTATTACACACAATTCATCTTTGCAGGTATTTACAATATAGAAAGTGCCTGGTCTTCAAAATAACAGACCAAAGAAAATCTTACTTTATATTTAATTCACGTAATGTATACATTTTACTGATTACTACTGAATTATAACGAAAACAAAATGCAGTACAGTGCAAAACAAAAAAAACACAAATATTCATATAAAACATTATATGATATTTATGATCTATTTCATTCATGAGGCTGATACCGATTCTCTCCCCAATTTCAAATACCATTAACATCAACCCTGAAAGCATCCTCTGCATAAAAGAGAATTAGTTAATTAGAGACCATTGTAATACATATATAATAACAATCTAGACTGTACGCAACGTATAAGAAATCACACAACGGGAATCTCTTGTTTTTTTTCTCTGACACCAGGTACATTGCTTTTAATTTCATCTTTGTGGCTAATTTCTTTTCAATGTATTCACTTTCATCACTCATGAACTTGGCCCCGATATACTTGAACCTCTCCATCTGAAGCAGTGAAACTCAACGCACACGTAGAATATATTTCGTAGGCATTATTGAGAGGATGGGTATCTCAGTCTTAGACGCACTGATGTTCATACCAGCAGCGCAGCACTGTCGCCAATCCTATCATGTTAAGTAATTGTTTCTACTTTTGGCACAAGGCCAGTAATTACTCAGTACATTACTGGTGATTTAATACTGTAATACTGAGTCGTTTGCAAATTCCAGCCGACTGTTCCTGAACCTACTCTCGCCAGTCATTCTACCACTTTCAAGGACAGAGCAGCTTTGTTGCCTTCTTTTATATTAAATCGTAACACATCTTTCGCATTGTGAAACCTTAATACGATTTACATACCTTCATATATATATATATATATATATATATATATATATATATATATATATATATATATAGTGAGATAGAAAGACTTTAAATGTAAATGAACAATTTATAACAATAGAGTGAGAACAAAAGGAACGCAACAAGAGGAAGGAAACTAAAGTGAAGCATAAAGGAGCTAAGAAACAATAGTTGAAAAAACAAAGGGCTTTTTTAGGAGAAACGGACATGAGCTTTTAAATATATACATATGTGTGTATGTGTATGAGTCTATGTGTGCGATTGCATGTGTTACTGTTTATGTTTATACTAATTTTATATATTTTGTTAATATGTGTCCATATAAACAATTTTCTATTATATGGTGATGGTAAATCGACTCGATTTCATAGTTGACAAAGACGAAAGCTAGGTTGCAACGTTATCACTCAATCTCATGTAAATAGAAATCACATCTATCTGAAATCAGAAGCTATAACTTACATAGCATTTAAAGCTTTAGATACTAGGATACGGAGATGTTGTTATTTGTTTGACTACCTATTACTGTAAACAGTAATAGGTAGTCAAACAAAAAAAGAATTCGGTGTTTAATACGTAGCCCGCTTTGTTGTCCCATCGGACTCAATAGAAAAGGAAAAAAACATCTTAGAAAATCAGTCCCATTACACTACATCTAAATAAGAAACATCTGCTTGTTGCAAATATACAATCCACCATAGGTCTTCACACGGCAGCAATACATATGATTTACTTAACATGAGGTTAAACAGCAAATAGAGAAATGAGAGATATAAGTTTGTCTATTTGGTGCATATTTACAGGTAATTATAAATATTGTCTAAAACAAGACAGGTAGCTGATATTACATTGGGTGTTTTTATTTCTTTATGGAAACCACTTTTCTCCTGATTCCTTAAAAGTAAACATAGTCATTCAAGAGACAATTTTAGTAGATTTAAAGTCCTTCGTTTATTTCTTATATCTAAATCGATATAACTAAGAAAACAAAGTTGAAGTATCATTGAATGATTAAAATAATATTCCCATAATATTAAAGAACAAAGCAAACAAACATAAATGCAGGCAAGATAACTTTCATCCAATTAAAATGTTAATAATGTTATTATTGATATTAACTTTTAATTATTTTCTTTTAATTATTTTCACCTAATTTCCCCCTGATATTTTGAGAATTAGATTCAACATTGCGTAAATATTGATTACGTTGAAACTGGATATTGATTAAACCTCTAATTTCACGTACTGGAGGAACGTAAAAGAACTCAGTTCTGAATTGTTGTTCGTTATTCTAATCTAGGTACGTCATACTATGAAAATCATGGTCTCGCGCTACAGTATATTTGATCAACTACGCCATACACATATTATAATATGAGAATGCTTTATTTTTGAGTCTAAACAAATCAGTATTTCCATACAACAAAGCATCATTGATGTAATATATATACAGAGTGATAGAGCGATAGAAATGATGGCAAATGTTCGAATGACGTTGGGTTTGAGATAGAATTTCATACATCCCGGATTTAATAAATGTTTGCGAATAAAGGATTTCCTATTAAGCTATTTCATGAAGCTAAACAAAAGAGATGAGTCTTGATAATAAGGTAATTTATACTCTCAATTATAGCAGAAATGTTTAGATCTATCATATATCTGCATTTTGGGAACAGGAAGTTCATATATTAATTTGTTGTAGATATAGCTCACACTTAAGGCAAGTACTATTACGTAATATCTGCAATATATTCACTGTTTCATCGATACACAGCTTACATGACACTGCTTTTTCCCGTATGGCCAGGATTTGGTTAGAACTTTTCATTGAATAGAAGAATTCACTTATCCAAACTATCTTTATAGTATCCCTATTTGTGTCAAACCGAGTGTAGCATACTACTGAAGCCGTCATTCAAATATATTTAGAAATGTTATGTATTCATCATCATCATCGTTTAACGTCCATCTTCCACGCTAGCATTGGTTAGACGGTTTTGTTCCATTTAATGCGGGAATGGTTGGGAGACCGTGTCTCGCTCGTAGGTTTTCTTTACAGCTGGATGCCCTTCCTAACATAAACCACCTTTACAGTGTGGACTGGGAGCCTTTTTACCGTGTCTCCTACACGACCACCTTACATGTTGTGTCATCAACACAGTGGACGGAACACAAGGCATAAGGTACGTTTCATGTACAAATAAATGTAGATTGTATATTAAAATTCTCGGTTAGAAATGAAGGAGGCTAAACATAGTTCCCATTATTCCCTCTGCACACAGAAAAGTATAAGAGAGTATCTTGATAACGCTTCATCGATTATGATTTCTGCATCAGAACATGATTTTGAGGAGAAAAAACGACAACAAAAAACAAAAATAAAACGAAGCTATTCTTACATCAGGCATAGGAAACATCGTTTTGATAAAGTGTTTATATTTCAGCTGCGTACATTATATAATAGGTGGAGGCATAGATGTCTGATAGAATTCTCTCTCTCCCTTTCTCTTTCTTTTTCTCTCTATATATATTTCTCTCTCTCCATATATATGTATATATATCGACACACAATTTATACACACACATACACACATATATAGATATGTATATATATATATATATATATATATATATATATATATATATATATATAACGAAGGAAATGTGGTAAGGAACCAGGTGGACCATAACTTACCAAAGTACTCAATACTTAGGCTAGTAGAGTGGGTAATAGGAACGAGTAGGACCCCGACGGCTGAGCTCAAGCCGTTTCGACGGCTAATTCGCCGGCTAATAGAATTAGCCGTCGAAACGGCTTGAGCTCAGCCGTCGAGGTCCTACTCGTTCCTATATATATATATATATACAGAGAGGGGGGGGGTTAACTGAGGAAAGCCAATGTATATACATTTATTTTTATCTGAGCTTTCTGGCTGTCTGGGTTCAATATGGCCGAGTTCAACTTTGCCTTTCATCCTTTCGAGGTCGATAAAATAAAGGACAAGTCAAAAGGTGTGGTCGATATAATCGACTCACCAGTTATCTAAATCGCTGGACGTGGTCTAATATTAAAAATAAAGGACGGTATGCTGGCAGAATCGTCAGAGAGTAGGATTAAGGTCTTAGATGTACTTGATCCGGCTCTTTGTTCTGATATCAAATTCCGACGAGGTTAGCTCTGAATTTCATCCTAACGGTGTCGATAAAATAAAAGTAGCAGTAAAGCACTGGGGGGGTTAAATATCCCCCCCCCCCAATAAAAATAAACACACGTCGAAAATACTGTTGTCTTTGTGCCTAAATCAGAAACCATTATTATCTGAGTGTATATAGTGGCAAATTGGCAGATTCGTCTGAGCGTCAGATAAAATGATTGGTGACACATAGTTATGGCCTTTTATATTCTGAGATAAACTCCCACTAAGTTTAACTTTGTATTTCAAACTTTTTATGGTTGATATAATTGATTTCCCCTTCCTGTATCAACGATAGAAAGAATTATTATTTGAGGTTATTTAGTCGTTGTATCTAAAAATCTCACGTTGCCGATGAGATAAAACTCCATTTATATGATCACCCTTAACGAGGAAATTGCAGTTTAAACTACAGAAATATCTCAGCCTCACCAAAACAGGTAACGGAACACACACGTCTTTTCTCAGCCCCCCCCCCCCCAAAAAAAAAATACTTCCCTCCTATCTATTTTTCTTTTATTTCTTATTTTCTCTTGTCATGAAGGACTAACGTCCAAAACATTAAGACCATTTTCTTACTCTATTAAGCGTTAGCCTAATATATATCTCCCCTCTACTGTTTCATTTTTCTGTGTTCTTTATCCATTAGCCTTTTGCATATATATATATATATATGTGTGTGTAACAGAATGCATTGTTTCGTGCGAATATTGAAAAAATAGTAAAATTGCAATCGACTGAATTTTAACTCAAGCAATGGAAGAAAAATTGTCCAGTTGTGTGTTCCCATTAATTCTGCCAATACATCATACTTGAGATCAGTAATTATATTTAAATAAAACTTTCATTTAGATGCAACCATTTCAGCTCTTCCAAAAGCACTTGATATCAAACTTGCAATTTCCTCGAACTTTTTATGTGACTAAATGTTTTCGCGAACATTTGTGACAAAAAGTATTGCCTCAACGATCTTTTTTATTCGTATTTAAAGAATTAGCAAAAACAAAGACAATGAAAAATAGAAATAACATGGAAAATTAAGCACTTTCTCCATATGTCAATATCAACTAGTCAACGTAGCAGACCTTGTTTTTATTATTATTTTAAAAGTATTGTATTTTAAAAAGTCAACACACGTTTCTTGGGCCACGAAAAGTCACTTAATTTTAAAATGCAATACAGAACCATTAGTCGAATATTGAAAAATAAAAAAATCCGTCGCATTAGTGTAAAGTAATAAAATACACGGAAAAGACACTTTCAGAGTGAATAAATCTATTCATTGTGAATAATTTATATTATCTGAAGCATAAATGTCACGTCAAACTATTGGAGTAATTCATGATTGCTACGTATATGAAAAAGAAATATCAAAATTGAAAATTGTAAATGGTTAGAATAATAATCTAAAACATCAAACGGCAACACCCTATAAAGAAAGTATTATTTTGTGTCAATGAAATTTTATTTAATTAGTTACACTGATACGGTTTTTGAACAGGTGAGACACAAAAATTGGACAAATAGTTTAAATTGTCTATAGTTCGTCTCCCATGACGAGAACTATGCTGCGTTATACACCCTGAACTAAGAAGCTTCAAACTTTGCAGCTTACTTTAGATATAATAAATTAGAAATATTTCATAATCTACGACTGGTGATCTCGTGATGAAACTTTAGAATAAAATAACTATAATAAATCAATATATATATATTTCGATAATCCGCGAAAAGCAGACAACAAACAGGATAAATTTGGATTTAAAACCTATAATAACCCTCCGTGGAACCCAGTATTGCTATCCTTCGAAAATGATGTCTTGGAACTCATTCGGAGTATCAAATTTCGGAATAGGAGCAATTCCTTCCAGCAAGACCTGAAGAATAGAATTCGTTCTATTAAGGATTCTAACAACACCGTGCACGTACATTCCGACAAAACTGGCAACCTATATCAAGTGGTGCGCAGTACTTACCATCAACTACTACATAATGCTGTAACTAAGGATTACCGTAAAACTAATCGGTGTGTCATCAATGAAATCAACGATGCTGGGTTTAAAATCTCATCTGATCTCAACATCCTGGACCGGACCGAACCTCTGGACCCTTTCTCTCCCCACTTTACCCTGAAGGATCACAAATCCAATTTTCCGAACAACCCCTCTATTCGGCTTATTAACCCTACGAAGTCCGATTTAGGTAGACTTAGTAAAACGATTCTTGATAGAATTATACCTGAAATTAGAAGTTTGGCCCCTCTTGCACTGTGGAACAATTCTTTCGCGGTGATTGATTGGTTCAACGGCATATGTAACAAGGAACATTGCCGTTTTATCCAATTCGACATCAACAATTACTACTCCTCCATCACTTTACCACTTCTCCTTAGAGCTATCAATTTCGCTAAAACACTCACAGTGGTTAAGGATTTCGAAGTTGATGTCATCCTTAATGCCCGAAAGTCGGTGATTAATTTCGACGACTCTATTTGGATTAAAAAATCCAATAGTACCCCATTCGACGCGAGTATGGGCGCCAGTGACTCTGCGGAGGTTACTGATCTTATTGGCCTTTTCCTTCTTTTCTCTATCAAGGACGAATTCCCCAACGCGGGCGGTGGTTTGTACCGTGACGATGGTCTTTTGACCATGACTAAGTGCGGACCTCGTGCTTGCGACAGGTTCAGAAAAGAACTCACAGCCTTCTTTAAAGGCTTCAACCTCTCTATACAGGTTGAGGCCAATCTCTCGGTCGTTAATTACCTCGACGTTACCCTCAATTTATTGAATGGGTTGTATTACCCGTATAGAAAGCCGAATGATACGCTCAATTATATAAGTAAGCATTCCAACCATCCTGCCAGCATAACCAAGAACCTGGTAAAAAACGTTTCGTTGAGGCTTTCCCGTCTTTCCACCAACGAGCGCATTTTCAACGACCATTCCACTTATTACAATGAAGCTCTTGCTCGAAGTGGATTTGTCGATAAGGTAGCATATACAGAGTACGAAAATAGACCTAGAAGAAATAGATCCCGTCGCATTTGTTGGTTTAACCCACCATATAATATGGAGGTGGCCACACCATTAGCTAAGATCTTTATTTCCCTTATTACGAAGCATTTTCCCCCTACACATAAATATAGTAAAATTTTTAATAGAAATGCTATTAAAATTTCTTACTCTACGACTCCTAACCTTGCACATAACATCACAGCTTCAAATTTAGCTAAACTACTTAGCCGTAGGAACACGTGCAACCCTGTAGTTAGTACTAACTGTAATTGTAGGAATCGGGCTGATTGCCCCCTATCCGGGAAATGCCTCTCTAGTAACATTGTCTACAAATGTAAGGTTGTAACACCCACGTCTCGTAGGACCTACATAGGGTTAACCGCCAATAGTTTCAAGCAGCGTCTTTACATGCATACCCATTCTTTTCGTTACCCTCTAAGAAGGAATATGACGTCACTTTCAGCTTATATCTGGAGTTTAAAAGACAACCACACCCAATATAAGTTACACTGGGAGATCCTAGCTAGGGCTAGATCGTATAACGGAAATAAAAGACCGTGTGACCTCTGCGCCGCTGAGGCCCTGGAAATACTCTACGCCCCAGACCACATCTTAAACAAAAAATCTGAGGCAATTTCGGCTTGTAAACATAAATTGCACAAAACTTTCCTGTATTACAGCCCCACGTTATACCCTAACGGATAGCACGATCTATACGTGGATATTTTACGTCTTGATGTGGGAGCTAAGTATATGTTTTGTTTATTCCTTTACTTATTTGCATAGGTTGTATATATTACCCGTATGTTTTGTGAAGGTATGTATACCTTCTCGTACGTATATTTGACTGTTATGGCGTATCATTTTTACATATTCTGGTATTTAGGGTTTGGCTATGTGTATACGGGAGTTTTGCGTCTGCGTGAGTATGCAGGTTCGTACGTATGGCGGGTGTATGTATATGTGTACTTCTTGTTTTAGTTGACTTACGTCTCCGAACATTCGTGTATTTATTTGTAGGTATGTGTGTGCGCTTGTTATATACGTATTTATTTACTTATATACGTTTATATAATTATTTATTTACTTATATACGTTTATATAATTATTTATTTATTTGTACACAAGCATACACACACACACATTTTTATATGTGCGTGGTTTTGTATACCTATGGTAAGGTTTTGCGTATGCTTGTGTATGTACGTATCTGTTTGCGTGTATGTATTTATTTGTTTCTATTACTTCTGTATTGTATTTATTTACTTTGTTCTTAACTCTGTAGCGGAGATTCATTTGGTCTCCTAGTTAGAATTTTAGTCTACAACTTCTGCTATACCATTTACGTGGTTTTGTCTTTGCGTGCTATTGTTCTCCACGCTCCACTATGACTTATTATCTTCGTTTTTTCGTTCATTGCCAGAGAACGTCTCTATGCACCACCTAAGAGAACATTAGTCTACGACCTCTTTTATACCATAAACGTGGTTCTGTCTTTGCGCGTAGTTGTTTTTCACCGCTCCTATTAATGACATATTGTTCGTTTTTTTCCCGTTCTTTGCCAGCGAACGTTTCCACGAACCAAAGTATCGTCTTCCTGTCTTCCTCCGGTTGCAACGTTTTTTGAAATATCCAGTTCTGCGTTTACAGATTGACTTTGTTAGTTTCAGAAGATCCCATTAAGGGTGAAAGCAGCGATTCTTTGCTTAAACTTTAATCTGTTATTTTAATAAATATATATATATATATATATATATATATATATATATATATTGGTAAACGGAATAGAAAATGCTGACAAATTGTTCACAGTTGAAAAATGGTTTAATTAGGAATAAAAGAGTACAGCATTTTCTATTCCGTTTACCAATATATAATAACTTGTGTTTTACACCTCTATTCTTTTAACTATATATATATATATATATATATATATATATATATATATATATATAAAATATTTAAAAAATAATGAATAAAACAATGA
>OZ024746.1:67332819-67335319 GCA_964016885.1 Eledone cirrhosa | reverse complement strand
TAAATATGTGTACGAAGTTAATTACATGTATATACACACACCAAACTGCATAAAATTTTTTGTATTTTCATTGGTCAATTTGAACTCTGTTCCCAAACGGACCTGAAATTTTGAATTGTTGTTATTATCAATAAATATATTTCATTATTTCTGAAGACGGCATATATGTGTGTTTGGTATGTATATTTAATCTTGATAGTTTGTATAATTTTGTATAATTTTGTACATAGATCTGTTGAATATGCATGCCAATTCTAACACATATATATCCTAGAAACGATCGTTAAATAATGAACTTTTTTTGTTTAATATAAGGAACTGTTTCATTGTTTTATTCATTATTTTTTTAATATTTTATCTTGACTCTGTATTCCGTTTACCTTTCACCGAAAGTGATTTTTCATTGCATCTCTTCTTTCCATGATATCCGGACTACATTGAGTTCTTCATACGGATTGGACACTACCGTAAACTCTTGGTAGATTTATCTACATATATATATATATATATGAGATGAATAAATTGGGTATAATACCAGTTTATTATCATATCAACCCTTTAGGAAAGAGTAAAGAGCATTACTTTTTCAACATTATATATATATATATAGGGGCGGTGGAACCAGGGGAAGGGGGCATACCCCCCATCCTCCCCGATAATTATATTTTTCTCCCCAAACTACCAAAATACATCTATTTGGATATGCGATACAATTTTTGTACATGTTTTGTTTGTCGCATATCTAAGTTTTGTGACCATTTTCGAGTTTTAGAGTGCAAAAAACTAAACTAATCACTACAACTAAATTTATTAAACTTCCCCCCCCCCCCACCCACCCATTCAGAAAGGATTCCACTGTCCCTGTCATACACTACGGAATACCCGGTTTAACTATAAAGGAACACGTAGGTATGCATATCCATACGTCTTTAATAGTTACCATGCAACATTTTATGTTTTCACTATTACTTCTTATTTGAATTTTTTATAGATATTAAGATATCTATATACCAAACTCTTATCGAAATATTATTTTTAGTATGGATTGAAGAGTAGAAAGTTGAAGAATCGGTAAAATGCTAAAGAAAATTCCCTCACTGTTCTTTAGAGTATTTTCTAATATTTTATTGAGGTCAACAAATTTATTACTAATCTAGAACAAAATTAATTAATCAATATGTCCAACTCCCAAAATGTGTGCCCTGTGTCGATATTTGAACCCATTGTCAACAAATTTATTACTAATCTAGAAAAAAAATTAATTAATCAACATTTCCAACTCCCAAAATGTGTACCCTGTGTCGATATTTGAACCCATTAATAACAGTTAACAAAAATATCTTCCAGCATACTTTTCTCCTTTGCCTGTATTCCACTACGACAGATGGACGTAGCATTATGTTGTACATGAAGCATCCAGTTTGTACATTAAACAAGCAGAACACGAAGAACAAAGAAACTCTAGACTGAATTTCTCCTGGGAACATAAATAGATGTAACTAACAATTGTAAATGGTTTCAGTTAATGAAACACCTTATTGTGTATACTACCTCAGCACCCTTCTTCATGACATCCACATTCAAAGTGACACCTAATTAGTTATTTAATATAAAGACAAGTAGATTAATTTTGAAGCCATTATTTCACTCTGCATCTATATTTATATGAAGTGGCGTCACTTCTAACAACGATTTTCTTAATTGTATTTCATTGCGCATTAAGGCAACGTAGCCGATATTTGTTGGAGCCATATTTTAGTCATAGCTGAGACTTTATTCACAATAATGTCTTATAACCTAGCCATGAGATATATCTTGTTAAATGTTATACTTTATATGGCTTACATCCAGAGCTTTTAATTCTCGTCTCAGGAGAAAGATTAAAATATTTGGGAATATAAGAATCAGAGGGTTGTTAATCCCATAAATATTTATTGTTATTATAAATCTGAGTAATATAAAATACTTTGGTGGTCAAAACTATTTATATTAAAAGAGAACATGACCCAAAGCCATGATTCCCATTTATCTGATTTATGGATACTGTGTACGATCTTCATAGATTCATACTTTGCAAATATTGTCAAATGCCGTTTCATTACAAGCATTCTAATCTTTCCCATCACAATCGTCATCGTTTTTTGTTAGTTTTAATCTAGGGGCAACCTCATCGACTTACAGTGTGATGGCTTCCGAAAGAGACTTCTTCCGTTGTTTTCCGGTATCACTGTGGCCTCCTTTTATAATACTCATTTCATAACACATAAATCAAATTATTATGATATGACAAGAGGATTTATATCGCAATGTGTTTGTACAATCAGCAAACAAGAAGAGAATATGCATTCGAGGTTTAATACTTAGAGTAAGTTCTAATAAAATGAATTTCAATAACTACACATAGCACTGGTATATTCATATAGTATTGAACCAAGGATAAAGATAGGGCAAATCCATTTACCCATTTTACACGTGTTTCACTAATTGCAATATAAATATT
>OZ024746.1:67295319-67327819 GCA_964016885.1 Eledone cirrhosa | reverse complement strand
AAGATTGACCATACGGAATGACCAATTCTATTCGGTGGTGAACCAACAAACCTAAATATATATATATATATATAACGAAGGAAATGTGGTAAGGAACCAGGTGGACCATAACGCACCAAAGTACTCGATACTTGAGGTAGTAGAGTGGGTAATAGGAACCAGTAAGACCCCGTCGAAACGGCTTGAGCTCAGCTGTCGGGGTCTTACTGGTTCCTATATATATATATATATATATATATATATATATATATATATATATGAGAGAGAGAGAGAGAGAGAGAGAGAGAGAGAGAGAGAGAGAGAGAGAGAGCGAGAGAGAGAGTGAAGGCATGTGGCTGAGTGTATATATATATATCGTACTTCATTAACAAATTCCAACCTCTACTTAATGGATTAAACTTCGGACTAAACTAAAACTGGAACGAACGATGAAACAAAGCCCCAAATTCCTACGTTCTCTAAAGAGTTACCTCCCTGACACCCTACCTAATCCTTTTTCAAGTATAAATGAATTACCCCATCTCCTTCTTTCTCCTACCCGACCACCCTGAATTACCTCCCCCTGTATATTAACTCTCCAAAAAGGGAAAACATATCCAAACCCAGACTACTATTTGCCTCCATTATGGATCAACTTCTCTCGGCTCTCCTGCCATGATAACACTTTTTGAACTGGTTATCCTCAAGAACTATGCCAGTAAATAATATTATTCTTTCTTTCCCATTTCCTTAACATGTTCAACATCACCTTATTTTCTCTCCTACATTTTATACCAATACAAATCCCCCTCTTTGATAATGCATAAAATGCTGAAACCCGTAATTGACAATTATCAAATAAATAAATTAATAAATAAATAAATCCATGCTATTGTTAATTAATAAATAAATTAACTAATATCTTAACACTTCACACAAAGTAAAATATTTTGTTTTAGACATTTTCTAACCCACAAAAAAAGAGAAAAAAATAAAGGAAAAAAAAATATTTGTCTTCCTAATAATCGTTTTTTCTCCCTATTTACATACATACATATATATATAATTGTTTCTACTTTAGGCACAAGGCCAGCAATTATCCAGTACATTACTGGTACTTTATTTTATCGACTCCGTAAGGATGAAAGGCAAAGTTAACCTCGGCGGGATTTGAACTCAGACTGTAAAGGGACGTAACTATGCTAGAAAGCATGGCGTCCGACTCTCTACCGATACTGCCAATTCCCCGCCCTACATATATATATATATATATATATAATGAGAGGGTATGAGAGAGTATAATAATGTCACATCGCCATGCATAGTGATTTTAGATGCTACGGGTATAAATCCTGTGAAAGGAGTATGATTCTCTAAGGAGTATGATTCTCTAAGGGTGGTAATTACCGGTACCCGAAGAAAGTTGACTGCATAACGTATGACTAGTATCAGTTTTACGATTCTGTAACCTATTATATATATATATATATATATATATAGGTACGAGTAGGACCCCGACGGCTGAGCTCAAGCCGTTTCGACGGCTAATTCCTACTCGTAACTATTACCCACTCTACTACCCTAAGTATCGAGTACTTTGGTGGGTTATGGTCCACCTGGTTCGTTATGGTCCACCTGGTTCCTTACCACATTTCCTCCGTTATATATATATATATATTTATATATATATATATATGCCAACACAAGAGCAAGAATGAAGGGTTAATTCTACTGACATGGCTTTAAAAATGAGGCATATTTGCATAATTGCAAACTAATCGAATGTTATTATTAATATACGAAAGGGTGATGGATTGGCAGTATCGGTAGAGGGTCCGACGCGATGCTTTCCAGCATAGTTACGTCCCTTTACGATCTGAGTTCAAATCCCGCCGAGGTTGACTTTGCCTTTCATCTTTACGGGGTCGATAAAGTAAAGTACCAGTAATGCACTGAGTAATGCTGGCCTTGTGCCTAAAGTAGAAACAATTATTAATATACGAAAAACACAGATTACATATATTATATATACACACATACACATACACACAGAATCACACACACGCATATATATATATATATATATATATATATATAATAGAAAAACAAGGAAGTCACGTTTACATATGAAAAATATTTATTGCGTGTCGAGCTGTTACAATCGTTTGGAAGAGGATTGGCTGAAGATGACCCATAGTAGTTATGGAGCCGCCTCCAGTATCGATCTGCTCCTCAGACTGGTGATATATTTTTGCTGTGGTATGTGGACCCAGAATGTATATATATATATATCGGCATTTGCCCTATTTTTTGTGTGCATGGGCGTATATGTATATCCTGGTGTAATTTGTGGGGCGGCAATGCAGGTGTATATTCACCGGTATTCATGTGCGTATTTACGTGGGCGTGCGAGCCATTACGTATTCGTGTGTGTGTATGTGTGTGTGTGTGTGTGTGTGTGTGTGTGTGTGTGTGTGTGTGTGTGTGTGTGTGTGTGTGCGAGCGAGCGCGCGTGTGGACACGTTTTGGAATGTGTATTGGTCAGTCAAAGACGTTTTGGGGTGTAAACAGGAAGCAGGGTGTGTGGGTGTGTGTGTGGGTGTGTGTGTGTGTGTGTGTGTGTGTGTGTGTGTGTGTTTTGTGGGGGTGTGCCACGCATGGACGACCCAGTGGCAGTTTATCCTATCGGTATAGACATTTCATATTTCTGTCAAAGAAATTTTGTCATATTTTTGTCAAAAAATACATGAAATATCTTTACCGAACTAAAGCGCCAGTAGTCGAACGGCGATAATCTAGCTAAACTGAATCAAGGGATACAAACCATATATGGGCTGACAGTCAAAGCCAAAGTTCGTAAAAGTTTTTTGGGGTTTTTTTTTTCAGAGAGTAGTCAATGATGTGGAAGGAGCTATATATATATATATATATATATATATATATATATATATATATATATATATATATATATAGCTCCTTCCACATCATTGACTACTCTCTGAAAAGCAAAACCCCAAAAAACCTTTTACGAACTTTGGCTTTGACTGTCAGCCCATATATGGTCTGTATCCCTTCATTCACTTTAGCTAATTCGACGACTACTCGTTCCTATATATATATATATATATATATATATATATATATATATATATATATATAGGAACGAGTAGTCGTCGAATTAGCCGTCAAAACGGCTTGAGCCCAGCCGTCGGGGTCCTACTCGTTCCTATTACCCACTCTACTACCCTAAGTATTGAGTACTTTGGTGCGTTATGGTCCACCTGGTTCCTTACCACATTTCCTTCGTTATATATATAAATATATATGAACATAGTTGTAGGGTTGCAGGTAAATGCGTCCAGAGGCGGTATGCCGGTTGAGCACTCGATGCTCGTGCAGAGCAGGGTATAATATTATAAAGAATGAGAAATCAGTGTTGCATCATATCACATGATGCAACACTGATTCTTCGTTCTTTATAGTATTATAATATATATAAGTATATAGATAAATATATGCATATTATATATATATATATATATATATACGTATATATATATATATATATATATATATATATATATATATATATATATATATATATATATATAGATAGATACAATTGTTTCACCTTATGCGGATCTTCATACATATCATAGATAAATATATGCATATAATAAATAGTACATATTTTATTTGTTCGAGCAACAAAACTGCGTAGTCATTGTATTGGCATGTAGGGGACTGGTTATTGAATAAGTTCTAACATAATTTTAAAGTAGAATTAAATAATTTAATCTTGAATTCATCTGTCGCACTTCCAAATGTTTGTCTATTTTAAGTTATAAGATGTGTTGACTCGATACTATGAGCTCATTCACCTTTCCTAGATTCCACACAATGTGATCGAACCTGGGACATAACTATTTCGAATTTTACGTCTTAACTATTTACGCACACAAACACGGGTATGTTTGTATGTGTGTGTGTTTGTGTATGTGTATATGTGTATTTGAATGTGCGTATGAGTGTTAACATAATTATGTGTAATAAAATTTATACAATATATAGTTGTATAAGTATCCGATTGTTTTGTGTAATGAAATGAAGCCAGAATATTTGTTACCCGCTATACATATTACGCGAAACATCAGGACTCGGATTGTTAAACACTATTTTGCTTTCATATAAACTTGTTATTACTATTTTATTAAGCCAATAGCTATGTATTCTTTGTTGAAATAAGTTGTTGAAAACCCGCTCAAATAATTAAAGCCGATGGCTATAGCAGACAAAAGACGCGACCAAGCTTACTTAATACAATTACTTACTGTGTGATGTGAGAAAGTAAAATCTCACTCTTGATTTCATTTCTCGTAGTAAAATACGATTTGTTATTGGAAAATATATATGAAAAGAAAATATAGTAAAAAAGGAAAATGTGAAACAAAGCAGAGTGTCAGCTGCGAATTTATAGTTTATTGTAAAGAGGTATAAAAATTGCCACAATATATATCTTCTTAAGTACTTTAGATGTCAATAATAATTCTATTATGTGAGCTGTATACACGAAGCAGGATACTGGTGAGCATTGTTAACAGTTAGGTGCAATTTTCAGCGGAAGCTATTTCAGTACCCACAGTTTCTGTCAAATAATTGTATGCATATCGCAACCCACTCTCGTTACTCTAAAATGTTGTTTTTATTTCCGGAAGAAACAAGTTACATGGTCATGGGAACTGATGAAACGTGTCGTGCAAGACCTAACTCTTCAGTTCAGTTAGCGCGAGGCCAGCGTTAGAATTTTGGTCGCAGTAATTTATTTTTTATTTGGAAGGTCTGAAGAAGGGAGCCGTACAGAGGACGTTCACATACTCTCCGATACTAGAGACATTGTGTCTGTTAATGGTCCTCATAAATTGATGAATCTCCAATCCTGTAGGAAAAACGTGAAGAGGTAGACAATTGCAAAGGGCCAGCACATGATCACTTCCATTATATATATAGGGGCGGTGGATTGGCAGTATCGCTAGAGGGCGCACGCCATGCTTTGACGTATAGAGTTACAGCCCTTACCATTCTGAGTTCAAATCCCGCCGAGGTTAACTTTGCCTTTCATCCTTACGGGGTCGATAAAATAAAGTACCAGTAATACACTGAGTAATTGCTGGCCTTGTGCCAACAATAGAAACAATTATATATATATATAAAGAGGGGAAAGACACAGGAGAGTGAGTTTTTCATTACAGGAATTTCGAACCACCAGCGTGTGAAGAATATAAGCTACTAGAGGCATTGGCAAAACATTAAAATTAAAAGTATAAATTGAAATGAAAAACCATCCTCACCTAAATCACACATGTACACACTCACCAATAGAATGTTTCGCCATTTGAGTGGGTTCCAATATACACACCCGTGCATATATATATATATATATATATGTATATATATATATATATATATATATATATATATATATATATATATATATATATATATATATATATATATATATATATATATATATACACGGGTGTGTATGATTGTGTATAGAAGATTATATTAATAAAGGGAATTCCAACTTTGTCTGATTTACTCGTTTAATTTACAATCCATTAAAATTATAATGATATTATCATGAAATAGTATGGTAGAATATTAAATGTTAAGTGTTAATTGAACAGGTACTTTCATGCTTTAGCAATCTTCAGGTTCATATTCTGTGGTGACAGTCAAGTTTGCAATTTTAATGGATTGTAAATAAAACGAGTAAATCAGACAAAGTTAGAATTCCTTTTAATAATATATATATTTACATATATATATATATAATATATATATATATATAATATATATATATATATATATATATATATATATATATATATATATATATATATATATATATATATATATATATATATAATAAGAGGGTGTGGTAAGATACCACGTGGACATAACGAACCATAGTAGTCGATACTTGGGGTAGTAGAGTGGGTAATAGGAAAAGGTTCAGGACCCCGACGGCTGAGCTCCGGCCGTTTCGACAGCTAGATCAAAATAGTTCGGATCCAGCTGTCGAAACGGTCGGAGCTCAGCCTTCCGGTCCTGATCTTTCATATATATATATATATATATATATATATATATTATACGTACATACATATATGTATACAGACGTACAGTAGTATGTATATATATATATACATACATGCACATATATATATATGCACGTATCGGTTTACCGAACATTTATTATAATGCTCGGTTTGTTTGTTTGTAAACAAACAAACAAACAGCCCGAATTACGCCGCACAGTGTTTAGGCAACCACGTCCCCTTTTCGTTCAACAATGACACAGGAACGATGTACTAGTTTCAAGCTTATTAGCTATCGTCAGCATCGTATACCTTCCTGCCAGATGCTTGAACGTCTGAAAGTAAAACTTTCCTTATGCATATTAACGGGTGAGCAGCCTAAGTTGCATATCGAGTGAGTTCAGTCGGCGTATATATATACATACATGTGTGCATGTATGTATATATATACATACTACTGTATGTTTGTATACATATATGTATGTACGTATACATACATACATACTTACATTTAAGTAAGTGCCGTAATAAAAGTGAGAAATGAAATTTCGTTTCATTCCATTCCATTTATATATATATATATATATATATATATATGTATATATATATATATATATATATATATATATATATATATATATATATATATATATATATATATTTTTTTTTTTATTTTTATTTTTTTTTTTTTTAAAGTTGAGACAGAGAACAAAAACACAAAAAAACAAAAAAAACGTAGAAGCGAAGAGGCAGTACAAAAGTTATTAGTTTCAAGCTTGAGAGTGGGAGGTTGGGGGACGACGTTTCGGGCATAAGCCCTTCATCAGGTGAAAAGTGGGGGAAAGAGAGTTCCTAGGTCGTGTGGGGGAGTGGTGGAAAGACATTAAAAAAAATTATTTTAAAAAAGAGTGGGGAGAAAAGGGGTGGAAAATATTTTTTTAAAGGGTAAAAAAAGAACGAGTGGTGAAAGGGTGTGAGGCCTGTAGGGATGGTGGTGGAAAGGGGAGAGGGGGGTGCGTGGAGTCCGGAGGCTGAGGGTGTGTATGTGAGGGTGCACGTGTGTGTGTATGTGTGTGTTTATATGTGGTGTGGTTGTATGGTGGCGTGGTGCGAAAATAGTGTAAGTGTTTGTGTGTGTGTGTGTGTGTTCCTGGGGTTTTTCCACGGACTTTGAGAGCAGATGTTGTAGATTCTGGATGTTACAGGATGGATAGCTGGAGTGAAGGAACAGTGGTGTAAAATGCAGGTATTGTAGTGATGAAGTGAAGAGTTGTGGGGTGCGCGCGCAACAGGAAGTGGTCAGAGGGTCAAGGCAAGGCGAAGGAGGTGGGAGGAATGAGATAGCAGGAGGGAGATGACAGCAGGCAGTGGTGTGGAGGCTGACAAGTATAGGGATGGTCTGTATGCGGTGTGGAATGTGTGACTGTGTGTGCGGAGGTGCGCTGGACAGCGGAGAGGATGGGTAGGTGTGAAAGGTGGAAGGATAGGGTGGTTGTGTGTGTGTGTGGGGTCGGTGTGTATATTAGTGGAGGTGTTAGTGGGATGTATGTTTGTGTGTGGGGTGTTGGTAGAGTGGGGAGAGAGAAAGGGGAAGAGAAAAGTTGTTGGGGACGGTAGGAGGGAGTGTAGTGTACTGGTGTGTGTGCGTGCGTGTTTGGATATGAGTGTCTGTGTGCGTGTGGTAGAGTGGGTGTTATTATTACTGGTGGTGGGGGTAGGGATTTGAGTGGGGGTATAGTGTGTGTGTGGAATGGGTGGTGTATCAGTGTGTACGTGGGTGTGGGTGAGTGTATGTGTGATGGTGTGGATCGTGCGTGTGTGGTGAGGGGAAGATGGGGTTTTGGTGGGGTGGGGTTTGGGGTTAGTAATATTAGTGGTGGGGTGGTCAGATGTGGATGTGTATTGAGGGTTAGTGGTGGTAATAGGGTGTGTGAGTAGTGTGAGTGCGTGTATATATGTACAGGTGGATGTGGGTGCTAGATGGTGGGGTGGGAGGATGTTAGTATTATTAGTTGAGGGGTGGGATGTATATATATATAGAGAGATAGTTGTGATTGATTAGGCTACCGATTTTTTTCGAAAATCAGTTGACTTCAGTTGATTCCCTATACTGACTGCTAGTGAAATTAGCAATTACGTGACTAGGCATTCCAGAGAAACGTGGTCTATTAACGTTTTTCTTATGAACTTCAGCGTAGCCTAATCTGTGACAATACTGGCTCAACAAGTTACAGACACAACTCATTTAGAGCGTAAAGTAAAACGCCTTGCTCAAGGACATTTCTCAGTGCCTGTTCCAGGTATCGATCTCTCAACTTTACGTCATGCCATTGGCAGTATCAGTAGAGCGTTAGACACCATGATTTGCAGTATAGAGTTATGGCCCTTTACGTTCTGAGTTCAAATCCCGTCCAGGTTAACTCTGCCTTTTATCCTTAGTGCCTGTTCCAGGTTAACTCTGCCTTTTATCCTCAGTGCCTGTTCCCGGTATCGATCTCTCAACTTTACGTCATGCCATTGGCAGTATCAGTAGAGCGTTAGACACAATGATTTGCAGTATAGAGTTATGGCCCTTTACGTTCTGAGTTCAAATCCCGTCCAGGTTAACTCTGCCTTTTATCCTTAAGGGGTCGATAAAATAAAACACCAGTAATGCACTGGATTTATTGCTGGCCTTGTGCCAAAACTAGAAACAATTATTAACGACTTTATTGTCGTTTCATTTTTTTTTCAATATAAATCTCCATTTTCCAGCTGTATTCAGTATGTCTTTGAACATGTGTATTAAACTACGAATTATATAATATTACGAAATATGTAATATTTATTTTAGTTATTGAAATTTTCACAAAAAAACACAACCTTTTGAATGTTAACTCAAGGTTTATTTACACAAGGCGTCTTTTGAGATAACGATTTGAAAGGAAGTGTAAAAGAACAAAGATTTGCATCAAAAGTTTTGAAATACAAATTATTGAAAAAATTCATTTGGAAAGTTCTTTCGAATTTTACTTTAGGTAATTATCTAATGAACACTTAAATTGATGTGATGCGTTAACCTGTGAAGTGTAATGGTATCATAACGTTTAACATTAGCCCTATATGCATACATACACACGAACACACAAACACATACATTTCCATATATATATATATATATATATATAGAGAGAGAGAGAGATAATAGATGGATATACACCCTACACTCACATACAAATATACATACTTACATACATGTGTATATATATATATATATATATATATATATTCATATAACTGCTTATTCATAAATGGGCATGTGTATATGAACGAGTGTGAATGTTTACGAAAGTGTCTGTGTAAATGTTTAATGTTTTAAATGACGCTTTATGAAAAGAAATGCAAAAAGCAAATTCCTAAAATCAGTTAAGATCCAATCGATATTTTGTGTCGATCAATATTCTGTTTAGAACAAATATTTGAATAAAATCTAATAATTTACTCAAGTGCAAAATTGAAGTCAACATGGAACGTTGTTCTACTGAAATTTTACTGATTTAGGGAATTTGTGTTTTCCTTTCAACCATTTAACATTATTTAGCCTGAAAAGTTTATTTAATAAAATAATTTGCTAAACAATATTAGCCAAGAAAAAGAAATCATGAAATTATTTTGCTCCTGCACATGTATGTACGTGTGATTTTCGTTGGCTAATAGTTTACATTGTCTAGACATTCGACTAAAATGTGCAACACGAGTAGGATATTTATGTATAGTATTGATTGATCAGAATCCATGTGTATTATTCAAACCTATTCTATTCGACTCATGAATGAGTCATGTCAAAACAGAGGGATAGTTCTGTCGGACATGGAATCTGTATTTCTTTACAGTAGAACGTGGAATCTGTAATTCTTTGCAGCTATATAATAATTTTGTGATAAGCAACTGTTATATACAATAACTAGATATCTATATAGCAGTAGTACTAGTTTTAAATGAAACTAATTAATGTATAAATACAAATTTAGAAGCGGAAGCATTCCGTTTTTTACATGTTTCTCTGCAGACGGAATTATATTGAACGATATGACTCAATATTGGCTGTAGTTGATGTCACCCTCCGAGGTCACATACACCGTTCTCTGCCCATAATCAAATACATAACTGGTAGTTTTATAAGCTTAGACACTTGATCATTTTACGTAGATACTGCAAAGGCTTGATCCTTTGTCCGGATACCAGTCTGATGAGTGCTTAGTTGATTTTGAGTATTAAATTCGTAATCATGAAGCGAATGCATACGTAATATAGTGGTAATCTAACAGAATATCATTAAATGTTTATTTTTACAACATCGATCAGCACATACATTAAAATTCAAAGATATTATACAAACTGCACTATTGCAAGTTCAAAGATATATTTCCATATGCGCAGAGAACATGGTAATAATACCTGCCCTTCTGGCGGCTACAAATTGCATAATCAGAATTCATACAGAATCAGGTAGTATTTATTCTATAAAAGTTAATGGTATCTCTCTTCTGCGTGTGTCTGTTGTATGTCTGTACCCCACCCCCATACAATTTTGTATATGAAGAGAGAGAGGAGGAGAGCGGTAAGTGATGAAGAGGGAGAGACGGAGAATGTAAAACTAAGAAAGGGAGAGGGAGCATATTCAATTAAGAAAATATACGTTTTAATATATTCTGATCCAACTACATTTTTTCTCTCCACTTTTATTTCGTTTTCTCTTTATCTCTCCACACACATAAGTAAACACACACACACACACACACACACACACACACACACACACACACACACACACACACACACACACACACACACACACACACACACACACACACACACACACACACACACACATACAGATCCATATTTTCTGATATTAAACAGACCTGTCAACTCTCCTCGTCCGACGGGGAGATCTCCCACCCACTTTGGGGTGTGTGAGAGATGTCTTCTCTTGTAAAAATGGGTATAGTTTTCATTATGTAAAATCTCCCCATTTTGTCTCGATTCTCCTCGTTTTGGGGCATGTCGTTTCATGGTACTCCCCGTTAGCGTTTTTAGACTTTGACAGGTCTGATTAAATATAGCTAAAGTGAACCTAATGAGAACCACGTCTCTTCTAATTGAAATATTTGATAACGCTGATTGAATATTTTCCATTTCAATCAACTGAATAACTTTTATCCAACAAAAGTTCACAAGTCACATTGCTAGTGATTTATCTTGACATAGTTTACATATGAAACCAACAATGTAATTAGTGAATTTAAGAATAGTAGGTAATGGTTTAAGCAAAAGTTATTGACATTGTTTAATCCATAAATATAATAAATACAAAGTTTCTGACATTTTGTGTTAAGATAATGTAAAATGATTAAAAGACAAAATAAGAATATTATTATATTACTCTATACACAGTCTCTTGAGGCATATATCTTCACCGCAGCTTTCGCCATTTCTACATGTTGAAGGATCTTGTACAGAATAGGGAATGTATCTTTAGGAAGAACTTCTAAGTATGGTATTCCAATTAATGATATCTCCTTGATGTTTATCTCTCTGAATAAGGATGTGAAATAATGTACTTATTAATTGAAGTTTAGGATTGTAAGTTTGTTAATTGAGAAATTGTTAAAACAGATTGAACTCGTCACTAATTAAAGATAAGTATCTTTAACTGTTATTCCTCTGTAATTTGCAGTATATCCCAGATCACCTTTCTGGAGTAGAAGCACTGTTCTTCCTTTTCTCCAGATGTTCGCTACATCTCCTTGGTAGGACTTGTGGCAGATTTCAAGCAGCCCATCGTTTATGCATACTTTACATACTTCTGATGCTATATAATCCAGGTTTGTTGCATTGTATGTTTGTATCGACTTGATTGCTTCTTTCAACTCCTGCATTGTAATTTCAACATCACTAATAGGCAGTGGGTCATCAACCCATCTGTACTAGCTGGCACAAACACACACACATACACAGAGATATATAACCACACATATACATACTATGTCCAACACCTAAAAAGTAGCAGGATTAAGCAGGCAAATATATGTCTATATATGAATAAGTCTACACACCTATATATATACTAGTACTCATATATACTCGAATGCGCTATTCCAATATATGGCCGAGTGACGTGTTAGAAAACGCAGTCATGTCTCCATAAACCATATATAAATTAAATAAAAAAGGTTGATAAGAAAGTTCAGTAGGGTTAAAGTTCATTCAACTATAAATTTGAGATTGCAAATAGCAGGAGAGACTTTAAAGTATAATACATCAGAGACAATTACAAACCTCAGATTCATCACGTCATATCTTATATCAACACAATACAATTTGCATTTCTATAGGCATACTTTAGACACATGATTATTGTATGTTGCCTGTAATAGTTTTATCACAGAGAAAGTTGTTATCGAGCAGTCCCAAATACAATTCATTTATCTTTTGAGAGAAGCTAGTACTACAAATTTGCGTTGTATTTACAGTATTATGTATCTATAGATATTTGGTCAAACGTTCATCAGTGTGTATGTATTGGTATGTTTGGTTCCGACAATATGTTGATAACTTTCCTTATTGATTAATCGTATAATTCCAAACAGTGAATTTGTGGCAGAGTGTCTTTGCTCTGTAGCTATAAGTGAGTATATTTGCCGTTGCATGGTATTAGGGATGTGTATACAGTAACTATACAGCGATCTTATGACAACAAAACGAAAGACAATGTCGAAAAAATACTTATTATTGAAGTAGATATAATAGCATTGTGTAGAAGTTGTGAGAAAAAAAAATCAAAGTAGCCTTTACATTGATACAAGGGTGAAGTAAGCCAACTTTTATATGTGATACAGGTTTTGCTGACCACATAGGTCTTCTATCAAATACCAGTGATGAAGCTCAACAACATCCTCAAAGATAGTACATACATACACACTTATACATGGTTGACTAACAAAAACGCAGGCTCTCTCTCTCGTCTCTTCGCCTTCCCCCATTTTCTTTTCCCCCCTTATATATCTTCCTTTTTCTTTTCTTATTCTTACCCAAACATGTTCTCTTCTCCCCTTTTCTACCTTCTGATGAACGACAAGGGTCCCTAACGTTAAATTTGTTTCCCGACTTTATAAATAGTTAGACTGATATGCAATCATTGTATTCTGCTATTCTTATTTTGTAGACCGTTTGTACGTCTCTCCGTTAAGGATGAAAGCAGCGATTCTTTGCTTAAACTTTAATCTGTTATTTTAATATATATATATATATTTATATAATTAAGTTAAAAATGTACATCCACATATGTATACCGAAACACTAGTATGCATATGAACACACACACGTATACATATGTAGATGTACCGAGTTTTTCACTGGTCACTTTACTGTGAGTGTCCAGCTATTCTGTATGTAAACACACAGACAAACCGGTTTTTAGAGTCATACTGGTTTTTTAACTTAATTGTTTAAGCGCCAGTCATACAAAAGTGAGTTACAAACGAAACGAAATTTAATTTCGTTTCGTTATTTGTTTTTATATTTATATATATATATATATATAGTAATAATAATTGTTTCTGCTTTTTGGCACAAGGCCAGCTATACCCAGTGCATTACTGGTACTTTATTTTATCGACCCCGTAGGGATGAAAGGCAAAGTTAACCTCGGCGGGATTTGAACTCATATAGTAATAATTGTTTCTACTTTAGGCACAAGGCCAGCAATTACCAGTGCATTACTGGTACTTTATTTTATCGACCCCGTAAGGATGAAAGGCAAAGTCAACCTCGGCGGGATTTGAACTCAGATGGTAAAGGGACGTAACTATGCTGGAAAGCATGGCGTCCGACCCTCTACCGATACTGCCAATGTAATAATAATAATATATATATATATATATAGTAATAATAATTGTTTCTGCTTTTTGGCACAAGGCCAGCTATACCCAGTGCATTACTGGTACTTTATTTTATCGACCCCGTAGGGATGAAAGGCAAAGTTAACCTCGGCGGGATTTGAACTCATATAGTAATAATAATAATAATATATATATATATATATAGTAATAATAATAATAATAATAATGCTTTCTTTATTAACCACAAGGGTTTACACAAAGTAGACATTAAGGACAGTACAGGACAATACAGGAGGGTACAAAAAGGCATTTCTGCGTGTAAAAAACCAAAAAAAACTGAGGATGTAATAATAGAACAATGAAAAAATTCCCCAATAGGGGGGAGACTTCCGAGGGACATTCGTGGAGAAAGCCCATTAAAAAGCCACAGTGACCCTGACCACCAGGGTAAGTGCCATTTCCCAGTTTTCCACATTTAATTTACAGACACATACTCAGAGTAAGGCCCATTCACTCGGGCCACTCTTGCCTCTCTCACCCATCTTTCAACAAAATGCGGGGAAGAGAGCACTTCCCTCTCTACCCTGATTTTAATTTTCAAATGAAATTTGAAAAAGTTAATCAGGGCATCACCGAAGAGGTAAGTGCTCGTCTTCAGCCCTTTCAAACGTGTCCACCATACTATCTCTTTCGCTATGGCCACCAGACAGATAGAAACTGCCTGCCCTTCCCGGCTAAAGGAAGAGGGCGGGGCAATCCTCACGATGGACTCAGCTGATAGCTGGATCCGTGCTACACGCGACAGCAGGTGTTCGACATAAACCCACAAGTCAGCAATGCTCGGACACTGGACGAGTGCGTGCAGGACGGTTTCGTCGCCCTGCGCGCATCTCGGACATGCCCGGCTGACGGCATCTCCATGCCTGTAGAGTTTATCCCGAACTGGCAAAGCTCCTCGGTAGCACTGCAAGGCAAGGGATTTCTGGAAGTTGCCCATAGGCCCCGGCCAGAAAGTTCTTCAGAAGAGATTGGCTAATTGATTTAGATTTTCTCCAAGTACGTCGTCGCTCTTCCCCTCCACTAATCCTCTATAGAACGCCAAGGTGGTGTTTCCACCGATCACATTGCCCGATTGGTCGAGGGCTGTGAGTGCCTGAAGACATTCCAGTCTCCAAGCGCTCCCTCTCGGTCTTCGCTTGACCCAGGACTGCAGCTCCGTCAAGGAGACGAGCTGGGGAAAGACGCGTCTAGTAAACGGCGACCACACCTGAGCACCGTCGAGGAAGAGGTGGAGATGTCGTAGCCTGAGCGCGTGTCTGCGCATCATCAGCCATGGCATGCCCAGCCCTCCACGTAGCGGGTGTTGACAGCAGATGGACCGCCTCACCATCGGAGCGCGTCCCTTCCATAAAAAGCGAAAGATGAAACGCTCCAGCACAGTCAGGCGGGGCTTAGGACAAGGTACGACGGTCAGGCGGTAGTAGATGACGGATGCGATGTACGCGTTAGCCACCTCCGCTCGACCTTTCAGGGATAGCTTCCTCTCCGCCCATTTCTGGTTGAGAGAAGCCACTCTGCTCGTAACCTCGTACCAGTTTTTGTCCGTCTGGAGGTCCAGACCGAATCAGGCCCCTAGCAATTTAACCGGTCCGTCCGTCCCGCGCCCGACAACGCTGTTGGACGGCATGGACCACCTCTATACGTGCCGAGCTGCAGGCCCACAGACTTTTTTGGTTGATCATTTTTACTGTCACCGCTTCGTATTCTCTAAGTGTAGTGCCGATCGCCTCGATGTGTCTGGCGTTCGACACCACTACGGTGACATCGTTCGCATATGCTGACACGGATCTTCCGCATCCTAGTTCGCGCGGGACCCCCTCAACGTCTCCAGTTTGTGCAGTAATGGCTCTAGAGTCAATACGTACAAGAGGGACGAGAGGGGACATCCTTGCCGGACCGAGCGCATGATGTTGAACGGTTTCGAAAGGTGACCGTTCACTCTCACCACAGAGCAGATATCGCTCTGCATGGCAGCGATCCAGACTCTGAAGATGGGCCCAAAACCAGCCGCCCTCAGGACTGCCGCAAGGTAACGATGGTCGACGCTATCGAAAGTTTTCGACTGATCTAAATTGATCAAGGACCCACCCGTTCCAGGTTCCATAGCTATCTTCTCTACGATGTATTGCATGAGGTGGAGGTTATCTTGGATGGATCTGTCGGGAATGGCGCATGTCTGCGCCTCTCCCACCCGACCACCAACGACAAGCGCCAACCTCTTTGCTAGCACCTTGGCCAAAATCTTGAACTCTGTGTTTAGCAGAGTTATGGGCCTAACATTATCTATGTTATCCCCCTTGTTCGGATCCTTTCTCAGCAGCGCCACAGCTCCTCGGCTCACATGGCTGGGAATTCTCCCGTTCTGTTACCAGTTGCAGTAGACGTCCGCCAAGAGGCCTCCGAACAAGTCTGGCATCTGTACGTAAAGTTCATATGGCAGACCATCCAAACCACGCGATTTACCCCTTGTGCAGCCAGTCATTACCTCCTGTACTCCAGCGGCTGTCATCGGCTTTTCGAAACCTTCGCCTCAGTGGTCAAGAGCCGCGGTAGTCAGTCGAGGTATACACTAAAGACCATCCCTCGATCCGGCCCGCTGCTGCCCGCGAACAGCTGTGAGAAGTGTCGCTGAAAAGCTTCACACATCTGCCCGGGATCGAGTAGCATGCGCCCGTCGTGGTCCACCAAAGACCGGATCGTGGCTTTGTTGCCACGACGCGCCTCCGCCACTCAGCCCCATTGAACGGCTTTCGTCCCCTCGTGTCTGAGAGCACGCACCCTAGCTCTGACAACGCAGCCTTCGTGCTTTGCATTGAAGAATTGGTCAAGGGCCAATTTCGCCGCAAGTACGTCGGTCGCGATGCCTTTGCTAAGCACCTCGTCTAATTGTCTAACTAGTTCTCCCCCTGCTCTATTTTACTCTATTGCTAAAGCCTTACTAAACCTAATGGACTCTATTCTAATGGCTCTTTTCAGAGCAAACCACCATTTTTTGTTGACGATGGCCCCCGTCAACGCCCGCTTAACTAGTTCGCTTATTCGGTCTCTGTAGGCCTTGCGCGTTGGTAAGGACGCGTTTAGCTTCCAGTAGCCGGGTCCTCGTTATGAAGCCTATCTAAGTCAAGCACACAGATCACCAGTTTGTGGTCCGTGTAGCTGACTATCTTGAATTGTGGACAGCTTATGCTAGACCTATCTATTTCCCTACAAAATACTCTATCTAGATATGATCTGGATGACCCTACGCGATTTGTCCAAGTCCACATTGGCACATTCGGGAAATCCAATCGGTAGCTGTCAGACAGTTCAAAACGCCTGAGCAGGTTGGTGAGGCTCTTGCACCCTCCTCCCCTATCCTCTAATCCAACAGAGTCCCAGCGTGCATCCAAGATCCCGTTCCAGTCGCCCACTAACACTAAAGAGCGGGACGTTCCAAGAAAGGTCTCCAGACGCCGGAAGAAATCAGGCCGCCCTGCTCCTGTCGGGGTATAGACGGCCACTAGCCTTAAAGCTTGCCCGTCTCCGCTGGTCACGTCCAGCACCACCATCTTACCCTCTGGGTCCAGGAAGATGGCCCGTATGGCGAGATCCAAACCTCTCCGAAAAAGCACAGCAAACCTCCCCGATCCAGGACGGCTGGGAGATGCGTACACATCGTAGCCGCCGAAGGCCGGGTCGAAGGCCCGTGCTTCGGAGATTCTGGTGTCGCTGATGGCCACTACATCTATGTTTAGTGACCTGAGGTCGTTGAGCAGGTGGCCCTGCTTCCATTACGACCCCATGCCACGCGCATTTATGTTGCCTATTCTGAGTGAGGTCATGTTGAAATGGAGTGGAAAAGATGGGAAAGACCACTTACCTTACTTCTCGTAGAGGAAGGACGGTTTCTCCATCCTTTTCACTGTTTCTGGCCTCTTCCGGAAGGATGTCCTTATAAATCATCCTGGAGAGTGCTTGTCCGAAGTCTCCGATGTCTTTGGGGAATTTTTGTTTTAGTGACGTGTACGTTTTCTGTGTGATGCGAGTGATTTGTATGTGTGGAGGTGGTGTGAACTTTCGGGTTGTTGTGTAGTCTTTTTCTGTGATGCTGGTGTTGTGTTGGATGTAGTGTAATAATTGGTTGTTGTTCAAATTTATTGCTGTGTAGAGTGTATCGTTTTGGTTGTTTTGTTTTGTTTGCGTTTGTTGTGGGTTTGTTTCTGTTTAGCTTTTTGGCCTCAACCATTTAGCCTGAGGGCAGAAAGCCCTTAGGTGGGTTCCTTCACCACAAACGACACACCTAGGCCTTCTGCCCTCGACGATTACGGTGAGGTGGCTGCCGTCAGTGAGGTCTATTACCTCTGGGATCTCCTCAATGCTTTTTTTGTCCGCTTGGATCAGGAGCTCCATCCCAGATCCGGACCAGTTCTCCTGCTTTTCTTTTGCTATTTCGATTATGTTGATGTTGGCTTCGATGCCGGCGGGGACGGCAGCCATTAGCCAGGGAATTTCGATGACCGTCGGAACGTGGGTCACCCTGATCTTCACGAGTCTCTGGCCACAATAGCTTGGGACGAGTATGAATTCGTCACTTCTTAATGGGGACTATGGAGTGTTCTTTGGCCTCCTGTGGTGTTTCAAAGAACACGCGCACGGTTCCATATTTCTGCCCATGTGGGTTTTTTTAGCCCACACATGTCCCAAAGCTTTTTGGATTTGGGACTCGGATGCCCGTTCCACTCGGCGCGATTTTATGTTAATCATCCGATAAGACACGGTGCATAGGCGCCGATGCTCCATTTTATTAGGTAGAGGGGGATGAGGCTGACCCTGTACCCATCTTTCTTTACCATTTTTTTGGCTTCTTCTAATTCCTCCTTAGTTACCTGGAATGCTTCGCACTTTTTTGCTACTCTGGCAAAATACAGGGTTTTCTTATTCTCATTGTTGCTATTGTTGTTATCGTTATTTTTGTTATTGTTAATTTTAGTTTCAGTTGTGGTGGTGGTGGCGTCAGTGGTGTTCGGTGTTGAAGAGTTCATTTTGGCTGAATTCGTTTCGATATCACGAGATAATTTATTTTTTTATTTTGTTTCTGTTGTCGCTGTGGTGGTTGTGGGGGTGGTGGCTTCAACACCTGCAGTCATTGGTAATGGCGGGAAATGAATGTCTGCCTGAGACAAATTTTAAATATTGCTACTGCTTATATTTTTAGTGTTGGCAAACGTAGTAATATTTACAATGGTGGTGTCGGTGTGAGGTGTTAGTTTGTGAGGAAGGCCCTCAGCTACTGGGTTCAGCTGTGAATCGGCCATGAATTTTCAAAGAAATTTTTTTTTGTTTTTGTTTGATAATTATAAAAGTTTAAATTTTGGGCTCAAGGCCCCAATCTTTTTGAGTGTCCTTTTCAGAAAACAATGTATGTGCACTTATATACAGTTAACAATAAACATCTTCCATAAATGGCCATTTTAAACAACTGAAAATAACAGAACTTTGCGGAGCTCACGATAATACGATTTACTACGTAGGTCGCCAATAATAATGATAATAATAATAATAATAATAATAATAATAATAATAATGATTTCATTCATTGGCCACAAGGGCGACATATAGGGGACAACACAATAGACAGGGACAGTGGGGGTTTACATAGAGATCGAGTAAGTATAAATAACAAAAAACAAAATAACAATAAAAATACAACAATGAAAGTTCCCCAATAAGAGGGATCACCACCCAGGGTTGACTCAAGCACCCCACCAGTCCTGAGCCACCCGACGCTCCTAGGGCTCCCGGGAAGGGCACCCCTCTCCTTCTCGAATTCACCAGCCTACAGGCGCATGATCAGAGTAGGCCCACTCACGCGGGCCATTCTCGCCACATTCACCCACCTTTCAGTAAATGTACTGGGGGGCAGCACTTCTCTCTCCACCCTCACCTTCCTTTCCAAGTGAAACTTGAAGAAGTTGATGAGGGATTGGCCGAAGAGAAAAGTGTCTGTCTTCAGTCCTTTCAACCTGGTCCACCATGCAACCTCTTTCGCTACTGCCACCAGGCAGAGGAAAATTGCCTGCCCTTCCTGACCAAAAGAAGGCGGCGGGTCAATCTTCACTATGGACTCGGACGATAGCCGGATCCGTTCTACACGCGACAATAGCTGTTCGACATAACCCCACAAGTCAGCTTGGTGG
Source organism: Eledone cirrhosa (assembly GCA_964016885.1). Lineage (NCBI taxonomy): Eukaryota > Metazoa > Mollusca > Cephalopoda > Octopoda > Eledonidae > Eledone > Eledone cirrhosa. The sequence continues at coordinate 67,307,620 of OZ024746.1, read as the reverse complement.
AACACTGGGAAGGTATACCCGTAGTAATTCGAGCACCCAGTCCATGAGATGCGTTTAATTTCACAACACTTAACAAACTATTTTCCAGGACACGCGCTTCACCTTGCGGATTTTCAACTCGAGTTGAAAATCTACAAGGTGAAACGCGTGTCCGCGAAAATAGTTTTTTTAATTGTTGTGGAACAAATACATACATGTATGTATATATATATATATATATATATATATATATATATATATATATATATATATATATATATATATATATATATACATATACATATATATATAGGAACAAGTGAGGACCTCGACGGCTGAGCTCAAGCCGTCTCGACGGCTAATTCTGGACTAAATGAACATTTTTATCCTGGTAAATGAATAGCCGAACTTCTCAGGGGGTAATTCCATATATGGTAAAAGTAATTGTCACAAGGATTAGTCAAGAGTTTGTTGTTAAGACACATGATTCTATCATGGAATTTTGTGGAAGGTAGGCGTAGCTGAACTTGCCAGTAGAAGAAGGAGGGAGAGGGAGTGGAGGAAACCCAGTCGAGCGTTGAAAGTGACAACAACAGCAGATTCTAAGGATAGAAGCTCGTACAATATATATGAAATACTAATACGAAAAATTAATTCAGAATACCCACCCCCCTAAAAAAATACTTATATACGAGAAACTAAAGCAGAAATACCACTAAGAAATCTAGATATCACGGAAATGGGGCAGCAATCAGAGAAGAAAGTAAGTATCTGGGATCTAGCACATCTGCTATAAAAAGCGGAATCGGCCAATTCTATCATAAAATAAGGGGAGGTACTGAGGCTACAGATGACCGAAGGGCTGCCTCGGAGTGGGCGAGAAGGTGAAAAGAACGACGACAATGAAGGAGATCTGGAGTGGAAGGACTAGGAAGGGATGGGGGAAAGAAGGAAATATAGAGGAAACGATAAAAAAATATATAAAAAGAATATATAAAAAAGTTACGTCTACCTTTATAAGCAGGGGTTACCCATTACAAAGTCGGCAAGTGGGGTGTTTAAGCCCTTGTCTACCCCCCCCCCCCCCCCGGGTCATTATGGGGTTTGAGGGCGAGGTAAGTCCTACGCAATCTGTGTTTGCATGCAGTTACCAGTTCGTCTTTCTTGTTTAGGAGTTGGTCCGTCGAAAACAGCATTTGTAATGTTCCTCCGAGCATAAGTTATAAGGACGGCGTCCTCCCGTGTAAGAGTTGGCTCTGGACAGTAAGCTCCAAGTGAGATTATAGGTTATATTGTTATCTTTGAGGTCCCAGATGTGGCTCGAAAGTGTAGTGGCATGGCGCCGGGCCGGGTTTCGGAAAGTATGTCTGTGTTGGTATAGCCGGGTCTTGAAGTCACAAGCGGTTAATCCTATATAAGCTTTGTTGGAGGTGTCCGTCCTCACGTTGCACTGGTAGATCACATTACGATCTCTGCATCTGTTGTCGAGGGGGCAAAGGGATCCATCAGGACAGTTACACCTCCTGGTCGGCTCTCCACTGCTATCGGGGTCCTACTCGTTCCTATATATATATATATATATATATATATATATATATATATATATAGACACAAACTTGCTCGCATATATATGTAGAAATAATATTAGAAACATTAGAAACATTCTATTAAACAATAACACGATATAAAGTGTTAGCATGTTGTAATTAAGAAATTGCAAACTGTAATCCATGTGTCTACTTAATTGTGATTTGAGAACGCTTCAATAAATTTCTATCTTTTTATAAACGTACTAGCTCTCATATGTGGAAATGATAACATTATTATATCGTTGGAATACAATTTGGTTAATTTAATAGATTTTTATTAGGGTTATGTTTATATGTACGAATCATATTTGTTGTAATTTACTAAGTATTTATATAACTGTAAGTGACGATGCTTGCCATGAAATTATATTTGTAGGAAAGAAGGTCAGATACACTGCTTTAATTGTACAAATAATACGGTAAACGTTTCTGAATTCTTTCGTAAGAAAAATTACTCCCACTCGGAAAATTATATCATTGAATCAGGAGGGGAAAATTATATTATCATCTATCTATCTATCAATCTATTTATCTATCTATTTATCTATCCATCTATCTATCTACAAACACGCGCGCGTGTCTATATATATATGTATATAACGACACACACACACACACACACACACACACACACACACACACACACACACACACACACACATATATATATATATATATATATATATATATATATATATATATAACACATTTACACACAAATGCATGTAAAGAAAGTTGCATTTTTATGTGTGTAAATGTGTAGTTTCGTGTACGGTGGTTTATAGAAATATGCTGTTGCGATCCACTAACCATATTTAGAACTACTTTAATAAGTTTATTGCTCGCTTTGATGAATTCCACATTTCTTCATGTTTCTTTTGCTGATTCCTAAAGTTGAACAATATTAAATGAAACCTTCATAATGTGAAATATACATTAAACTTATAAAAATATCCGCGGAAAGTTTATTTTGGTATTCTTTGTATTCTTTATTGCTTGGCAACATAGTGTTTTCAAATAAAATTCGGTCAAATCTATGTTCAACAAATATCGCCTAAATCTGGCTTACGTCACACCAAATGCCATAGAATAGAATACATTGCATGAAGTATTTCTAGATTAAGAACCGGATAGTCATGGCTGAAATAAATTTTGTTATATGTTTGCTGGCTTAGAGGTGACCAGTGGTGGAGTTGAGGCTGGTAAAGCGAAACGTTATTTTTGTCTTGCCACCCTCAAATTACTTGAATCATGCGATCACTAATTTCAAGAAATGGATAACTACCACACGATCACATTTTTCTCTATTTCCATAATTAAATCTATTTCGGAGGTTTATCCAATATGACGGTGAATGCCATTTCATAAATTGACATTAGAAGTTTCCATGACATGCTTTTCATGAAGGATTCTTAGCCAATATAGAGATGAAATGAATTGTATGATTATTGCGGACAGCATGGATCCTGAGATATGTGTTGAATACACGGGGTTATATGAGATTAATTTGGTAACTGACAAAAATTACAGTTTGAAACATCTGTACTGTGTCATTGGAAATAAATTAATTAACCAATTACTAAATAATAATTGTTTCTACTTTTTGGCACAAGGCTAGCAATTATCCCAGTGCATTACTGGTACTTTATTTTATCGACCCCATAAGGATGAAAGGCAAAGTTAACCCCAGTGGGATTTGAACTCAGAACGTAAAGGGCCATAGCTCCATGCTACTAAACATGGTGTCTGACGCTCTACTGATACTGCCAATGGCATGACGTAAGGCACTGCGATGTGTCCTTGAGCAAGGCGTTTTATTTCACGTTGATAAATAAAATGAGTTGTGTCTGTTACTTGTTGGACCAGCATTGTCACACATTATGCTACGCTGAAAGTCCATAAGAACAACGTCAATAATCCACGTTTCTCTGGATTCAATGTTTTCCTTTAAAGCTGAAGTGCCTGTATTGTCACTGTTAGAAATAGCAACTACCTCCTCGCGTTATCTTTTAAAGGGATATTAAGTAACTGTTATTGTCCATTTACTTCGTGGTTTCGATTATTTCCTTATATGCGTGAAGAAAAGTCACTACACATGCACTTTCATAAATATCTATCGTAACCATACATCGTCTCTTCAAAACGTGATATCTTTTTCTAAGGCTTGACAATAATCACACTAAAAGTATTATTACGCATTATTTCAAGTGTATATTATTTCATTCTATTTTATGATGTTATATTAATCTTTTTTGTCTGGATATTTCTCCGGAAGGCCCTTTTTTTATAAATATATATGAAAACTGATTTGTTCGTTTAAATATAGAAATTATTTTTAATATGATTTATTTAATTATTTATGTGTTATTGTTTTCTTTTTGTTTTTGTTATTCAGTTTCTATTATTCATAAGAAATATCACCACAGCTTTGATGAATCTGCATTGATTCCATTTCGATAAGATCTGTGAATAAACAGCGACTAGATAAATGGTTTTTAAATCTTAACTGTTAGACGAACTTCAACCTAGTTACTATATCTCAATTGATTGAACATTTACCTACAAGCTGAAATGCAGAGCTTGCAGACGAAGAGAAACAGTGTAACAGAAGGAAGGAAATATATATATATATATATATATATATATATATATATATATATATATATATGTATATATATAAGAGAGAGAGAGAGAGAGGGAGAGAGAGAGAAAGATATATAAATACATATACACACATATACACACACACATATATATATACATATATATTTATACATATATATACAAATATATATATATATAAACACACACACACACATATATATAAACACTCATATATATATATATATATACATATACATACACGTATATATAAACGCATATACATACACACACACACACACACACACACACACACACATATATATATATATATATATATATATATAGATGTAGATATATATACATATATATACTTATATATATATATATACATATATACATAGAGACATAGAACCACAATGATAGAGGGGTATCCATACAAACAGAGAAAGAATGAGCCACTAATATTCAATATATGTACGGTAGTGTATAAAAGTAGAAATACCAACCATTCTCTTTTAAGTAGACAATAGGTCTTATATTTATTTATGTTGTAGGTGAGAATTTGATGCTATGGCGTCCATATATTTCCCAATGACATTAATAGGCTAGGTGAAATATAACTAAAACAGACAATCAAAAACCCGTAGCGTGCTCAGTTCTCTCGATCTACTACTACTACTACTACTACTACTACTACTACTACTACTACTACTACTACTCCTACCACCACACTTGTTACCACTACTGCTACTACACTCATCACCACCTCCACTCTACTACTACTACTACTACTACTACTACTACTACTACTACTACTACTACTACTACTACTACTACTACTACCACTCTCATCACCACCACCATCGCCACTAATATTACCATCTCCACTCTACTACTACTACTCCGCTAATATACTGTCCCTTGGGCAGTATAGATAAAACAGTCGAGATGTTGTTTTTCTTACTTTTTATCCGTCAAGTTGTTTCTTAAAATCTTTTAAACAGTAAGTACATTTCCCACAGTATGACTCGTTCCATGAGATATGACAGATTTTGTGATTTGAACCTATTTCTCTGAACATAACTCTTACGAATTTTCTATCAAAATTATTATTATTATTTTGTTTTGATTGCGCTTTCTGTCCATATGCTTTATCACCAAGTTACAACCAATGACCCAAAGAGACCACAAGGTCCACTATGTTCAAAGGCGGAGGGAAAAACTATATATTTAGATGTTTAAAAGTTTGATATGAACGTATATAGACAGCCTTTTCCTTAATATATGGACAGTTACCAATCTTTTGTATTTCTTCTAATCGCAAGTATCCTGGAATTTGGGATAAGTAATCATTAGGCCCCTTAACTGACATTCCTACAGCGATTTCAATATCAGGTATTGGTTTAGCTCTCAACTTCCACCTTTTCCCAATCTTATTTGCATCTATTTTCGTATGTTTCAACGCTAAATTTCCACAATATTGAATTGTAACCTTTTTCAAATAGAGCAGGTGATTGATGCCCCCACCAATTTTTCTTTTTCTTCTTTTACTTATTTTCTTCTTCTCATTGTTATTATTATTATTATTATTATTATTATTATTATTATTATTATTATTATTATTATTATTATTATTATTTAAAAACGCCGTAAGAATGAAAAACCGAGGTCACCTTTGCCTTTCATCCTTACTCGGTCGATAAAATAAAACACCAGTCATACACTGGAGCAATTTAATCTCTTTCTCCACCGCCATAATTGTTGGCCATGTGCCTAAAACAGAAACCAGTCCCTTTACGGTTTGAGTTCAAATCCCGTCAAGGTTAACTTTGCCTTTCATCCTTACGGGAGTCGATAAAATAAAGTACCAGTAATGTACTGGGTAATTTGCTGGCCTTTTGCCAAATGCAGAAACAATTATTACTATTATTATTAAAGGGCGGTGGATTGGCAGTATCGGTAGAAGGTCGGCCACCATGCTTTCTAGCATAGAGTTACGTCCCTTTACGGTCTGAGTTCAAATCCCGTCGAGGTTAAAGATGTATTATTAAGTCGAAAGGCAAAGTTATCCTCGGCGGGATTTGAGCATTCTTAGTTCAAATCCGGCCGAGGTTAACTTTGCCTTTCATCCTTACGGGGTCGATAAAATAAAGTACCAGTAATACACTGGCATAATTGCTGGCCTTGTGCCAAAAGTAGAAACAATTATTAAGCCGAATGGGGTAGCGGATTGGCAGTATCGGTAGAGGGCCGGGCGCTATGCTTTGCAGCATAGAGTTACGTCTCTTTGCGGTCTGAGTTCAAATCCTGTCGAGGTTAACTTTGCCTTTTATTCCTACGGGGTCGATAAAATAAAGTACCAGTCACGCACTGGGGCCGATTTGATCGACGTTCCCCTCCCCTAAAATTGATGGCCTTGTGCCTATATGAGAAATCATTATTAAACCGAATGAGCTCCAGAATTTGCAGTCAAATATACATACATCTTACATTGAAAGGTGCACACACACACATCATACACACATGAGATGGAGGATCTGTGGTTTTTCTCACATCAGATGTGAGAAAAACCACAGACCCTCCATCTCAACTCTAATTTTGAAAAGCAGAACTGCGAAACCGGTAAAGGAACCAAGTAAATATATATATATATTTTTAAAATAAGATTCCAGTTGCATTTTCGATTTCATCTTTTTTTCTTTATACTTTCACTCGTGTAGGACACCTCGGTTATTTTTCATTTTGTAAAAAAAACCTCACTTTCTAATATATATATATATATATATATATATATATATATATATATATATATATATATATATATATATATATATATATATATATATATATATATATATATTTGTGTGTGTGTATGTGTGTGTGTATATATATATATATGTATGTGTGTGTGTGCGTTTGCGTATTTATATAGGATGTTTGTCTTTAAAAGACAAATCTTAGGAAGGTTGGATCCACGAAAGCCAAGCTGGATAGAGATAAGTTGAAAAGTATAATTATCAATGCTCTGCAAGCAACCTCGACATGATGTTGAGTATCGGAATATGAGCAGTCGGCGTACGGTTTGCCGAATTTGGAGGATGGGTCGCAGTTTCGTTTAGAAGGAATCATGAGTGCAGGTCCGTTAGCATTCGGTTTAAGCTGTCTGTTCACTGTTGGATAAATAGTCAGCTCGAAAGTAGCACAGAGTAGACTGAGGGTAGCTGGACATGCTCACCGATATCCAGAGTCGACACTGCACTCAGTACTCCTGTGGGATCCCCTGCACGGACACACTAGAAGAGGTAGACCGAGGTTGACATATGTTGATGCCCTAAGTACAGACACCGGTCTCCTGGAGACAGAGGACATGGCAGCGATGATGAGGGACAGAGACCGTTGGTGGAGACAACTCGTCCATGGATCTCGGGAATTTTACCCGCCTTATATATATATATATATATATATATATATATATACAGATATGTGCATATATGTATGTATGTATATTTTTATATGTATATATATATGTGTGTGTGTATGTGTGTGTGTATATCCTTTTCTCACTAGTCACTTCTTTCGTTGCTACAGATCACGCGGCTGAATTAGCGGTCGCTATTTTCAATTTGCAAAGCCTTTTAAACTGTATGTTATTACTCTGAGGTATATCCCTCGTCGAGTGCTTGGCTCCACTGCTGAATGCATTCGTTGGGTTGGCTGCTGATCGAACTTCGAATATGCTGTACCTTTGAATATATATATATATATATATATATGTGTGTGTGTGTGTTTGTGTGTGTATATATATATATATTTATTAAAATAACAGGTTAAAGTTTAAGCAAAGAATCGCTGCTTTCACCCTTATCGAGCCCTCTTTGGATTTTAGTCTTCAAATTTATTATTATTACTATATATATATATATATATACACACACGCACACACATATATATATATATATATATATATATATATATATATATATATATATATATATATATATATATATATATATATATATATATATAGATAGATATACAGACAGACATGTATGGATATTTACAAAAAATTATAAATTATTGCATTAGTTATATGCGAGATACTGCATTTAGTCAAGTGTATGTAACAAATTGGTTTATAAATGGAAAGCTTAGTGTATATCAAAGTAACTTCTATTTCAGACAGAGTACTTCAAAAATATTCATTCCATTCTTTATTCCATTGTAATATATCATACAATGATATCAAATTATCACACAACACTTCTGCTTTGATTTATCTCGGTGCCCAGTGGATGTTGCGTTAGAATATATTTTTCCATAGTTTTTTCTTTTTTTAGGGTGATAGATTCGGTGACGTTGGTTTGTTGAAAGATGGCATTCGGGTATCGAAGCCGAATTTGAAGAAATGGAAATATTTCGTTGCTATAAAAAAACAGTAGAAGATGATATATAGAATTTATGTTTTGTTTCATTCCTCTCTGATTCATTCCCATGCTTCACGTTCTATTAATATTTCAGTTTTCACTGTTTCTTTCTTCTTGGTTTACAAACTTCTTGGTTTACAAACTTGTTGTTGTTGTTGTTGTTGTTGTTGTTGTTGCTGCTGTTGTTGTTGTTGTTGTTGTTGTTGTTGTTGTTGTTGTTGTTGTTCTTCTTCTTCTTCTTCTTCTTCTTCTTCTTCTTCTTCTTCTTCTTCTTCTTCTTCTTCTTCTTCTATCATTTGGATCAGCTGTTTCCACATTAACCAGTAAGTACAACTGAATTTATATATGTTATCCAACCATCCAGTCGGTGGTCTGTCTTTGTATCTTCCACCGCTTGACTTTGCTCGGAACATCTTTCCAGCGATTCCTTCCTTATACATTCTAACCACATGCGCCATCGTCACCTATTTTGAACCCCTATTGCAGCAGCAGGAGCAGCATCATCATCATCAGCCAGTACAACGGATGGAATCAACAGTTACAGCAGCAACCACATCCAGAAGCAAAACAACAGAAGAAGCAGAACACTACAAACCCACCCAGAAGAACTCCCAACATTGCATCCCCTCGCCTGACCAGTCTCTCACCTTCTTTTAAACAGAACAATATACTCACAAATGTTATTGGATCAGAGGAGGAGATATTTAAACCAACACTTTCAAATTCCCACAAAGTGTAAAATGATACGACTGAGCGAAGAATTTCCGGCGTTGCACTGGAAACACAAATTTCAAGTTGACCAGTTAGTTAGAAAGCCCCCCAAAAGACATGGACATCGAATCAGCCGATTTCGGAGAGCGCCAGGAAGATAAAGACCTAGCCCTATGTTTTTGTATTCTCTACTTGTATGCAATGCTGCTACGAAAACGTTTGTATCTTATAATGGACTAAATTGTAACGAGCATCTTAAGGAAAATGTAGACCTCAACGAAAAACAAACGAGCAGTTTATACTAGAAAACATTCAAATCGAGGACTATGGACAAGATTAACATGTAATGGTCTTCTTGCAGAGAGGCCTAGGTGGTGTTGATGAATCTCTAAAGATAGAGAAGAGACTTCAACCGGGCCTAGCAAATAGGTGCACAGCGCAAAGAAATAGAACGTTGTTAGTTTACAGCATTTGTGGGGATATGATGAATAGCAAGTCACACGTATTGGATGATATCATCTATTAACCGACTCCTTTTGGTCAGAAAGAACTAGCATGTCCCTGTTTAGTGACAATGATGAAAGACATTTACAGTTGGACGAATGTGACATGATTGCGGGAAGAGTGATCCCATTCTAGTTAAGCACTCATAAATTCATGGATATGTGGGGGTTAATATCCTAGCTTTATGAAGTTCCCTCCTCTCAGATATGGCTTCGCAGAAGATGGTATTTGCGTTTAGAAGTACGAATTTATTAAGATCTGTAAGAGTAAATGAATTCACACCAGCTTACTGTCTCTTTATTCTATTGTTTCATGTCGTATATGCTTGTGTTGTTATATTCCTTATTTGATGCACACCATCACTATTTTGTAGTCTGTTCTTGTAATATCCTCTCGTGCATCACCCTTGTGGAAATAATATAGAAATTATTATTATTTGACATTGGATCAATGCTAGAAACAATTACTGATATCATTACAAGTTCTATTTAACTCTTTATTGAAGCATTTCTATTGTTATTACTGGATTCACCCTTTGCCAATGTTCTTTGTTGAACTATGTATTCCACTTCAGTAATGCCCTCAACGCAATTGCGCTTTGAGGCCAACAAAATAAATAATTATAGTTATTATCATTATTTGTAGTAGTAGTAGTAGTAGTAGTAGTAGTAGTAGCAGCAGCAGCAGCGGTAGTGGTAGTAGTAGCATTATTGTTGTTGTTATTCAATTTATTTTCTTTATATAAATTCCGAGTGTGTGTTATCTATCTCATTGAGTTCTATAGCATTTGTTTCGTTTTCTCCGCCCTGTTTCCGCCTACAGTTTGTGTTCTATTTTATTTGTCCTTGTTGATTTTTACTTGTTATCGCCATTTTTCTTCTTTATTCGTCATTATCTTTTCCCCTTCCACTCTTGTCTTTTTCCATATATTCACATTTCACCTCAACATTTTAGCTTTTCGTTTTAGCGTTATGAATAGGTTTATCGGTCCGAGCTGTTTATATATGCAAACATGAATATTTTGACTCTTATTGCATAAAAGTAAGAGTCTTTATATCATTTATTCATATACTGAATTGCAACAGAAGAATAATTTCCACCATGACCAAAGCAAAACAAAACGGCTTAAGTCGTAAAAATTATAAAACCAAAACTATACTGACGTGAAAGGAGAGATAACAATGTATTAAATCAATTGGGAGTTGAAGTTAGAAGGTTTACCATAATTCCAGTTGGACGTTAAAATCAATTACCAAATATAAATAAAATAGAAAAATATTGATCAGCCATCGATTTTGTTCCCTATACTTTCATAGAAATAACTAAAATTCTTGGTTTTTATTTTCGATTTTTAATTTATTTCCTTAATGCGTTATTTAATACTTCGTTATTAATATTTGTCTACTTCTAGTAATTGGGATAATATAAAGAGAAAGCTAAAGGTTAAAGTTTTCTTCAGTTTTCTCTGTATTTAATGGTTTGTTTGGGTTGTGTTAAAGAAAAAAAAAATATTGATTGTTCTATATTAATATTATTTATGCTTCAGGTTGAAGGGGCTATAAAACAGATATCCTTTATCAACTATGGTTTTTTTATTTTATGGACTCTATGTGGCTGAACGGCTAGGAAGTTCGCTTCAACATTATCTGATTTCTGGTTCGATTCACTCTGCGAGACATTTTTGGCAAGTGTTCGTTTTTTTCGCAATAAATACAAGTTGTAAATAAAATAAAGGAGAGGCACACTCTCTGAAGCTTGTTGCAGAGTGGACTGTAACAGTAATATGTTAAGGTAATGATATTTATAACTGAATCAAAGGAACAAGTGGAGACATCGTCAAAAACAACGGAAGTTCATTTACATTTATTTGTTTATATGGTGTATTACGATTTCGTCTGTCAAATGTTGATATAATATTTAGAACTCGCAATAGATAGCGCAGCGATGTATTAAGCACGAGTTAGCAATAAACCCTGTATTTCACAATTTATCATATTGAAAACAGTTTTCAATATGATATAGAAAATCCTTTCGTTGAGAAACAATCCCTTAAACTACGTATTCCCAACTACCCGATTAATCAAAAGTATATATAAAATAACAAAGAACATATGGTGCATCCCATTTTATGTAATAAGAGGTTCAATTTCATTAACTACAATTGACATGACTGCTTCAAACTGACTTATGCATTTGCGTTTAATTTATAAGTTATTTATATATAGGGGAAAAATAAATGAATAGATAAATATATATATATATATATATATATATATATATATATATATATATATATATATATATGTGTGTGTACGCACATATATTTATGTGTATAGTGTGTCTGTATATATGTATGCATATATATATATATATAGTATCTGTCGAAGGGGCTTCCTCATTAGCAGTAATTTGCTAACTTCCTGAGATAGACAGTAGCTTTATATTTTTTTCTACATAATTGAAAGAAATTTCCTTTTCTAATGGTTAATT
>OZ024746.1:67282819-67285319 GCA_964016885.1 Eledone cirrhosa | reverse complement strand
TTTACGTTTAGATATAAGAACCAGTCTGCCACAAACTTACCGAATAATTCAAACTGAAGAAATGTATTTAGTATATATTTTGTCACAAAGCCCTCTGATAAAATTCGAAACTTTCCGGAATTCCTATCTATATATATTTTTACAGCATAATTTCTTTAAATGAAAATATATATTAAATAAAACCAAAACCAGAAACTGGTGTTGATTTTCAAATTTTTCATAAAATATCACCTAATAATATTTAAATATATTTACTTAAGAGACACCTTATTTCGTGGAACAGCAGAATTTGTGCACAGAAAATTGGGTTTATTTGGGACATTCGGTTGGGAAAAGCAATGTCGATTCAACATTAGAGGAATTTTAATAGAATTCAGCATTGTGATTCAACATTACCTCATTGAAAATAAATATTGTAGGATGGTCAATTAGAGTTTCTTTCCAAACCTTTTCACTTTTAATTTATTTTTACTCTTTCGAAGCTAGCTGTCGGTATGTATCTGAGATATTAAAGAAAAAAATTGAAGTTAGTTGTTTCTAGCGTATATGCAATATATTGGACGATTTGTAAGAGATAACAATAACGTGAGGGTTTGTTTTGTATGTGAATATGTAAAAAAGAAAATAGCTCATTCTTTACAAGAGAGTGTCTCTGCTCGACAGAAAATTTGTAATACTTTTTCCATTTTTGCAACTACCCGCTACTATGAGAGTGACATTGTTATCAAAATTCGGTCAGGTTACCCGATATATTTTTCCTAGATCAGATCAGATCAAGAAATATCTTTCCGCCTGGACAGTTTCTATGTGTGAATACTATATTGATAGTATTAGGCAAATCATTAAGTCAAATAGGAATTCATAGGATTCTGGTGGCAGTTCAGCAGGACGAATTAAAATTAAGAATAATTAACACTATACTACATTATGGAATGGAAATTTAGACAATACGATCAACAGAATCAAGAAGAAAACAATACGAAAAGAATTGATTAAAAACTATGAATATGAATTATTCATTGTAAAGAAAAATGAAGAGATAACCTCATTTGATTTCATCAGAAAATGAACATACTCTGAATTATTAAGACAATTCCGCATGTTTCCTTTTTTAATGAAATGTAAAAATGTACACTTCTCGTGTACACATACACGTACTCACAGAAACAGGCACGTACACACAGAAACAGGCACGCACACAAACACGTACACAGAGAAACAGGCACGCACACAAATATATAATATAATATAATATAATGTAATATAGTATGATTTAATACAATATAATATGATATGATATTATACATAGACGCACACACATATACACACACACATATATATATATATATGTGTGTGTGCGTGTGTGTGTGTGTATGTACACATATATAATATAATATAATATAATATAATACATATAACATAATATATATATGAATATATAAATATATACATATATACATATGAATATATATATATATTTACACACACACACATATATATATATACATATATATATATGAATATATAAATAAATATATATACATATGAATATTTATGTATTACATATATATATATATATTCACGCACACACACGCACACACACACACACACACACACACATACACATACACACACACATACACACACACATATATATATATCATTTCATATAGTCATTGTGTTACACGAACGGAAATGTTCAAGTGTATATTTTGAAGATGTTATTATATTCTTAATAAAAGAGTACCGACCTATAAGCAGTAAACCATACTTTATGCTCAGTTTAGAAAATTTTGAAGTAATCCTGTACATATACGTATATAGATTAAGCTTAATCAAATACAAATCTTTGAATCATATACATTCTTGATATTTGAAAAAGTAATAGAAATATCTGAATCAGAAGGGTGGGTATAGCATTTATAGAAGGAAGGTTGTTTATTGAATACTGCAGTCTCCACTTATAATCTATATAAACGACATTTAAGATAGGAAATATAATAAAGATTTTGTTGTAAAACCAGAACAAAGAAGTTTATGTAAAACATGACTATGAACTCAAACTCGCGAATAACCATGCGCATACACAAGCACACACGTGCAAACAGATACACGCGTGCACACACTCACAAACACATATATATAAATATACACTTCTATCTATATTTATATATATGTATCCATGTGTCTGTGCGTGTATACTTACACACACGCGCGCGCGCGCACACACACACACACATATATATATTTATAGAAAACGTAACAGAAACATAAAGACAATTTCCGCTCTACGGCTTCCTGCTGTGGGCTGTTTTGACGAATTAAAGACAGTACATCTCACCATAGTGCGTCGATAATTAAAAGAAATATTATCAGGGAACAAAACAACAAAAAAACAGAGACGATAGCGAAGAGAACGACAGAAAAATAAAATAAATAAAAGAGAAAGACACCGCTAGAGAGGGGAAAACACGAGACAGTAGTACATGTAAGTTGCAGT
>OZ024746.1:67267819-67272819 GCA_964016885.1 Eledone cirrhosa | reverse complement strand
CAGAAATGGTCGAATTCTTTAAGGGTATGTCAATATTTATTTATAAAACTGATCTATATTATAATTTATCTGATGAAAGCGCACCATAATTTGACTTGGTATCCTTGAAATATGTATAATGAAATAAATATGGTTTTATAAATATAGTTTCCATTTGTTAATATATCGTATATATATATATATATACATACGTCGCTTGCTTTGTTATCCCTCTTTACCTTTTACACAGATACATATGTGGTGTATGTGTATACATATTCATAGTTTATATATATATGTATGTGTATATGTGTGTAAAACATTATAATTTACTGTGGCTAATTGATAAGAGTTCTTAGTCTGTGGATTCGCCAGCGTGCTTACACGAGCACCAGATAAGGCTTTTGAGGCTCGTCTAATCATATTCTTTCTATATATGCATTTGTGTGTGTTTGTGTATCCATATATTAGTGCCGTTAATCTTGTATTAGAAAGTTAACAATAATTCTTATATAGAATTCTAGCAAAGATTGGAAATGTGAACCTTTATATATATATATAGTAAATTTAATAAGGAATGAGTACATCATATGAGTTCATATCTTTCAGTATTGTTTTATCTGATGGAGAATCGATTTGCTGTCAATCACCAATCAATAAACAAATGTACCACGTTACTAATCAAAATGGTTGTGGAATGTACTCTATCAGTTATAATAATCAATTGCTAATCATCTATATGTATATTATTATATGGTCATAGCTCGTGACTGAAACTGGCATAATCTAACATGACGTCATAGTGTATATCCAAAGAAAATCATATTTCAAGTACATTGTCTATAAACGTGAAGGCATGTGGCCTAGTGGTTACACAGTTCTATTTATAATCGTGATATTGTGAGTTCGATGTATTGGATCGGAAGATGTATTGTGTTGTTGAGAAAGACCTTATATCACGTTGTTTTTGTTCACTCAACTGGAGAAATTAGCTGCGATGTCACTAGTACCAATGTGTATCGACCCTTGCCTTTCCCTTGGACAACATCGTTGGCATGGAGAGGGGGCATTTGTATGTATGTGTCACTGCTGCTCTTCTAGTAAAGACGTTGTCCAGGCTTGTGCCTTGGGGGAGGTGAATTTTAAGAGTAAAACCCAAGTAATCCAGTGTTTGTTTTCTATTCTTTTTATTTTATTTTGTATGATGGTTGTTTCATTTTCATTTATTTCTTATTATATCTAACCTTAGATCTTTACGATTCTGGCCATACTTAAATTTAATTTCCTTTAATTTATCTTTATGTATTTATTATAATTTTTTTTTAAAAAGTACTTTGGCTCAGTCTATAGTATTAAGAATCACCCTATTTAATAATTTGCCTCACTCACTAATAGCCTCTTATCGGTTAGACACGTTGTCGGATAACCTCGATTGGTTTCAATGCTGTCCGCGGCAAGCTGTTTGGACCATTCCGACAATCCAAGACTCACACTGCACATTCCATTTATATCGAAATATTCCACCGTGACACTTCGCTTATACCTTTCTATAAAAGCCTTATAGCACAGTTAAACACTATAATGACAAACATTGTATTCTACTTTAAGCCCTTAATTTAATCATCAGTTTAATTTATAGTAATTTATATTTTTGTTATAATATTTCATAGTAGTTTGGTTGCGCGTCATTTTCTGCGACTCCTTGTAGTGACCAGAAAGACAACAGGATATTTAAGCTATGCTTGTACGCTTTAAACGTTTCATTTCTTGTGTTCAGGTAGAGGTTTAGCTGTAGTAAACTCTTCAAGATATGCCACTTTATATATTAACAAACAATATACGAAGCCGATCTTTTGGAATTTAAAGCTCTGATATTATATATATATATATAAATATATATATACGTGTGTGTGTATGCTCATGCGCAGATATGCTAGGAATGCTATAAAATAGGATGAAGACCAATAAAAGATGGAAAATGAGATTGCCACCGGCCGTTATGAGGAATTGAAACTTATATCTCCCAGATATCGATTCCTTTTTTCGACTCCTAAGGGTCTTCACCATATTTTATAAGCTATTTCATGGCATCTCTGCAACGGATCACATCATCCTTTATATATATATATATATATATATATATAACGAAGGAAGTGTGGTAAGGTACCAAATGGACCATAACGCACCAGAGTACTCAATACTTAAGGTAGTAGAGTGGGTAATAGGAAAAGGTTTAAACACTACGGCAGAGTTCAAGTATTTTCGACGGCTATTTCTGGACTAGTCCAGTTTGAGTTACCTAACATTTGAATAAATACTGTATGACATACCTAACATTTGAATAAACATTGCATTAAAATGAAGAACGACGCTTATATATATATTTATATATATATAAATGGAATAGAATGAAACGAAATTTCATTTCTCACTCTTAGTACTGCACTTACTTAAATGTAAGTATGTATGTATGTATACGTACATATATGTATTCAGACGTACAGTAGTATGTATATATATACATACATGCATACATATATATATATGCACGTATCGGTTTACCGAACATTTATTATAATGCTCGGTTTGTTTGTTTGTAAACAAACAAACAGCCCGAATTACGCCATACAGTGTTTAGGCAACAACGTCACCTTTTTGTTCAACATTGACACAGGAACGATGTACTAGTTTCAAGCTTATTAGCTATCGTCAGCATCGTATACCTTCCTGCCAGATAGTTGAACGTCTGAAAGTATATACTTCCCTTATGCATATTAACGGCTGAGCATCCTAATTTGCATATCGAGTGAGTTTATATATGTATACTTATATATATATATATATTTATATATGTATATATATATGATGTATATATATATATATGTATATATATATATATATATATATATATATTTATATATATATATATATATATATACGATATATATTTATATATGTATTTATATATGTATATAAATGTAGGTATCTGTGTGCGCGCGTTAAATACGTATTTATGTGTGTATATTTAGATATATTTATATAATTAAATGTATACACGCACACACACACACATATATATATATATATTTTATGTGTATTTGGTGTATACGATCGTATGTGTGCGGTACAGGCATTGCGTGGGTTTTGTATGTGTGCGTGTGTTTTTGTGTACGTGTCTGTATTTGCATACCCATAGCGGGTGTTGTCGCGAATGCATGTGCATTTACGTTTTTGGATGCGTGCATGTATACATTTAATTATTGTTGATTTCAATAACCTCTCTAATTTATTTACATTATTCTTAACTCTGAGCCGAGAATCATCCGGTTTCCTAAATAGTATGACTTCATTTATACCATAAACGTGATTTTGTCTTTGCGTATAATTGTTTTCACCGCTCCAAATAATGAAGTATTATCTCCGTTTTTTCCGTTCTTTGCCAGGCAACGTCTCCACGAACCTAAGTATCGTCTTACTGTCTTCCTTCAGTTGCAACGTTTTTCGAAATATTTACTTTTGCGTTCATAGATTGATTTTTTTATTTTCAGAAGATCCCGTTAAGGGTGAAAGCAGTGATTCTTTGCTTAAACTTAAATCTGTTATTTTAATAAATATTTGCCTCACGGTTCTTATATATTTGATATATATTTATCCTTATCGAGCCCCCTCTGAATTTTAGTCTTCAAATTTATTATTATTACTATACATATATATATATATATATATATATATATATATATATATATATATATATATATATATATATATATATGTATATATATGTATATATATATATATACAATATATATATATACAATATATATATATATATACAATATATATATAGATATACAATATATATATATATACAATATATATATATATATACAATATATACATATATATATATATATATACATATATATATATATATATATATATACGTCATTCTTCATTTTAATGCAATGTTTATTCAAATGTTAGGTAACTCAAACATTATAAAGAATCATGAGATGTCTTTATTTGTAATCTCCATTTATGATTAAGATATTATGACGAAACATAAATGACAGAAACTAGATATTTTGATTTAATTTTTAATATATTTTGCTTTACTTGTTGCTAACGTTACACGATATTACGAACATGGCTCAAATAGCATTTAAATAACAACAATAACAATAGAATACTTCTAAATGTGTGCGTCTGTGCGTGTATGAGGCATTGTCAAACGTAAAAAAAGAATAAATGGCATTTCAGATAACAGATGATTGCAAGCACTTACCGTCTTACGCATATACACATACATCTGCGGATACTCTTAAGATATACTTTAAAAATTGACAGAAAAAAATCAGTAGGATAGAATAGAACAAGGGACAATAAACCGTCTTATACGCGTATTTTCTTTTATATTCCATTAACGTTGAAGAAAGAAAGCAGTTATTTCATCTTGTACACATTTTTGGATTGAAAGGTGCCAGAATAATGGGAATGAAACCGAGCCAAACATATTCGTATAAGCATAGTTTTGAATATGTATATTTTCATTATACCCGGGGAGAAAATATATGAATACTATTCGCAAAAAGAGTAAAATAAATATATTTTCTTTTATATTAAAATATAAAAATAAAAATAAATTCAAGCACATAACATACACAAACATAAATACACGTAAGGATCTGTTTCTCACATTCTCTCTTCTCTCGTCATTTCTCCTCCTCCCTCTCCCCCTCTCTATTTCTCTCTCTCTCTCTCTCTCTCTCTCTCTCTCTATATATATATATATATATATATATATATATATATATATATATATATATATATATATATATATATATATATATATATATGTATATATATATATATATATATATATATACACACATATATATTTATATATATATATATATATATATTTATATATATATATATATACACGCACATATATATTTATATATATATATATATATATACACATATATATTTATATATATATATATATATATATATATATA
>OZ024746.1:67255319-67262819 GCA_964016885.1 Eledone cirrhosa | reverse complement strand
TTCACAGCACAGGCATTGCTTTATATCTGGAGATCTCTCTGCACTTGTCGTCACATGGTACCATGGGCCCAGCACTATGTGTCAATAATTGTCACAAGTGTAGTGTTTGTACCAGAGTTTTCAAGTCGCTGGCTGGACTAAAAAGTTACGTTCGTTTAGCGCATTGGTAGGGGTTCTCCTACATGGATATAAAGTAGTGGCCGTACTCGAAAACGAGTTGGCAGCCACCATGTATGTATGTATCGGGTCACTCTTGAGTGTTACTGGTAACATGTAACCCAGTACAAGCTGTCGCATGGTCGTGTCGTCGGCGACTAACCCGGCAACCACACAAAGTTTACTTGGTGAGGAGGGTGATTTTGGACACCCTGCAGGACAAAAAACAAAACCTGACAAAGGGCGGAAGAACTCTTAAGAGTCAACGGCCATCCGAAAGTGTGTAAATATTTATATACACATGTAACCCGCGGTTAAACCACTAGAGTGAAGGACCCATAGCCCTTGTCAGGGCATTCTTCTTGGAGAAGGCAACTCAGGAAACTGGGATAACTCTGATATAAAACCTGCTGCTCAGTAGTTACCGATGATGTTGACCTTTTCTTCTTTTCGAGTTATAGCTACTGTCGCTCAGAGAGTGGAATTTGCTCAGTGCACAGTCTTTCCTCAATTAAAAAAAATATCTTCACGCACAAGCATTGCACAATAGAATTAATTAATAATTATTAATAATGGTATATCGTGCAATGGCTATACTCAATAACGAGGCAGCCATTATGTATGTATGTATGCATGTATGTATATGTCAATAATTGTCACAAGTGTAGTGTTTGTACCAGAGTTTTCAAGTCGCTGGCTGGACTAAAAAGTCACACTTGTTCAGCGCATCGGTAGGGGTTCTCCTACATGGATATAAAGTAGCGGCCGTACTCGAAAACGAGTTGGTAGCCACCATGTATGTATGTATGTATGTATGTATGTATGTATGCATGCATGTATGTATGTATGTATGTATGTATGTATGTATGTATGTATGTATGAATGCATGTATGTATTGTATGTATGTATGTATGTATGTATGTATGTATGAATGATGACCCCTTAGAGAGATGACCCCGGGAGAGATGACCCCTTAGCCTTTGTCAAGGCAGAATTCTAGGAGAAGGAAAACTCTGATATAACACCTGCAACCCTGATGGTATCCAATGATGTTGACTTGTTCTTCTTTTTGGTAAATATCATCTGGGTTAAGAGAGTGGGACTGGCTTTGTGCAGTGCCTTTGCTCACTATAAAAGCTTCACGGCACAGGCATTGCTTTATATCTGGAGATCTCTCTGCACTTGCCGTCACATGGTACCATGGGCCGAGCACTATGTGTCAATAATTGTCACAGGTGTTATGTTTGTACCAGAGTTTTCAAGTCGCTGGCTGGACTAAAAAGTCACACTCGTTCAGCGCATCGGTAGGGGTTCTCCTACTTGGATATAAAGTAGTTGCCGTACTCGAAAACGAGTTGGCAGCCACCATGTATGAATGTATGTATGTATCTATCGCTTTCATGATTGTAAGCCCGACGCGCTAACCACTAAACCATGCACCTTCACATAATTTAATAAAGATTAAGCCAATTTGCTGATAACACAATATGGCGCCAGTAAATTATTGTAATACGATTTCAATTGAATGAAAGAGGTACTTACATCTCAGATATTGATGCTATTTGTTTTTGTACATATATGTTTTCTTTAAGATTCATTTTTTTTCTTTTATCATGTTATCTTCATTTATAATTGAGTTTATATAGTATTAAAAAGTTGATTGAGGTAAACGAACCTCCGTGTAAAATAAATATAACCAGATTGATATTTCGTACGGCGTGGTTGGGGGGTGTAATAAACTAAATATAATTTAGTTACCTACAAGATAGTATAGTTATAAATATTGATCACTTACATAAGCCACAAGGCCACACATATTATGGGTGAGGGGAGGAGGAAAACGTCACACTATTGAAATGGTGTTTACGAGGATTGGCTGAAGTGTTCATAAACACACCAAGATACTCTCAAACCAAATGCGGTTTATTTTTCAACATATTTCCAGCAAAGAAACAATGCAATTATAAATAAGCAGAGTTGAATTAATGCATGAAATATTTCACATCTCTAGCATCAATCCTTCATAGTCAACGTATGGACTTTTCAGCCGACCCACGAATTCTACTGACCATGGAAATAGAATCCATAGATGTCGGTCTGGTAATTTTCAAACTCTTCATATGTTCCTTCATATTCATATTATCATATTATAATGAAAGAAATGTATCTGTAATATATGATGGATAGCACGTCCGGTAACACATTCACGCAATATTATATATCATTTGAGAAACACGCCAAAGATTAAATACATTTAAATGGTAACATATATGTATGTGTCTTTTTGTGTGTTTATATATATATATATATATATATACATATATATATATATATATGTACATATATATATATATATACATATATATAGTGGTAAAAAATCGGGAGATTATATCCAAAGTTGGTAGAGCACATAGTCCAAAGGACATATTCAGTTTGTCCTTTGGACTATGTTAGTTCAATACCAAATTAGCAAGTATGGTATGTTAATTTGTTGTGTCACTACCTTCCTCTTTCTTCCTCTTTCTCTCTCTTACCCTCCCCCCTCTCTCATCTGCACTCTCATTTTCATGCTCTCTCATGCACTCTATCTATATATCAGTACATTTATTTGTCTGAGGATTGTTATTTTTGATATTTTCCAAAAATAGATACAACTGACAGGCAGTGATAGCTAGACATGCAGCCAGATAGGTAGCCGGACAAATAAATGGACAGTTAGCTAGGTAGCTAGATGTAGTTTGTGTTATTGCCCTAAGTAAGATAGAGAGCTCAAGATTGCAGAAGCTGATCTCTGAACAGCTAGTGAACAATATGCGTGTAGTGAACAATATGCGTGTATATGTTTCTGTTTGAGAGAGAGAAAGAGAAAAAGAAAGAGGATGAAAACTGGACCGTGTTGAACATTTAGCGAACGACCAGATTCTGACGACATCCACTACTAGCAAGCTGGAAGAAATTGAGACACACTACTACTAAATGTTGACCGAAGTTTGGAAAATCAACAACCTTTGTTCTACGGTCTTACGGTCTTCATATCGCCACATTAGTGCAACACCGTCTAATAATGAAATGTTCGATTTATATGATTCATACGTACCTACTGTCTGGTGCTTCTGATATGTGCATGGGAAAATAGAACGGTGTCTTCATATCTATTAACATTTCAGTACTTCGATGAGTTCCGGTTTGCGTGATCCCTGTTCTTTCTTAGATATGTATAACAAACGTGGGGTGCTAAGTTGGATTACTCCATAATTCGTTGTCGATTGAATGATAGAATGCAGAACTGGCAATCAACTAAAATCGATATTGAAATATTCATGTATTTACTTAAATGCAACTAACACTTTTTAATTTGATTAATTGGTTGACAATACTTTTATTGATTTTGTTGAAAATCCCAATGGCTTTCTTCGATTATCGCCACCCACTACAAAGTATATAAGAGTGTGCTCTGACTCTGGAGTTTATCTCACTTATTATTGAGGAAGATAATGTGTGGCATGGTGTTGTACTGCGTTAGGTACCCAAAGAATCGAGTGATAGTGAGATTATGTAAATCCATAGGTATATATATATATATATATATATATATATATATATATATATATATATATCCGTATGTGGTTGACGGGTGGAGAAAGAAGTACTCAATACCGAAGTGGAATTTGAATATTCATTATTATCAAGGCTAAAAAATGAGTCTTGTTACTCAGACGCTTCGCCTGATTAGTACAGGTTCATGGCCCTATGATAAAGAGTAACAAGTCTCAATTTTTAACCTTTATAATAATTGTTTCTACTTTTCGCACAAGGCCAGCAATCACCCAGTACATTAATGTACTTTATTTTATCGACCCCGTAAGGATGAAAGGCTAAGTTAACTTCGGCGGGATTTGAACTCAGATCGTAAAGGGACGTAGCTATGCTGGAAAGCATGTCCGACTCACTACCAATTCTGCCAATCCACAGGGTGTCTCCAAACAATGTATACACACTTCAACCAACAGTATTCTAATAAAAGTATGTATACAGTCTTCTGGGACATCCTGTATAGATATGTATTTATATATACGTTTGTTGTTGTACGAAGCCTTGGAGAAATTTGAAAATACGGTAGCCATCGTGCAGACAGCTATGACTAATAGTTGATAATTATAAATATGTCAATAAGTCCGGCAAAATACCACTGATTACACAGAAATGTGAACGAAGATAAACGCAAGAATTAAACACTGAACCTCTTCTAAGCCAGAGGTTTTCATTGAATCATTAGTCTCTGTCATTTTAGAAGTTTTGAGCGTAAAGCCAGAAGTATAAGTATCTTAATGAGATTTAAACTGGGGAAATTTGAAATTTGAAAATTGAAAATGTTTAGCCACAATACAAACAACTATAATTAATAGTTGATACCTTTAAATAATAGTTGAGTAAGGTAAAATATCCCTAAAGACAGAATAAAGTGAACAGAAACGACTGAGCGAATCGAATATTAACTCTGTTCACGAACAACATATATCAAACGTTGCATTATTTGTGTAATATCTCTTACTTCAGCATGAAGTGGTACTAATATCAATAATCTTTATGTTTAGCCTTTACCATGAAGACGTGTTGAGTAATTTACTTAACTGAAGTTTGTACCATCATGTCAGGTTTAATGGTTTCGTTTATTTTATAGAAAGCCAATGATTTCATGCTGAGGTGTTGTAACCTCTACGTGTAATCATTGAATATCTATAATATATGATAATTGTCTTGTCGAAGAAGTTGTTTTATCAGGAAGTAGTGGATTATTAACTATTGGCTGAATTAATTAAACTTTCGCTTACATTTTACCGTCATTGTAAACTCTATTACACTTAGAACAAAAGCTTTCAGCCTTATCTATAATTGGGTAGCCATGTAGTAAACGTTTTCTCGATAATTTCTCAATATTTCATCGATAAATTTTATATTATTTCCCAAGCCATTATCACTTGTAGGGATTGTCCATAACTTAGCGATACACAGTGTGATCTAATGAAAAAATACTTAAAAATATATTCTAGAAATATTTAGTATTTATATATGAGCTATTTAATATACATTTTATCTACATATAAATTATTACACTAAAATACATAGATATAGAGAATATCATAGATCAAATTATGTGTCAGAACCTATTTACATCAGAATGTATTGTATTTCTGATAGAACACATATGGGGATGTGGTTCCATATTTGGTTTCACTATCATTAATATTCCCACGTACTCGCTCTGCGTGGAATTTTGTGCAAATGTTATTTACCATAGCTTCGTAGGTAAGTGAAATGAAGTAAGTGAAATCTATTTGAAAGCCCCTGTAATACACTCTGTCAGCTGATTCTCATTGAGAATAATGTATAGGTTAGCCGTATCTGTAAATTACTTAGCCACTTTCGCGTTAAATTTAATGTGTAAAGCTATCGCATTTTGCGAACAACAAGAACACGTAAAGTCGAAAACGACGGAGGTAGATTTATCTAGAACAAATATATACAGCTGTTTTATCAAAGTGCAATACGATAAGTCAATCAATGACTTAATAAATAATAAGATATGCACAATCGCCCTTCACATACAAAAATATTGCCCACCATTACTTCTATTTAGTTAAAATTACAGCAGCATCACCAAAAAAAAAAAAAAATAATAATAATACCAAGATCCGCCTAATAAAGATAGAATCTACACCATCAGAAATGCATCCTTTAACAGAACTTAATGACATAATATAACAGGAGAAGATCAAGATTATATCGTCTTCAGTCATAAATGTTGGATTGAAGTGTAGCTATGGCGGGAATAACTGGCCAAGCATGGCGTCTCTACATATTACGCCAGAGATAAATAGCTGCCGAATCTGACTTACAACACATTCTGTAATCTGAAGATGTTGTCATGATGTTGTAATCATTGGGATGCCTTTCATCTGAGACCTACTCATCTAGAGTTGACCTACGTTAAACATTAATAGACACTCTAAAGAAATTGTTTTTACCCTCTTTAATGAAATATCATGTTTAGCTAAGTCTATGATTCCATATTCAATGATAGACAAGATAGGCGGAACCTCCTTCAATATATTGTTCTTATTTATTTAATTGGCTCCCGATCATTGGAAAAGAAGATCTGAAAATATGAAACCAGTCATCAGAACGCTCAGATGATTCCATTAATTCTCTGATTCATAAAGAACTGCTTTTGAAAATATTACGTATTGAAACTGGTTTTGTTTTTCGACAGGAAATACAGTAGTAACTCTTTATCATGATAAACTTGAGAGTAAATCTCGATATCAATACCTGGCTGATGTCATTAAGAACATTAAGATGTTGGGAGCTACTATATTTGATAACAGTAAACAGTTGATAATACTATCCGTGATATATCATTTTACGATTGACAAAGTAGAACTTGGTTTCGGAAATAGATAAGATTGCAATGATAAAAAAGAAATCAATCTTTGGAATAAAGATATAAGTTGATGTAAAATAAAATATAAGCTAGATGGGAAATAATCATTAGAAATTTTCATATGGAAATAACTTTACATAAAAAAAAAATGATTGCAAAAAATGGAAAATACAAGAAATAAGTATGAAGTTAGTATGATGAGTAAGGTACGAGAAATCGAAAATAAAATATGAAAAGCTGGAAAGGAATAAAAATGAGAAAAAAACTATATTAGTAATAATATATGAAGGTTAATGATGGGAATAAATCTTGAGAAAAACGAACAGATAAAAGAAAAAAATAACGAAGATAGACACAGAACATGGAAGAACGAAGGAATGCTGGAGTACATGGCGAAAATTCAAAGTGAAAGAAATAACTGAAAATTAAAACGAGTGAGAGAGAACAAAACTACCAACCATGGTAGAATTAAATGATCCGTTTAGGGCTTTGCTTAACAGGAGTACTATATTTGATGTCAGCAATTAAGTTAACGAAACACTGATTAATTCTACAGATCATTCACTGCCGAGAAGAGTTGATTGTACATCCATATAGAATCACTCGACCTGTAAATGGTAGCGGACAAAGTTTCCATAAAGCACACTATGGTATCTGTAAAAAAATGTATTTTAGAAAAAGGAAAGGACACATTGCATAATGATGTGTTAGATACACTCTATCTTATAAAAAAAGAATGGGTTTATCAAGGTTTGTAAGCCTTAGATCAAACATGACCTACAGTTAAGCAGCATCAGCAGCAGCGAGAACAAGAACATATTTATAGTTTGTTGAACACCGGTCCATCATTATCTATGCATAGAGCGCAACACTGTTAATGCTACAAGGATACAAACTATTGA
>OZ024746.1:67230319-67240319 GCA_964016885.1 Eledone cirrhosa | reverse complement strand
GAGATTCCCTCAAACAGGGTTTGATCCTTTGTGTGCAGCCTCTGCATCAGTGAAACTCTCGAGATACTCCGAGGAAGACCGCAACTAATCAACAGAAGGGCCGATTTCTCCAGCGCATGCCTCCACCTAAGGACGGTAAATTTTCTCACGCGATATGTAAGGTAACCTCACTCTGTTTAGTCTCAACCTTTGAAGGGCCCTCCTCAAGCGATATGGAAAGTAAACCCACTCTACTACCCTAAGTATCGAGTACTCTTGTGCGTTATGGTCCGCCTGGTTTCTGACCACACTTTATTTGCTATATAGATATATATATTTGTTATATATATATATATATTTGTTATATATATATATATATATGTATAAGCAAAGAGATATTTAATTTGTTGGTTATTCCCAAAAGTCAGCTCAAACGTGACACAGAGGAGACTGAGGTTAGCTGGACATGCTCACCGACATCCAGAGTTGACATTGCACTCAGTGCCCCTGTGGGAGCCCCAACATGGACACACTGGAAGAGGAAGACCAAGGTTAACGTATGTTGATTCCCTAAGGACAGACACTGGTCTGTTGGAGACGCAGGACATGACAGCGATAATGAGGGACAGAGGCCGCTTGAGAGAACTCGTCGATGGATCTCGGGAATTTTACCCGTCCTAGAATAGAATATATATATATATATATATATATATATATATATATATATATATATAAAACGAGATTCGAGAGATCGTATCTCCTTGCTTCACTCCCTTCTCGACCGGCACTCGTACGGGTGATGACAGCAGAGCTATGTCGGTGGTGCATCTGGAATTCGCCTCCCTAAGCAGTTGAACGTATTGCGCCTCGACTCCTTACCTCTGCAGCGAGTTCAGCACTGCCTGTATTTGGACGCTGTCGAAGGCCTTCTCGTAGTCTACGAACGCGACGCAAAGAAGCATTTTGTACTCTTTCGCTCGCTGGTACCCGCGTGTGCGGAAACGACCACTCGGAAGGTCTTCGCGAAGGTGGAGTTACGATTTTAGGAATATGATTGGGACTACATGGATGAGGAAAGCACGATCCAGAGAGGAATGGACGGCGTGCTGTGACCAGCGGCGCCGAATGGACGCCCGACAGACTGGTCGGTCAAGGTGATCAAGGTTATATATAAAACGAAGGAAGTGTGGTAAGGAACCAGGTGGACCATAACGCACCAGAGTACTCAATACTTAGTGTAGTAGAGTGGGTAATAGGAACATCTTCTAGACCCCGGACCCCGACGACAGAGCTCAAGCCATTTCGACGGCTATTTCTGAAATAGCCGCCGAAACAGCTTGAGCTCTGTCGTCGGGTTCTTTAAGATTTTCCTATATATAGTTTTCATATATATATATATATATATACATATATAAATATATGGGGGTATGTATACATGAATAAACACACACTCTCCTGTTTTAAGAGTGAGATAGAAAATATGACAGAGTAAGGTGGGGGAAGTGATATTATTTACGGTTAGTAATGGCAAGATATTAATGTAGTTGTTAAGATCAGAATAAAATTTAGAAATAGGAAATTAAAAAGTATAAACCACATTATGACAGAAAATTTTTGAAAGACATTGAAAATTAAAGATAAATTTTTACTTTATTTTAATATTAAACCAGACATTTTCTGATCTTTTATAGGCTTTGAGGAACATTGAAATATTTTATAATCTAACGGATGCTTGTTATGTATAGTTTATGTTGTTCAGTATAATTATGTGATATTTTTCATGTAGAAATACATTTCTCATGGATGCAATCGGCGCACTCGTCTGCAGAAACATTAAGTAAATTAATTTGTGTGGGCTGAAACACTAGATGAAATTTAAAAAGCACAAACCCATGTATATATATATATATATATATATATATATATATATATATATATATATATATATATATATATATATATACATGGGTTTGTGCTTTTTAATATATATATATGTGTTTTTATATATATATATATATACATATATCACTCTCACACCCACACATACATATATGTGTCTGAGAATGTGTGTTCAATAGAAAGCTTGACCACGTTCGTGTACATTTCTTGCCTTGTGCTTAGTTTTGGTACAGTATTGACTGCCACTGTATCTTGATTCATTTTGAAATGTCTCTCTAATCCTTCTTGAGAAAGCAGCATGTTGGGATCTTATGTTATTTTATTAATTATGTCATTGCTGTTATACGTATTTCGATGATAGCCATTATGCACTTGATATGCCCTTAGCATACAGTTATAAAATGTTATATTCATCTTGTGATATACTCCAGGCGATTGTTTTGATGTGACCTCTCCAACACCTTACTACACTGTGAACCTCTGCCTTCACGTGCCCAATTATATATAGCAAGCACATCCTTCCAAAATTCCACGCAACTCTCTTGCTAAGGAATGGTGGCAATGTGGAGAATACAGCTCTTGTTGTAATATTCTTTACGCAATATGTAATAGTTACGCCTTGTATAGTTGTTCATCATGTATGTGCGATCATGTCTGAGGTGGGCGTAGATAACATCAATGACACTCTCATTCATCGATTGTAGATAAAAAGTTTATTTTCAGTTATCTATAAGCTAACTTTGAAAGAGACAACAACTTGATATAATTAATGGAAGAACAACTACTCAACCAAGTATAGACCTTGCATTGCAGATTTACCATTCCAAATGTTTAAGTCAATACTACGTTGTGCACTGGGACAATTCAACAGGCCTACATAGACGTATATATATATAACTAGCAGCAGTACCCAGCGTTGCCTGGGTAGGTAAAATTATATCTGCTTTGATGAAAAGGTGTTGATCTTAGCGACTGCTTTTCGATAACTCATCTATGGCCACACACAGGCCATGCGGGGGAGGGTGGTGATGACCTCTATCACTGAGAAACGCAGGTGACTGACGAAGGGGCACGTTACTTGATTGGAAACCGATGAATTCTCAAATACACAACTAAAAGCACAGACGACGTCAGTGGCCATCGTTTTGCCTTTGACCATCTATAGGATCTGCAATGATAGGTTCTATCGTAGTATAAAAGTTGAACCAAATAAATTGATTTATGTGTGAGGTGGAGCCGAAGTTTCGAATTTGAACGAAATCGGTTGAAAAATCGGTTGAGTGCTAGATCCGAAAAGGCGGAAATTTGAGCGAAAATGTGGTATTTTCGAATATTTAAGCGGCTGCCACGCCGTTCCTGAACAAAAAATCCAAAATGTAAAGCCACCTTAAGTCGTGAAATAGTCAGATCTAGCGTAGTTTAAAATTTGAACAAAGTAGGTTGATTAATGTGGGAGCTAGAGCCGAAAAAGTGGAAATTTGAGTCTAAAAGTGGTAATTTTGAATATTTAAGCGGCTGCTACGCCGTCCCTGAACAACAAATGAAAAATATAAAGCCATTAGGATGTGCAATGAGAAATTCTATTTTGCATTAAAAATTGAACGAAATCGGTGGCAAAATATGGGAGCTAGAGCTAAAAATCTTATTTTTCGATACCTAAAAAAAGGTGACCCCCACCCCCTATCGATTTTTATCTGCAGAATGACCCCGGAATAAAAGAACGATACGCTGATATATAGAAAACACTCCCCGATGACTAATCTATGTAAAGTTTCATGAAAATCGGTAGTAGGATGTAGGCCCCTATAGGTAATACACAGACAAACAGACACACACACTTACACACACGCACACATACTTAATTTTATATATATACAGATTCCTGAATGTTAAGGTAAAACTACAATGCTCCAACTAATGCAGTCACACACTAGTAATATCATTAAGCTAATATACAAAACTGTTTGCTGATGCAGCAGCTATAACAATTACAATAAAAACAATGCCATATACAAATCCGATGTTAACACATTTAAAAGTCAACTGCACCGTGAAAACCTTTATTTAGGACGCGCAGAAAATACTGCGTTAAGCCGTATTTTTAATTATGCAAAGAAGGAATAGAACATAAATGAGGTTATTGAATCCATTATCTCAGCAAAGTTTGGCAAGAATCCAGAAAGCAGAAATCCATGAATGAGTAATGTCTAAAATTTTAGATCTTTATAGCGTGAAATTCAATGTAGCTCTGAATGCAGAAATTAGAAAAAAGAAATAACAGAAACCAAAATAAAAATGAAACGAAGATAAAACAAACTAAAGAAAATAAAACAGAAATTCTAGAAAAGTACAAAGAAATTGGTGATAGCATTAAAAGAAATAATAAGAGAGAGACATGTTAAATGTTTTGTGAATGATGTGACTAAAACAAATCAAGATCTTTAACCATTCAAGAAATTAATCCAAGGAAAAAGATAAAAGATGGAGGCTAAAATAACGAAAATTTGTGTATATTCTGATATATCGGAGAAAGTTGTGATTGTTATAGGTTCAGTTCGATAATATTTTATTAGTTAAGAACTAGTGGATCGGAAAATGCATCTGAAGGACTCTGGCATTGTAAATGAGGAGAATTCATACAACAAGAAAACAAAAAATGTCGATGAATCTTTACAACATGATATCAAATTCTGGCTTGCACCGCATATAGCGTCTTCCTTGGGTTACATATTTATATATATTTTATATATCTAAAAAAGTAAATGGGGTTTTATGATAATATATACATATACACACTCACAAACACACACATACATACATACTGGGATATGTTAGTAACCGGATACTGAGATATGTTTGCAACTGCCTCAGTACAAATCTAGGCATAGGGATATGTTAGTAACTGCTTCAGTACAAATCTGGACACTAGGATATATAAGTATCTGCCTCAGTACAATTCTTGAGAATCTAGGCTTCACAGAAACAGAATGAACACGACTAGTTAGGAAATTACAAGTACAATCCATTATTGGAACAGTAAAATATGTAAAACATCCCCAAAATTATGCATTTAATAATTACATATACACATGTACAGATA
Source organism: Eledone cirrhosa (assembly GCA_964016885.1). Lineage (NCBI taxonomy): Eukaryota > Metazoa > Mollusca > Cephalopoda > Octopoda > Eledonidae > Eledone > Eledone cirrhosa. The sequence goes on along the minus strand of OZ024746.1, from coordinate 67,235,341 downwards.
CAAAGCATATGCACATGCACATATGTAACTCAAAACATCCACATCCACACATACAATAACATCCTTACCTGTACACACATGCATACATGCATACATACCTACCTACCTAACTGATGTTGTTTAAATTCCAATGACAGACATCTTATATCTATGTTAGAAAGCGACTCTACTTCACTATTGGTAAACAATTATAAAATTATATATATATATATATATATATATATATATATATATATATATATATATAAGTAGAAGGGGTATTTAATCTGTTGGAAATCCGACAAATATAAATATTAATGTTTATAACTGATTTAGAGCACTCAACAGTTTCCTGGAGTAAATATTCAATGATATTAAATAAATGGAAATTATATTTATAAAATAAATAAAATAAATATGGTTTTATAAATATAGTTTCCATTTATTTAATATCATTGTATATATATATATATATATATATATATATATATATATATATATATATATATATATATATATAATATAAAACGAAAAATCAGTGATGCATCTGAACTCACTTTATTGTGTGTTACAATTTCGCCGGCGGAACGCTCGGGAAAACGATCATTGCGTGGATCTGTCTGATTCTGGATCTGCAGGTTCAACGGACACGTCAAATTATTTCGGACCAAATTCTCTCACTGAGAGAACCTGTAGATCCAGAATCAGACAGATCCACACAATGATCGTGTCTCGAGCTGTCCGCCGGCGAAACAATTTTAAGACACAATAAATTGAGTTCAGATGCTTCACTGATTTTTCGTTTTATATTGTATCACACTCTGCTCTGTAAGAACATAGAGTGCTCAACCGGCATACCGCCTATGGAAGCATCTTAACTACCATCAGACGCACACACACACACACATATATATATATATATATATATATATATATATATATACTCAATGTGGTCTAACTTTCATGATAGGGTCTCTCTCTCTCTCTCTCTCTCTCTCTCTCTATATATATATATATATATATATATATATATATATATATATATATATGTATGTGTGTATGTTTAGGCTTTTATGCGCGTACATGTGTGTATATATATATATATATTTTCTTTTTATATGTTATTACCTTTATAATTATTTATCTCTTTTTGAATATTTTTCATATATTTCTTTGTGTGGCTTTTATAATTATAGGTTGTGTTTATATATGTGTAAACACATGTAGATTTAGTGTGTATGTTTGAATCGATATGTTTTGTATGTATGTATATTTATGTATCTGTGTAATTTTATACATATGTATTTTCCAGCCACTGCCTACCCCACTAACCTTTTCACTAACTCCCCTATAAAACACCTTCACATTCATCACCTGCCTCCAACTGACCAGTTAAAATACTATGGCTATGCGCACTATCATCCTTTATCACCTTCTTCTTTCACACAGCCCTAACTTCCTCCGCTGTCACCACCACACTGTCCACCCCTTCTCAATTAACTCCCTTTAATTATACATTGTCTGCTATCGAAAGGTTAGTTCTTGACTGATGGCTCTGGTATATACAGGCGAAATTCCTGAGTAACAAGACTCACTATTTCACCTAAAGAAAATTAATATTAAAACTCAACTTCAGTAGTGAGAACTCTTTTCTCTCAGTCGCCAACCACATACGGATATATATGTGACGTGTTCATAGAGCACAAAATAGAGAAGAATATGTTTCTCTTAACGAAAAAATATTTAGTCTTTGATAGATAGGCTCTATATTTATTTAATTTAAACATACAGCCTATGCTTTCATATACACCCCTATCAGTCTTAATATCTCTTTAGTGCCACTATATATATTGTATTATATTACATTACTATATTATATTATGTAAAACATATAATTTGCTATATACTCAGCGTTTTCCGATGCAAGCTGATGTCATCGTTGTATCATTTGCCAGCCTCTGTTGGAATGTGTATATGTCACTGGCGGTGCTAGCTTGGTATAGTCTGTGTAGTGAGTGTTTGGCATGGATGTATCGACTATAGACAATACTTTAGACATTTATACGATATTTGGTTAAAATGGCGTAAACATGTCAGTACGGAAAGCCAAAATAAAAGCAGGTACCGTTCCGATAATTTATCTCCTTCCGAATCAAGGAATGCTATAAATTGCCACACACGAAAAAATGTTACGCTTGCCAAAAAACAACAAAAACAAACTAAAATCTATTTGAAATAGGACATTGCAAAGGAATATAGATTGTTGTTAAAATGTAATGACTTTAGAAAAAGCTTTGAAAAAGTTTCCAATGCGTTGTATATTATTTTACCTATATTTTATTTACAAATTGGACTAGCAGAAATATATACATATTCACTGGGAATGTTTGTAAATACTCACAACACATAGCACAAAGTATTACATAAAACCTTGTGTTTGAAAGAGCATATTGTTTATTGCGGTTTCCTGTAATTTTTCATCCGTTATTATACTCAGGTTCAAAAGAATAAACATTCCAGTTGAATTTTTATACTATAAATATTGATTTAAACTTGTAAAGCCTCTAAAAATTATTCTAAAATATACCCCCCCCCCAAAAAAAAAAAACCACGCAAGGACAGATTGACATGCCTACTCTCTCACTCTCTCTCACACACACACACACACAATTATATAAATACACGCACACACATATATTTATACACTCACACACGCAAACATTGTCATACTGAAACACACACACACGCATATATATATATATATATATATATATATATATATACACGCACTCATATATATATATATATATATATATATATATATGAGTGCGTGTATGTATGTTTCTGTTTCGTTTCTGACTGTCCCTCAGTCGACTTGGTGGATTTGGGATGTCAAGCTATCAACAAATTCAGTACTCAAATAGACAAAAATATATTTAATTGTCAAACATCCCAAATTATTTTTTTTTCTCACATGAAGCATTGGTTAGCCAATACGCTTCTTTCCATATTTTGCAATATAATGTCAATTGTACCCCGCATTTCGTGAGACGTAACGTTTTCTTTTTTTTGTAATACTAAGAGATTTGGCCACAGCGAATAAAATCATTAGTATTTATTGAACCTCCTACATATTAAATGCCTCCTACATATTAAATTATCATTTCATTTGTAATTATTTTGAATATTATGAATCACAAGCCTAATTGTAATGAGAAGAAAATATATCAAAAATGGGAAAAAATTAAACTGAAATTTTATGTATAATAACTTAATAACTCTAACACATTTATTGAATAAAAATTAAGTACCATATATTATGCAGTTACAATATTTATCCGATAAAACATATAAACAAAGTACTTTAAATGAATATTTTATAATTTATGCACACATTGCGCCAGAATATATTTAATTGTTCTAAAGTAACTCATGCGGACAAAATGATTTAGAGCCACTCAAATAGATAAATATCTCTAGCAGTTAAATAAATGATAATTTTAACTGGGAATATTGTATCACGTGATAAGGGAAAAATAGTTGCATTGATATGTCGAGTTGAGTGCTACCTTATAGAGCTTCAGAATCAGTATTGTTTTCTTTTGAAGCGGTAACATATAACTTGGATTGACAGAGGTACGGCTATTAGGTTGCTATACTACACACCTCACCAAAGCCATATTATTCCATAGATGTAAATATGCCTGTAATAGTTCGTTGTTTTGACAGCGACTTTTATATTTCCATTGTTTATGTATGCTAATTTTGATGTTAAAACATACTGATATTCCACCTCATATATACGAGATTTTCTGCATGTGTTAGAACAAAATGGCTGAATAAACAGACATAATTTCCCTCGGGAAAAAGTATTTCTTTCTTTTTGTCCCTCTTCTTACTCCCGTTTATTTTTATACATTTTTTTCTATTTTCCCTATCTTACGGTGAAGGATTAGCGTCCAGATATTTCGTTCATCTTAAATATTTCGAATTGATTTTTGTTTTGTGTATATGATGATGGATGCAACGCGATTTTGAGTAATGCCCTCGCTTGTTACTTAAGCATCAGCATCACAAACGTGGTTTTTGAGCCCTGCTATGGACTTGTTCTATTACCAGCAATGCTATGCATCACAGGAAATGTCATATATCAAGCGATGCCTGTGCTTGAAGCTTTTTTAAGTAAGGAAAGGCTTTGCACGGGGCCTATCCCATTCTCTGAACATCGAATGCATTTAGCCAAAAAGTCGAACTGGTCCACGTCATTGGATGCAAACGAAGTCGCAGGTTTTACATCAGAGTGACATTTCCTAGAGAGATGTGTTATTGAAGAATAGCAGTCCCTCACTCCACAAAAAAAATACGATATTGGATGACCTTTGACTCTCCTGAGTTCCTCCACCCTTTGAGGGGTTTTGTTTTTCATCCTGCATAGTGTCCAAAATTAACCTCTTCACGAAGAAGCTTGGTAGGGTTTGCGGTTTAGTTACCGACGATCCGACCTTGCACAGCTTGTATTGGGTAACATGTTACCCGGAGCAGTAAAGAGCGCTATATATATAGAGAGAGAGAAGAAGAGGAGATGTACTCCATTTGCAACAACGCCATTTTTCATATATATATATATATATGAAAAATGGCGTGTTGCGTTGTTGCAAATGGGGTAAATCTCCTCTTCCTCTCTTTCCGTTGCATTACCATCTCTGTTTGTTTACATGTCTCGCTCGCTTCACCCTATTTTGCGTGTCCCAATAACTTTTTTTTAGTTATTGCTCGCACCAACCAGAGGTATAGCCAGTTACTCTCTTTCAACTAGCCTCTTCCTCACACTTTCACTCACTCACTCTCTGCTACTCCCCCTCTCTCAATTACTCCCGTTTGACCTGTGTGAAATCCTTTTCTCGCTCACATCTCACCCAGGTCGGATGTTCTGTATGATTTCACCGAACTTAAGTTCACAGATATCACGGACTTGTTTCTCCTCTTCTTCTCTTTCCGTTGCATTACCATCTTTGATATATATATATATGGCTGATTGTACAC
>OZ024746.1:67185319-67227819 GCA_964016885.1 Eledone cirrhosa | reverse complement strand
AACAAAATGATAAAATTCCTCGAAATCAGTTAATGCATGCTCAATTTCCTTACATCTGATAAACAATAAAATATATATGAATCTAATTGTTTGTATGTATATATGTATGTATGCATGTATATATATATATATGCGTTGAAATCGATATTCTTATTATATTTGGGGTTGGTCAGTATTGCCAATAAAATGATTTTCACTTGTTCATTTTATATTTATTACTGCTTATTCCTTTGTGTATTGAAGATCTTTAGTCACACATTCTGTGACCTCCTCACTATCTATCCTCTTTTGTACCGCCTCTTCTTTCTGGTCTTTATATGTTACTCCTTCTGGTTTTGAAAAACAAAAAAAGACAAAATGGGGTAACAGACACACGCGCGCACAGATACACACATAGACACACATACACACACATAGACACACACAAAGACACGTGCACATATGTCAAGTGATCCTTTTATGTCAATTAGTTGATTTCTTTCAACGGTTAGAAAGTGTTCCGAACCTACGAACACATGTGGGATGAGATGCCGGTGCAGAAGCGTATACTGATATATATATATATATATATATATATATATATATATATATATATATATATATATATATATATATATATATATATATATATATATATATATATATATATATATATGTGTGTGTGTGTGTGCGAAAACATATATATATATATATATATATATACATACATATATATATATGTATATATATACAAACATAGATATATATATATATATATATATATATATATATATATATATATATATAGTAATAATAGTAATAATAATAAAATTGAAGACTAAAATCCAAACAGGGCTCGATAAGGAAAATATATATCAGATATAAAAGAACCGAAGAGCAAATATTTATTAAAATAACAGATTAAAGTTTAAGCAAAGAATCGTTCCTTTCACCTTTAACGGGATCTTCTGAAACTAACAAAGTCAATCTGTAAACGCAGAACTGGATATTTCAAAAAACGTTGCAACCGGAGGAAGACAGGAAGACGATACTTTGGTTCATGGTGACGTTCGCTGGCAAAGAACAGGAAAAAACGAATAATACGTCATTAATAGGAGCGGTGAAAAACAATTACGCGCAAAGACAGAACCACGTTTATGGTATAAAAGAGGTCGTATTCTTTGTTTAAACTTTAATCTGTTATTTTAATAAATATATATATATATATATACATATATACATATATATATATATATATATATATATATATATATATATATATATATATATATATATATATATATATACATATATACATATATGTATATATCTATACATACATATACATACATATATATATATATATATATATATATATATATATATATATATATATATATATATACATATACACCCGCATAAACATACATGATATTAATATAAAAGACAGGTGTTTTCGCACATGCATTTTTACATAAAATGCATTTGTGAAAACATGGATAATTCCTAAGAAAGAAAATGGAATTAATTTTTAATTTTTCATGGAGATATGCCTTCATAATTATAGTATTTGGAACTGTAAGCTCTTCATTGATCTTTATTCATTTTCTTTTTTGACAAGGAGCCTTTACTAGATGTGAAACTAAGGCACATCTAATAAAATATTTATCTATGTATAATTTCGTAAATCTTAATTATTTTTTGGTTATTTTCTTTGCAAAATGGCAACCAGGTGACCACCCCATCTCACCCAACCGTCACTGATGAGAAAATACATTATAGATATTCTTGTTAAATGTACTCTAGTATATGGGATTATCATGGTATGACTATCTTTGACCATATACCTACATGATCAATGTTATCCTAGGGCTAAACTACAAGAAATAAAAGGAAATTGAACGTGGGATATGTTACCTGAAAATCAATCCACTAAAATTCAATCGTTACTCCACTATCATCAGTATGTTCAAATCACATCAAATTGTTGTGTTTATTCAAATTACATATAGGACATTTATAATTATCACATTTAAAATCCACCATGTTCTATCGATTGTATCGAATTCCATTAAACTCCGTCAAGCAACAAATTAACTACTGGCAGTTATTAATACCCCTTGTAAGGTTAATTAAAATTTGTTTTAGTAGAATCCAATCTTGAAACAAATGAGTTTCGTTTGTTCCCTTAATTATTTGTTATAAAAGCATGCAGTAATGGTCATATTTTATTCGCTATAAACTTTTGTAGTGATTTCTAATAGAAATATCACGCAAGAGCGAAAATGATCATAGAAAGGGAGTTGGAGAGTAGATAATAGCCATAAACTCATTCGTTTTTAGTACACGTATGGTTGATGTGCTCAATTACATTTTAATGACTGATTCCCGGTTGTGTCTATTTAATTGCTCTTTTACTAAATTACAGCTTTTTGATTCATATTAGACGGAATAAAGCCAGATCATGACTTTCCTGTAACAGCAAGCAGGTACACACGCAACACACATTTTCACACAATTCAACACATCCATACAATGATCGATTAATAATCATATTCAAATCTAGGAAGGTTTGTTGAAATAAATGTAAAAAAGTAACTCCATAACAACATTTCAGTTCATTAAATAATTGTTTTTACTTTAGGCACAAGGCCAGCAATTATCCCAGTGTATTACTGGTACTTTATTTTATAGACCCCGTAAGGATGAAAGGCAAAGCAAAGTTAACCTCGGTGGAATTTGAACTCAGAATGGCAAGGGCCGTAACTTCAAAGCATGACGTCAGACCCTCTACCGATACTGCCATCCACCGCCCTACAGTTTATTAAATAATGACAGTATATTGGACGATGTTCGACACCACACGAAGCGTTTATTAGAAATAAAATAAAAGGGATATAATCTTGTTGAATATCCACGTGCCAGACGTGAAAGAACAGACCTATAAACAACTATACTTACACCGCAATTTCCCCATATTTTATTAATGGATACAGCATGGCCGGATTTTAAGAAGTTCTCTTCTCGGCCATCAGTCTGCGCATTTGGCCACACAGCTTGATAGCGAGACTAAATGTTGATTAGTTTAACCTTGGGTCGATCTTAGCCCTTTGGGCAAAACAGGTAGACTGAAACTATTCAGAAACCTGACAGACCAATTTTGTCACGAGAAATATCATGGTGAAGGCTTATTTTAATTATAGTGTCAGTGATTTCAAATTCTCATATGTATGTAGACTAGTGCTTTGATAAAACAACACAAACGTTCAACACTCACCGTATAAAAACATGGAAATAACAGAAGTAATCTTTATTCCATCATATTTTAATAATTTTTTCTAAATGTTTGGTGAGATCATAGCTGCTGCATAATGATTATCACCGAAACGGATATATAACAGCGAATATGAATAAACGAAGTTAATTTTAACCTCTTGACATACACTTCTAGTTTATATATATATATATATATATATATATATATATATATATATATATATATAGAGAGAGAGAGAGAGAGAGAGAGAGAGAGAGAGAGAGAGAGAGAGAGAGAGAGAAAGCGAGAGAGAGAGATTATGAGAGAGAAAGTGAGATAGAGAGAGAGGGGGGAGAGAGAGATAGAGAGAGAGGAAGATATATATATATATATATATATATATATATATATATATATATATATATATATATATATATAGTAATAATAATAAATTTGAAGATTCTTTGCTTAAACTTTAATCTGTTATTTTAATAAATATATATATATATATAGAGAGAGAAAGTGAGAGAGAGAGTATGAACCATGTATATTCGTCAGGAAGCAAATTAAACCCAAAATTGAGTTGAAAATAAATATAAAAATTATATATACCAAAAGAGAATTAGGAGTAAAAGTGACAGGCTTAATTAGAATTTAGCACAAATCATTGCTCAAATGAAATATAGACATTTAAACCCCAATTACATGCTATTTCTCACCTCCTACCAAACAGATTTCTATCTATGTACGTATGTATGTAGTATTTATCTATCTATCTCTCTTTATATATACACACATATGTATATACATATATATATATATATTTACATATTCATATTTATATATACATATATATATTTATATTTATATATACATATATATATATATATATGTGTGTCTGTGTGTGTGTGTGTGTGTGTGTGTGTATATATTAATGTATATATATGTGTGTGTGTGTGTGTGTCTAGTTAGGTATGAAAACGGATATTATGGTTATGCATGACACTATTAATAATTTAAATTATTGGGAAACAGCGCCTCAAAATATCAATTACATTTCTTGAATTCTTTGAAATGCCGCACTTATACATTCTGATATGATTATACGTTATTGTGGAACCAGAAATAGTTTTCAAAATGCTTACATTAATGGATATTTATTTTTCTGTGTTTTAGATTTCATTTTTATCAACGTTAATTCTCAATAAAATATTTTTCTAAATATACAATATCTAAAGAGCTATATCTTTGTAGTATTACACGAATTCATTGCATGAGAATATAGAAATATGAGTTAGCACGTAAACTAGTTTAGCATATTTTCAGTCGAATCTCTGTAGAAATGCAATTTTGATTATTGTATAAATATATTCTATTAAATGTTCTGTGTAAAATCCCAGGTTTGCACACTTGAAATATAATTTCCTGCATTTCTTTCACGTTTTATGTTTGTTTAAGCTACACTGATATCATTATTTTGATACTCGTTTTCAGAAATTTATATTTTTCCTACAAAAAAAAAAGTAAAAGTAAAATTTATGTAGTCTTGCATTATATGACCACAAAAGTTTTTCAGTATTTTAGATATGAATTTAATGTTCAAATATCTTGTGCTTTTGCAGGTTTTCCAAATACAACAGCTTTCAAATCTCGACAGCTAGCTTTGATTTTCATTTTCCCTTTCTCTTTATGATTAAATATATTATATTAATTCGTGTTTATTAAGATAACATGAATGTTGTTTCCAACACGAATCCATATTTACAAACTATAATCATGTTTTTACAACTTGGTGTTTAGATATATAGTGTAATCTATGATGTTTACCCCAATAGATAGATTAATCTGGTAGAAAATCATATGATATTATCTCAAAATACTGATATATTACTATCAATTTTTATTTTAGTACTAAAGTTTCTGCCAAGAAAATGCAAGAATTATGTTGCTATGTTCATCTCACAATTGTCGACGTATTTGTTTCACAATCATACTTTCTAGATAAAATAAACATCAAGATAAAACATTTCAGTGAAAGATAGAATTACAAATGGAGTAATAACGATGATTCTGCCAGTCCCAAAAAAAAAAAAAACATATTAATCTCAGAGAAAATATCTGATAGAGTAAAATATTGGCTGTGAGGCAGTTGTCCACTGGAAGCCTATCTTAAATTATTGCATGTGTTTCTAAATATCAATATAATTTTGTCAGTATATGTATATATATATTAATCTGTTATTTTAATATATATATATATATATATATACATATATATATGAAAGAAAAATGGCGTGCTGCGTTGTTGCGAATATGACCATATGAATAAAAATAGACCGAGAAACAGGAAAAGTCCGTCATCCGTAGTCTGCTGTTTCTCATTGATATTAGGTATCTAGTCTTTAATGCGAAGAAATAGAAATGAGAATCAGCAGAATACTGATTACGGACTTTTCCTGTTTCTCTCTATTTTTATTCATATATATATATGATAAAATAAAATATATATATATGAATAAAAATAGACCGAGAATATATATACACACATATATATATATATATATATATATATATATATATATATATATATATATATATATATATATATTCCATCTATTCCTATAATTTATCAATCTATTGTATCCTTCTGTTATTTATTATTTTAGCTAAAAGCGAATGTCCTATTTGCATATGTTAAATAATTGTTACATGCATTCACACATATATAAACACATACATAAATATACACACACATAATTCCATTGTCATAATGACACATTGTGTTATTTAGTAAACTAAAATATATATGTTATATTAAATCGGTTGCTAAAGAATTCACTAAAGAATTCACAAGAGGGATACTAGAATTACGATAATAATTACATAACATTCATAACTATTATAAATATTGTCTGGTAGCAATTAGCAAGTAGCAATTAGATTTTAGACAACACTCTTCGAAAATTTCCATGACGCAGGCTATATCTTTTTCTGAATAATTTCTCCTTCGACCATATAGAAAGCTGCAACCTGAACTAGAACAGATTAAGCCCAAGTTTTTCTACCGGCTTAAAAGGTTCATTGGCGTCATTGCGTAATTAATGTGGGTCCCGGGACAGAAACCAGTCTTTCCACACCCGAAACGTACATGACTTTGACACGACCCGTTAGTTAAACCACTATTTCATTCAACAGACTTTTAAGTAACCTGAAGATGCCCTCTGCTTATCGCTCAACCTGAGAAAAATATTAGCAAACTGTCCCTTTATACTTATCTGGTTTCTGCAAATAAGAGGAAGAGTCATAAGACTTAATGTTCTTGGAGTAAAAAGCCTTTCATTTTGTATCTGCTAAATTCGGTATGACCAGAGATTAAATAATAGTTACAAAAAACATACTAAACGAAAATACCAACCAACCCTCTTAGGTAAACCTTATTCAATCACATCTTTACGCTAATCAAACTTTTTCAGATTCCCTTTCTATAAGACAGTATGCATATAGAAAATGTCTAAATTAGGATGAGTCCTGTATCACATTTTGTCTGAAAATTCCATATGGAAATATCTATTAAGTAAATACATTTGATCAGTTTGAAAATCGCCACCGACGAATGCGAGAAATTTTCTCCGGAAAGTTAACTAGGATTTTTAAAAAGCTTCCCAGTAAAGTTAACAAATGACTTATTAGTTCTACATAGCAAAAGTGTAAAATTGTAAAGTTATAAAATTAAATTGTTATAGAATACCAACTACAAGTGAAATCATTCGTTTCCTTTTTTCAAATATACCTAACTGTACCAAGGATCTCACGTATTTTCCAATATATATATATATATATTACAGATTGGGAGGTACCAGTTTAAATTAGTTAGTCCATTGTTCACCTAAACACCATATATATGGGTGTGAGAGCATCTGGAATCTTGTACGTACCATAGTAGTATGTATCAAAGAAGCAGTGTTGGAATAAATGAATAACTTCACAAACAAGCTAATGGAGAAGAAAATGCCATACACACATATGATTGAAAATCTCATTTCTATGGCACAATCCCACCCGCTTCAAATTAATCACATTTGATTCCTTTCTATGAATAACCACATTTCATTCATTTTCATGAATATATGAATATAGACATTGGTTGAAGTATTTTGGTGGTGTCTTCTTTTCTATTACTGTTTGTCCTTCAACTTGATCCTTCCTTGTATTTCATAAATAATATTTTTTAGTGATGAAGTGACATATTTTATTAGTAAATATTAAAAACGTTTTGCCATTTTTTTCCTGGCTTCTGATTATATATTTTTACTTTTCATTCAGTTCTGTATTTTTCTTGTTGCAGCAGACAGTTAAAGTACATGAATTTAGATAATATAAAAATGTGTCGCTTTGGACAGCAGAGTAAACAGACAAACATACACAAACACAAATACAGACGAATTCTCTCTCTCTCACACACACACAAACACACACTCTCTCTCTCTCTCTCTCTCTCTCTCTCTCTCTCTCTCTCTCTCTCTCTCTCTCTCTCTCTCTCTCTCTCTCTCTCTCTCTCTCTCTCTCTCTCTCTCTCTCTCTCATATATAAATATATATATATATATATGAATAAGTAGGACGCGGACGGCTGAGCTCAAGCCGTTTCGACGGTTAATTCTGGACTAAATTAACATTTAGCCTGGTAAATGAATAGCCGAACTTCTCAGGGAGTAATTCCACATATGGTAAAAGTGATTGTCACAAGGATTGGTCAAAAGTTTGTTGTTAAGATACATGATTCTATCATGGCATTTTGTGGAAGGTAGGGGTAGCTGAACTTGCCAGTGAGAAGAAAGAGGGAGAGGGAGTGGAGGAAACCCAGTCAAGCGTTGAAAGTGGAAACTACAGCAGATTCTAAGGATAGTGTATAGAAGCTCGAAAAAGGTATACTAGAGAGGGGGAGGGGATTTGAAACAATAAGTAAATCTAAATGGAGTAAATATATAAAAAATATAAAAAAATATAAAAAAATATAAAAAAAACAATTTCTGGTTATTAGTCCCCTTCCACAATCATCAAATCTCTCACTGGCACTGCTAAGCTATAGAAAAGATTAATAGTTGGGAAGGAATACTAAATACGAGATTGTAGTGAAAGAATGTTATGAAGCCATCATTACAGGGTGTTTACCACCACTACAATAGTTAGTAGTAATTGGCCAAAGCTATCTTACAATGACAGGTCAAAATATTGAGGACCAACATACTAAAAAAACTAATACGAAATATTAATTCAGATCCCGAAACTAATACGAAATATTAATTCAGAATCCCGAAACATGAATATACAATATATATAAGTACTGCTACAATACATAAATTCTAATACAATCTACATAAATACTCTTACTGTCCAGAGCCAACTCTTAAACGGGAGGACGCCGTCCGTGTAACTTATGCTCGGAGGAAACATTACAAATGCTGTTTTCGACGGACCAACTCCTAAACAAGAAAGACGAACTGGTAACTGCATGCAAACATAGATTGCGTAGGACTTACCTCGCCCTCAAACCCCATAATGACCCGGGGGGTAGACAAGGGCTTAAACACCCCACTTGCCGACTTTGTAATGGGTAACCCCTGCTTACAAAGGTAGACGTAACTTTTTTATATATTCTTTTTATATATTTTTTATCGTTTCCTCTATATTTCCTTCTTCCCCCCATCCCTTCCTAGTCCTTCCATGCCATATCTCCTTCTTTATCGTCGTTCTTTTCACCTTCTCGCCCACCCCGATGCAGCCTTCGGTCCTCTATAACCTCAGTACCTCCACCCCCCACCCCCTTATTTTATGATAGAATTGGCCGATTCCGCTTTTTATAGCAGATGTGCTAGACCCCAGATACTTGCTTTCTTCTCTGGTTGCTGCCCCATTTCCGTGATTTCTAGATTTCTTAGTGGTATTTCTGCTTTAGTTTCTCGTATATCAGTATTTATTTTGGGGGATTCTGAATTAATCTTTCGTATTAGTTGTTCATATATATTGTACGAGTATTTATGTAGATTGTATTAGAATTTATGTATTGTAGCAGTATTTATATATATTGTATTAATTTTTTTAATATATATTGTATGAGTATTTATATAGATTGTATTAGAATTTATGTATTGTAGCAGTACTTATATATATTGTTTTAGTATTCATGTTTCGGGATTCTGAATTAATATTTCGTATTAGTTTAGGGTTTCTGAATTAATAATTCGTATTATTTTTTTTAGTATGTTGGTCCTCAACTTGTTAACCTATCATTGTAAGATAGCTTTGGCCGATTACTACTAACTATTGTAGTGGTGGTGGACCCCCTGTAATGATGGCCTCATAACATTCTTTCACTACAATCTCGTATTTAGTATTCCTTCCCAACTATTAATCTCTTCTATAGCTTAGCAGTACCAGTGAGAGATTTGATGATTGTGGAAGGGGTCTAATAACCAGAAATTTTTTTTTATATTTTTTATATTTTTTATATTTTTTATATTTTTTATGTTTTTTATATTTTTTATATTTTTTATATTTTTTATATTTTTTATATTTTTTATATTTTTTATATTTTTTATATTTTTTATATATTTACTCCATTTAGATTTACTTATTGTTTCAATTTCCCCCCTTCCCCCTCTAGTATACTTTTTTCGACCTTCTATACACTATCCTTAGAATCTGCTGTAGTTTTCACTTTCAACGCTTGACTGGGTTTCCTCCACTCCCTCTTCTCTTTCTTCTACTGGCAAGTTTAGCTACCCCTACCTTCCACAAAATGCCATGATAGAATCATGTGTCTTAACAACAAACTTTTGACCAATCCTTGTGACAATCACTTTTACCATATGTGGAATTACCCCCTGAGAAGTTCGGCTATTCATTTACCAGGCTAAAAATGTTCATTTAGTCCAGAATTATCCGTCGAAACGGCTTGAGCTCAGCCGTCGGGGTCCTACTTATTCATATTACCCACTCTACTACCTTAAGTATTGAGTACTTTGGTGCGTTATGGTCCAACTGGTGGCTTACCACATTTTTTTCGTTATATATATATTTATTTATATACAGAGAGAGAGTGAGAGAGAGTGAGGGTGAAAGTGAAATTGGAAATAGCACGCAAAATATATTTAAGGTTCTGTTTTTCATATTTTCATTTTTTGATTCGTCAAAGTGGCATGTAGACGGCGGGCAACATGCTTTATAGCATAGCGTTACGCCTCTTTATGATCTGCGTTCAAATCCCGCCGAGGTTAACTTTGCCTTTCATTCGTATGGGATCGATAAAATAAAGTACCAGTAATGCACTGGGATAATTGCTGGCCTTGTGCTAAAAGTGGAAACAATTATTGCAAAAATGAGAGAAATTCTTTTTAAAAAGAGTTCTATAATGTATATAAAGTATATAAAGTATTACCGGTTTCGATGTATTAGTAAAATTCATTTTATCAAACGTTGAGTATTACAATTAAAAATAATTAATAAAGATTAAAAACTAAAAATTAAAGATTTAAAATTAAGTGTTGAGGTATTTTTTTTCATCTTCCTTGTCGAGAAGGAGACTGGAAAATGAACTCTTGTGTGTATAGAGATAGGTGGTAGTAGCAGCAGCAGTGTTTCGTAGTTGTGTTTCTCCACATAGAGCAACATTTTTTTCGGGACAAAGGAAATATTCTGTAAATATGTGTGTATCTCAATTGTGTTACTGAATTGGTCAAGAGTTCAGTTGGGAGTGGTAAAAAGGGGGTGGGATTGTAAGATAGAGACACATTCTGTCGGATTGGCAACAGTAGGTTTGTAAAAGAAATTCTATTTTGGGGATATGATTTTAGAGAGCGTGAGTGTGTGCATGTGACAGTGAATATATAAAATGATACAAACACGTGTGTGTGTGCTTCAGCCTGTCTGTCACAGGTCCCTTTTTGGTGGCAAATTAAAAAAAGGAAAATATGTGTATCAGTAAATTTTTCTCTCTTATTTCGTGGTGTGTGTGTGTGTGTGTGTGTGTGAAGGCGTATGGGCGTTCGTGTGGGTGTGTATATGTGTGCGTGCGTATGTGTGTGGGAGAGAGAGATAATCTAATGGGGGTTATTACATATTTAATTTTTGTTTAAATTTGTAAATAAATAGTTTTTCATTATTTATTCTTTGTTGTTGAATGAAAGATTCGGGGTACATGTAAACGCGTGTGTGTGTGTGTGTGTGTGTGGAGGGGGGGGGGATATATTGGGAGTTATTACATATTTCATTTTTGTTTAAATTTGTTAATAAATAGTTTTTCTATACAGAGAAAGAGAGATAGGGTTAGAGTTGTATAATCATCCTTTACTAGCTGTTGGCCATCGGTTTATTAGATACATGCTTACCAAACCATTCTTTTCATATTTTACTTTACTTCTATCATTATAACTCTGTTTATTGGGATGTCGCATGAAATCTACACATAGTCACTAAATATGCATCGATCCTTATCTTATGAAGCAGACATACACACATATAGTAACCTATCGCTGCTCACACACATATAAATATGTATATGTATGTACGTATCTATGTATATATATATGTAACATGTATCCCAGTACAACCTGTCCCATGGTCGGGTCGTTGGCGACTAAACAGGCAACTCCACCAATGTTTCTTGGTGAGGAGGGTGACTTTGGACATCCTGCAGGACTAAAAACAAAACCTGTCAAAGGGAAAGGGAGCTCTTAAGAGTCAATGGCCATCCAAAATCAACGGGCAGATGACCCCTTAGCCTTTGTCAAGGCAGAATTCTAGGAGAAGGAAAACTCTGATATAACACCTGCAACCCTGATGGTATCCAATTATGTTGACTTGTTCTTCTTTTTAGTAAATATCATCTTGGTTAAGAGAGTGGGACTGGCTTTGTGCAGTGCCTTTGCTCACTATAAAAGCTTCACAGCACAGGCATTGCTTTGAATCTGGAGATCCCTCTGCACTTGTCGTCACATGGTATCATGGGCCCAGCACTATGTGTCAATAATTGTCACAAGTGTAGTGTTTGTTCCAGAGTTTTCAAGTCGCTCGTTGGACTAAAAAGTCACACTCGTTCAGCGCATCGGTAGGGGTTCTCCTACATGGATATAAAGTAGTGACCATGATCGAAAAGGAGTTGGCAGCCACCATATATGTATGTATGTATGCATGAATGTATGCGTGTATGTTTCTATATGTCTGTGTGTGTTTAAATATAAATATATATTACATATATTGTACGTAATATTTATATAACTGACAAACACGCATATATGTATGTATGCATTACATACAATATATTCATTATATATTATTTATATATAACAAAAGCTATCCGTATTTAGTTGGTGGATGTAGTCAATCATTAATTATGGGTAAATAGTTACTTTTGTTACTCTGGTGTTTCACCTGTCTGCATACGTAACCATAAGTCAAGAAATAAACATTCAATTGTGGAGACAGCACAAATGAAGGAAGACTCAGTGGAAGGTGAGACAATAATCCTGAAATAGGAGGGAGTTAGTTGTAGCGAGGAGTTACTAAGACGGAAATACGATGGAAATGATGGTAGTTGCAGTGGCGGGAGATATTTGGCTAGGCACAGAAGGTGGTAAAGAATAGGCGTAAAGAGTTGTTTTTAAAAGCTGAATGGCTCTTCCAGCGGGGACACGCTTTCTCCATTCTGTCCACCGGGGCTGTGGGGCGGCAAGCCCGTGGGACCCCATTTGCTCATAATACAGAGAGATGGGGAGGGCAAGAGAGATGGAGGCGATGAGAGTGGGAGTTCGACTCCTCCGTGTTCAGACATATTTATCAGGGAGATGGTAATGCTTGGTGGTCACCGTTATGTGCAGCTCGTTTGGCTACCGGCATATAATGAAAAACACTACTGCCTATTAATACAAATACCACCAAATATGGACTTAAATAGGTACTGCAGATTAACAAATGAGTTGTATAGATTTCAAGTGCTCAGAAGAAGGCGGGATTGGATGATTAAAACAAACAACATTGCAGTCTCTCTAAGGATTCTGCCAATATGAATGTGGCAGAAACACAACTGCTATAGGTATTTGATTACGGAGAATGAACTCTATAGATAATGAACACAACCACAAGGATATGGTCCGAACGTGGAAGAGCCGAACTCCCACTGTCATCGCCTCCATCTCTATCATCCTCCCCATCTCTCTGTATGGTGAACAAATGGGGGTCCCACGTGCTGGCCTCCCTACAGCCCCGCGGACAGAATGGAGAAGGCGTTTCCCCGGAGGATGGAAGCTGAAATACATATTGAAGTAGAATTGAGTCAGTAGCTGTGGAGGAAAGAATAAAACAATGATAAGAATCTAAAAGGTGATGGGGGATGTATGGGGGTAGTGAAGGAGAAAATGAGAATTGGTGGAATTGACAGAACAGAATGAGAGGTATTTATAGTGGGGGAAGGGGAATGCTGTGTAGTGTAGTAGTGTAAATTATGAACGACCATAGTGAAAATATTTTTCTGAAAAATAGATTTAAATTAAAGATTAAAACTATCATTAAAATTGAATAAAATATGATATAGAGATTATAGACTATATATTATGAAATATGAAATGCGATGATATAAAATGTGGTGTATAAAAGTATGTTTTAACAGATAATTTTGTGCTATGAATTTCTCTCTCTCTCTTTCCCTCTCTCTCTCTCCCTCACACACACACACACATCACGCGCACACAGACACACACATACACACACACACACACACTATATATATATATATAAATATATATATATATATATATATATATATATATATATATATATATATATATATATATATATATATATATATATATATGTTTTCCAGTCGCCTTCTGATCACGGAAGATGGAAAAAAACACTTACCCCAACACTTAATTTTAAATCTTAAATTTTTAGTGTTTAATTCTTATTAATTCTTTTTAATTGTAATACTCAACATTTGATAAGATGAATTTTAATAATACATCGAAACGGGTAATACTTTACATACTTTATATACATTAAAATTCTTTTTTAAAAGAATTGTCCCTCTCATTTTTTCAATAGTGTGACTTTGACAAAGAAGAAAAAAGAAAAACAAAATATATTTTCCGTGCTATTTACAACTTCAGCTTTTCTCTATATCCCCTGTTTTGTATAGAACCTTACTTCCCTTTTCTAATATATATATATATATATATATATATATATATATATATATATATATATAAATCAGGAAAGAAGGTTTACATGGTTTGCTATACAAAAAAGTTTTTAATCACATAGCTTACATTTGTTTCACTGAACTGGTATGTCTAGAGATCGCTATCCGCCTAATTTTGCGTCACTCGATCGCCAATACAGAATTATAACCAGTCAGATCTTCGGAGCATGCGAGAATGAAGAAAATACACAGGCAAGAAAAGAAAAGAAAATATGGAGTAGTTATGGCATTCAATTAGAACAAGTGGACTGCATTTAACTATTATTTGTTAATCCGTATATATATATATATATATATATATATATTGAGTATATGTTGGTTGTATAACAACACCTCAGTATGCAGCTTGGAGCACTCGACGAAGTGCGCAGGCTGGTTTGGTTAGTTCGGAGTAATGTAAAATAAAATAAAATAAATAAGGTAACTTTGTCAATACTCTGATATGCCCAGTTCCTGGTTGGATTGTTATTTCCCTAAGGAATTGGAATCATATGATTCCAGTTCCTCAGTGAAATAACAACCCAACCAGGAACTGGGCATATCAGAATATTGACAAAGTTAAACAACATGCGTACTCGTCTCTACCACACTAATTCGGACTGCCTGAAGAGGTCACAGCCAAAGATGGCTGTCACCGAAATATATATAGCAGTAATAAACGAAGCCAAATTTTAAACATTTGACTTATTTATTTTATTTTATTTTATTTTATAAATTATATATATATATTTATATATATATATATATATATATATATATATATATATATATATATATATATATATATATATATATATATATATATATATATATATATATATATATTTATATATATATATATATATATTTATATATATATATATATATTTATATATATATATATATATTTATATATATATATATATATTTATATATATATATATATATTTATATATATATATATATATATATATATATATATATATATATATATATATATGTGTATATATATTTATATATTTATATATGTATATATTTATATATATATATTTATATATATGGTGAGTGCATGTGTATGCATAAGTGACCATTGTGTTAGAAGATTTCGCAGTATTTTTTACTAAATAATAGGACGTATAAGACAAATGAACAGAAAAGTACGCTGAAATCTTCTAATTCAATATTCGAATATCCGCTCCCCATTTTCTAACACACACTCTTTCAATATAAATATATAAATATTTCTCTCTCTCTCTATATATATATATATGTATATATATATATATATATATATATATATATATATATATATATATATATATATATATATGCATATATATATATGTGTGTGTGTGTGTGTAAATATATATATATGCATACACACAAACACACACTCACACACACACACGTACGCACACACACACACACACGCGTACTCACACAAACACATACATACATACAGACATATATATATATATTAATATTTCTGTGTGGGTTCAAAACAGAATTTGTACATACATGCGAGATGTTTGTTCTGGTGTTTTCTATAAATATCAAGCTACTAGCCTGAAACTACTTCATATGAATTCACGCTGAATGCAGTCGATTATTTAATGGCTTTTTTGTATTTTATATGCCTGGAAGGTCAGTAAGGGCTTGATCGGTGCTTGTTCGCATTCGTTATATGTACTCAGAAATATCCATCCCAGATTATCTGCTATTGGCAAAAAGTAATTTTAGCACAGACAAATCCATAACTAAGTTGGTAAATTGAAATTTGTCATTTATTCCTTATTTTATCATGTCAAAGTAAATTATTTAAAAACAGACATTGAGGCACTCTCCTCTGAACTATGTCTAGAGGTGGAAATCTATTTACTTGTGTTGATTAACGGAAACCTCGTCGACTAACCATTTGAATAGACTTTACTTGGAGTCTGTTGTCATGTGATGTTAAAGTTGGCTATGATGTTGTTTTCAGTGAAAACTTTCTGGCAGTTTTTCTATGCTACGGTTAATATGCACCGAAGTTAATATGTCAGAAAATTTGGACGCTACTCAAAATTAGATGCTTTCTTCTACACTAATATTATAGCTTGCGTTTATTTGGAATTAATTCGACGTTAATATAGAAGTTTTGTCCTGTTCTTTGATATGAGATAATTGATGAATAAAAACACTGTTGTGCAAATGTTAATCATTAAAATGTACTGTCATATGTAAATTAGCTTTCACCGTGAACGTTTCGAATTGTTTGAAGTTTATACTGATGCAAAATCAAAGCTAATATCGTTGAAACTTCGTATGATTATGATACGATTCAATTGATGGGAATGAATATTAAATTTAAATTTCTTAATACCGACTCATTGTTCCGAAAGATACATGTTAGCTATAATAGTTGTAACTGAAAGGCAAACTTGAAATTTAAACAAGATCTCTGACACATTACTTATACATTACATGGATGAATGATACAAAAGAACTGAAACCACATTTCCGTCGATTTCTTCAGTTCACACGAAAGATAATGTAAGATTCAGTAAATCGTTCAAATCTTGCAGGATGTGATCTTAATCTTTTGATTGGTGAACTGTTGCATTACGGTAACAATTTATACATATAGCTGCATTTCTATGTCATTAATAGAATGGACCGTATTGTTCTTAAATCTCTTACACAGTGTTCTAAATATTTCTGATTACGCTCACTTTTACAAATAACGTCCCTAATCATTCCTCCAAGTAATAGATATGTAGGGTACATTCAGTATCAATGTATGACTTAACGGAGTAGCATTATCATATGTGTATGTGTGTGTATGTATCGGCAAATAAAATGACAGTCTCAAGCAAAGAAATAAACGTATAATTTATAGAAATAAAACTGCAGAACAATGTTAAGCACAACAGATCCCCAAAAGAAAATCTATCAACGCTGAATAAAATCTGAAGAAAATATCAATAAAATGTAAAATAGTGAGAAGTGTAATTGCTAATTGGATTTAATTCATATAATAGATTTACTTGATTTTACATTAGCGAAATACTAAACCAGACAAAAGTACAAAGAGAAGAGTATATATTGAAAAAGAACACCCCCTCCCACTCTCTCTCTCACACACATACACACTCACACATTCACATACACACACACATACACAGGCACACACTGAATGAAGAACTTTTGATAGCAATCTGATTTGAGATCTACATCAAAAGGGAGAGAAAATAAATTAGATTTTCTAAACCAATAATAATATTGAGCGACGTTAGGGCTAGTTATTCTACTCAGTCGATAAAGATATAAACTTTTCTTTACAATTTCAAAGCATAGCTAACAGTATGGATTATAGAGTGGAATTTAGAGGCAAAAAAGAAATTAGTTAATGCTAATTTGAGACTTAGTGAATATTACATGCTTCCTATTATATCTTCTTCATCTCAATTATCGAAGATTCCTTTTTTAAAACCGCAAATTTCCCCTTCCTTGCCTAAGCTTTTTATGTTTCTTTCCTTTCTAAATAACATGAATATCGTTTTATTAATGTCTCCTCTTGATATTTATTAGTCCCAGGTCATACAATATCAAGCAGATTTTGATGAAATGTAATCAAAAAGATGGTGTTCCATATTTTCTGAAACGCTGTATATCAGGAAAGCAGCAAAGAATGCGTAATTTTTATGAGGTGTGGTGTATGGCGGTTATTGTTAGTAAAGACACAATACAGACAACCATAATAAATATTTGATAACTATAAATAGTAGTTAGATAAGTCAGATAAAATACTCATCGAGAAGGTACAAAGTCGATAGAAGCGTATACTTGACTTGAACCCTGGATCCCTCGTATATGTGATGAGCACATTGAAAGATTACACTAAAGTGCTTTTAACCACCAATTATGGTTGTGTAATAAGTTGAATATATTTTAGACTCTTTGTTGCTCCCGTTTGTTATAAATGAATATATGACGTTTAAGGACGTTAGTTGTTTTATATAACCCACCCAAAATGTCGTGTATATGTATGCTATCGCACTCACATACAGAATAATGTTTTTTTAAAGAAAGACATTACCTGTTAGATTTACACGTAACATTGTACATGTATTTTTTCTCGTGAAGTAGATCGTGCTTGAACTATAGGATGTAGAAAATTTGATAAAAAATGTTGTTTTAACAATTTTTTCCGGCGGCATAATAGTGTCTGTAAGTGAATCAATCATAAATTGAATTTGTGAAGCTAATGCCTTTTACTGCAAGCTATAATCAGTTCCGCTCATTCTAGCTGTTCTCCTGACCTATCATGTTTTTCTTCTTGTCTTACTCTCTTTTTGCTTTTTTCTCTATTACTTTCATTCCATGCATTCTGCATAAAGACAAACAACACAAAGTGACAACATTTCTTGTAGTAATCTGGTTGGTTGCTTATTTCCAGCTCTAACCTATTTCTATACTTAAAGTTTCAGGCGTTCATTGATGTGTTCATTAATAACATTTGACATCATTTTGTTTTAAGTTTCTTGTTTGTCACTGATTCAGAATACGGATTTCGTGGTGAGATGCTGACTTCAATTACTCCTTCATTTTTAATTATGTGTAAAAATTTGAGAATACTTAAACAAAATTATTAAAGAGAGAACGCAGCCCCAATAGATGTTCTAACGCATGTTAATTTCCATAATTGAGACCAATTTTGAATGGAGGAATTAAAAACGAAAATTTGACTAGAAATTTAATTCAACCATATTTTTTAAACTGAATTCGACAAAATTAAATTAATGAGTATTTCTATGCCACCTTTTTTTCCCATGGATAATAATTTTGGGGAAATTACTTCAAAATAAATCCGATGCAATTAATGCCATATGCATTAGTACCATGTTTACGCATGATGTTAATTAATATTTAAAGACTAAAACTTAAATGAAATTTACTATCATATAGTCAAAGTAACGTATAACGTTTAGCAGCCAATGTCCTACAAATTCTAAAAGTTTCAATAAGGACCCCAGAAAATCAATTAGTGCCATTCATAAGGACCTCAAGATTTCACGGCACACTTTCGAAAGAATTTTTACAAGTGGACTTTCGATAACAGTTATATTTGATGCGCAGGAGAAAATCCTGTTTGTAAAGCGCTTGTTGAGCAAGTTTAAACATCAAGAGCCTAGAATGTTTTGGTTTTCCTCTGATGAGAAAAACTTTGATAAAGACAAGAAGGTTAACGGAAGGAATGACAGATGAGTTTGCAGTGATTCTACAGCCGTTCCAGCGGTCATGCACACAAAGCTTCCGCAACTTGAATAAACAACTTTTCTCATGACGCATACAAATTTCCCCAAAGCATTGAACAACTGTATATCAATAATCATCTAGGAATGTTTTGACTGGCATTTGTTCTCGATGGCTGTCAGAAACATTTCATCTGTGTTCGAGTAGGTTTATATTCGAAAGCATTGTTCGATTTGATATGCGGTTGTGGTTATTTAACGACGGTTCTACATAAAGCTTCATTCGTTTGATCATTGGAGTGATACCATACGAAGTTAAGAAACTAATCTTCTATACTAGACATAATTTGTTTCTGGAAATGTGAAATGAATCAATAAATTGCCTCATGAATTGCCTCATAAATATATCCGGTGTGTTTAATTTTCTACATATCGACAACGGCAATGACGCAATGTCTATTGATATTATTGAGAATGCTGGGTGTCGGACAACCACCAGAGAAATAGATCACCGGACAAAATGACTTGTAACATGTAATAATGTTAGTTGAAATCGTTCAGGTTTAGATTTTGTAATCCATACATAATCGATAAGAAATGTATACCCCTTGTCAAATTGTGAACCTTTGAGCCGGTATCAGACAAAATTATTTAGTATAATAGAAGGAATATATGTGCCAAGATAATTCAAGATTTGGGAAAATGAATTCGATTTTATATTCTCATGGTCAATGAAATGTTATCAGCTAATTCTAAAGTGAGACATGACTTAATCAATCACCATTGAAATATCTAGATCTTTGTGCAAATATAAGAAATAATTATCAGGATATTGGTTCGGACTGAAGGTGATAGTGATGATAGACATCTAGGAGTGAATGACAGCATTTTAGAAAGGATAAACCTCCAATGATCAAACAGAACTATGAACAATAGGTCTAGTTGCAGTATACAGATATATTATCAAATGCATTCCATTCCTAAGCAAACCCTCTCTGGTTTAAACATTTTTCTACGACTAACGTATACCATATATCGTTTCATTTTAAGAAGACAAGATACGATTTGAGTACAATAAATTCTGACTAAACGTGAAAGTGGTGGTTATCGTCTTGAGTAACAGAAACGGTCATATCACTGAAGATAGATGAAACAACAAAGTGCCCCACTTTTAAATATTGGCTTATGTTTAATCAATATAAGTTTGATTTAACCATATCATACATGTGCAAAACTTACTACATCGTTCAGATTGTGGTATTTATAACGTATTTATGAGTTTATGAGTTTTACTGTATGTGTAAGAAATGCTGAATCCATAAAAATGTTTAGACGTCTTTTAAACTTAAGAAATCCTTTGAATCTAACACGTGGAGAATATCTATATGTTAAGTAGTTATGTGCGAGCGTATAGTTTAGGAAAGTTCGTTTTCAAGTGTTACTATTTTAACATTTGATAGTTGGGTGAATTTGTTAAATTATGTATTTTCGCATACACCTCACATCTGTTACATGACATTAGACATACACAATAACTAGTACATATCATTTCATTTCGTTTCTGTGTATGTATTTATTATGCTTTTTTTGTATCTGAATTCAGTTTTTCCTTATGTCCATTAGAAAATTAGATTCATATGTGATTGTGCTAGCAGTATATGTGTTATTTTCACAACGTTTGAACTCATAATCTTCAGTTCCCATATGTAACAGAGAAAATTGGCGTCGACATAATCACGTCTGTTATTAGATTGGAAACAGATATGACAATCTACACGATACCAATATTCACACTTCGTAGAGACCAGAGCTGAAGTTATCAGTTTTCGTATGTTTTGAATATAAAGTACCAAATTTACTAAATAGAAATAAATAAATACATCAAATGATTAAAAAAGAAGAAACAAATCACATTACTTTCAGATTTTAAGCATGAATACTTTAGAAAATGCAAGACTTTTTATATTAATTTGGCGTATGTGACAGATGATCATATAAAATAGCAATTCAGTCGTGTGAAGAAGCCGAATGTTTGGTATGATATTTTCAATTGAACGATCGACAAGTTATTAACAAATATTTTTTATTTGTTTCCTTCTAGACTGCATTTGGTTTCATTTCGTTGAATAAAACAAAACAGATATCACGTTGTGTGTTTCTGGCAGATAATTTATAGAACACAGAAATAATTGTTTCTACTTTAGGCACAAGGCCAGCAATTACCCAGTGCATTACTGGTACTTTATTTTATCGACCCCGTAAGGATGAAAGGCAAAGTTAACCTCGGCGCGATTTGAACTCAGTCCGTAAAGGGACGTAGCTGTGCTGGAAAGCATGGCGTCCGACCCTCCACCGATACTGCCAATCCATCGCCCTTAGAACACAGAAATAATGATTTCATTTCAGGAAATACAAGGCCATTGAATAGAAATAATAACAACGATAATGTATGATAAGTGTATCTTAGAGAAACAAATCTAGAGTTCACAAATGTAATAAATATATAACGACTGCATCAATAACAATAACAATAATATATAACGACTGCAACAAAATCAATAACAATAATAAACAACAACAAAATAATAATAGTTTCTATTTTTGGCACAAGGCCAGCAAATATCTCAGTGCATTACTGGTACTATCGACTCCGTAACTAAGACAGGCAAAGATAACCTCGGCGGGATTTGAACTCAGATCGTAAAGGGACATAACGATGCTATAAAGTATGGTGTCAGACCGTCTACCGATACTGCCAATCCCCAATTTAATAATAATAATCCACAAAATAATAATAATAATGGTTTCTTATATAGGCACAAGGCCAGCAATTTTGGGGGAGGGGAAAGTCGATTAAATCGACCCCAGTGCGTGACTGGTACTTTATTTATCAACCCCGTAAGGATGAAAGGCAAAATTAACCTCGGCGGGATTTGAACTCAGACCATAAAGGGCCGTAACTCTTTGCTGCAAAGCAAGGCGTCCGACCCTCTACCGATACTGCCAATCCACCAATTTAATAATAATAATCCACAAAATAATAATAATAATAATACTGTTGGATTTGAACGCAGAACGTAAAGAGACGTATCTCTATGCTAAAGTATGATGTCCGACGTTCTCAGAATATTTACATTGACATAAAAGAAGTGAAATGTGGATATTATAGGCGTGTTACAAAAAGACTTGTCAAAAATATTACAGGTGACCATCAAGTGGAGCCAATAGGAAAACCCCACAAATTGACGATTACTCTCATGTAGAGGAACATTCCTTCTTTCTCTTGTTTTGTACAGATGACAGGTGCATGCTGAATGTAGGCCCATTCACCCAGCTAATTAGGGCCACTCTTCACACAGATAGCCCTGCTCCATGTTCTGTCTCACTCAATATTCGTGAAAATTACGTTAAGTGTATACTTGTCAATGGAATGCTCAGTGATTTAGGCGCTAATTTCATGAACAAGATATTCCGTTGATTGTACAATTGAAACACTCATCGTCGAACCCGACGGAAGCGCATTCCATACGCCAGCTCTTGGTTCCTGACCTCATTTTATGACATGTTATGAAATAGGAAACTAATCCATTCATCGTTCAGTGTAGTAATCGGGAAGTTATTCAATTGTAGTATTTAATTTTCAATGTTATTTCTTCTGCTCACATTCTGTGATTTTCTTCATGAATATTCTTGCTCCTCTGTGTCTTATCTATATTTCGATCTTATTCTGTTTGTGTGAGTATCTGTTCGTTCTGTCGCTTCCACAAGTTTATCCGTTTGGAATCTGCATACGAGTGTGCATGTATTTCTTTATCATATGTTTCTCCTCCAAGTTTTGCGTTTCTGTATGTGTGTGTGGGTTATATTATTCTCTATGTAAAGGGCGGTGGATTGGCAGTATCGGTGGAGGGTCGGATGTCATGCTTTCCAGCATAGTTACGTCCCTTTACGATCTGAGTTCAAATCCCGTCGAGGTTGACTTTGCCTTTCATCCTTACGGGGTCGATAAAATAAAGTACCAGTAATGCACTAGGTAATTGCTGGCCTTGTGCCTAAAGTAGAAACAATTATTCTCTATGTATCACGTGATAATAAGTATGTATTGTTCTATTCCTATTTTGTGTCGATGGTTGCTTTATGTCTGTTTGTGTACTGCTTTGTGTGTATTTTTACGTGTCAATAGGTTCTTTTTTTTTTGTTATCAGACAACTCGGATGTGGTGTTGTTGTTCCATTCATGCTTCCTATTGAGATTTAGGGTTATATCATGTTAATTGAGTGGCGTCGTTACACTGTCTGATCATTGATCAGTTTGGTGTGTAGATGTGATATTAATTTCACTGTTTTCAAGGGAGTTACTATATTCTGGTTTGATATTTAAGTAGAACACAAATGAAATTATCATGTCTTCCATTTCTCACCAGCGCATCATCATTCTTTCTTCTATAGAAAGAACCATTTCCACTATGTATGTCGTGGTCATATGTCGACATTCTTCATCTATGCACCTTATGTTATATACTACAGTATATCTATGGACAGAATATACATTTATTTTGTCAGAACAGATGATGTTCTGAAATGTGTAGGTTCTGTTGATTAGGATTTTAAGAGAATACTACCTGTTTATTTTCTACTACATTAACATTTTGACCATTTAGTTAATCTAGCGATCTAAATTTATAGGCCAAAACACGCACACACACAGACACGAATATATATATATATATATATATATATATATATATATATATACGTGTGTGTGTGTGTCTGTGTCTGTGTGTGTGCATGTGTTTATAAATATAGTTTCCATTTATTTAATATCATTGTATATATATATGAATATATATTGATATACATATATGTATGAGCGTAGGGTGTCCCAAATAAATGTATACAAATTTTGATTACTTGTACGGGTAATATTTGTTAGAATGCCGTTGAAGTAGGCATATATTTTTCGGGGACACCCTATATGTATATATATATATATATATATATATATATATATATATATATATATATATATTTAACCATCCTGTCAACATAACCAAGAACCTGGTAAGAAACGTTTCTTTGAGGCTTTCCCATCTATCTACTAACGAGCATATTTTCAACGACCATTCCACATATTACAATGATGCTCTTGCTCGGAGTGGATTTGTCGATAACGTTGCATATACAGAGTTCGAGAATAGACCTAGAAGAAATAGATCCCGACGCATTATATGGTATAACCCACCATATAATATGGAGGTGGCCACGCCATTAGCCAAGATCTTTCCCCCCTACACATAAAGATAGTAACATTTTTAATAGAAATACTATTAAAATTTCTTACTCTACGACTCCTAACCTTGCACATAACATCACAGCTTCAAATTTAGCTAAACCACCTAGCCGTAGAAACACGTGCAACCCTGTAGTTAGTACTAACTGTAATTGTAGGAATCGGGTTGACTGCCCCCTATCCGAGAAATGCCTCTCTAGTAACATTGTCTACAAATGTAAAGTTGAAACACCCACATCCCGTAGGACCTACATAGGGTTAACCGCCAATAGATTCAATCAACGTCTTTCATGCATACCCATTCTTTTCGTTACCCTCTAAGAAGGAATATGACGTCACTTTCAGCTTATATCTGGAGTCTAAAAGACAACCACACCCAATATAAGTTACACTGGGAGATCCTAGCTAGGGATAGATCGTATAACGGAAATAAAAGACCATGTGACATCTGCGCCGCTGAAGCCCTGGAAATACTCTACGCCAAAGACCACATCTTAAACAAAAAATCTGAGGCAATTTCGGCTTGTAAACATAAATTGCACAAAGCTTTCCTGTATTACAGCACCACATTATACCCTAACGCCTATTACGATCTATACACGGATATTTTACGCCTTGATGTGGTAGCTAAGTATATGTTATGTTTATACCATTACTTATTTGTATAGGTAAGTATATATTACCTGTATGTTTTGTGAAGGTACGTATACATTCTCGTACGTATATTTGATTGTATATGTTATGGCGTATAGTTTTATATATTCTGGTACATATGCTTTTGGTTATGTGTATACGTGAGTTTTGCGTCTGTGTGAGTATGCGGGTTCGTACGTATGTAGGGTGTGTGTATATGTGTACTTCGTGTTTTGGTTGACGTTGTCTCCGAACATATGTGTCTTTACATGTAGGTATGTGTGTGCACTTGTTATATAGGTATTTATTTATTTATTTAAGCGAAAACCAACCAAACAGTGAGTGTGTTCTGTTATTAATTCTGGCAATATTACACAAATATGACCCTCCCCAAGTATAACAATATTTGTTTCGACACACGATTTCATATAAAACACCTCGCAAAACTAATTCTTCGCCGCTATATTTATTTATTCATATACGTTTATTTAATTATTTGTATACACGTACACACACACATATATATAAATGCGTGTATTTGTATACCTATGGTGAGTGTTTTCGCGTATGCCTCTGTATGTACGTATATGGATGCGTGTATGTATTTATTTAATTTCAATTACCTCTGTATTTTATTTACTTTATTCTTAACTCTGAAGCCGAGAATCATTCGGTTTCCTAGTTAGAATTTTAGTCTACGACTTCAGTTATACCATTTACGTGGTTTTATCTTTGCGTTCAATTGTTCTCCACGCCCCACATATGACGTATTATCTTCGTTTTTTCCGTTTATTGCCAGAGAACGTCTCTATGAACCACTCTATGAACCACTCTATGAACCGTCTCTATGAACCACTCTATGCTCAGAGAGTGGGATTGGTCGAGTGCAAGGCCTTTCCCCACTTTAAAAACCTTCAAACACAGGCCTTGCTTGTCCAGGATATGTTACAGGTTTGTGTGACTGGCCGTAGCCTAAACGTGCACCAAACTCTATAATCTGACAAGCGATTGCAGTACTCTTAGCAGAGTTTGCAACCATCACACAACATACATTTATATATATATATATATATATATATATATATATATATATATATATATATATATATATATATATATATATATATAGCGAGAGAGATATAGAGGTGTGGGGGGGGGGGCTGAGAGATAAAGAGAGACATATTTCCTATGCACTTATCATATAAAAAGCCTATCAGCTAAATCATAACGACAATATCACAATCTGATATTATTCCATCTAAATGTTGGTCAAATATTTCTCTTTCACAAATATTGGCGTCTATTCAATATCATTCCTGCTTTTATTTAAACTGAACTTTTATTTTATTTCACTCATTCTGTTTATTTATTTATTACTATCATTTTGATTTCCATTCTATTTACCTGGGAAGTTACAGTTTTTCGTTTAAATATTAGTCAATGGAAATTCAACGAACTAGAAATTACGGATAATTTGTCTGTGGTTACCAATAAAACAATTAATTTCAGTTATATTTTTCATTTTTTTTATTTCATCTGACAATTAATTTCAGTTATATTTTCATTTTTTTTATTTCATCTGAACCATAAAAATGCCTCTATACTAACAAAAGAAAGAATATATATATAAATATATATATATATACATATATATCTATATATATATATATAGAGAGAGAGATAGATAGATAGATATATATATAGATATAGATGTACACACACACACACATATATATATATATATACATACATATATATCTATATCTATATGTGTATCTATATATATATATATATATATCATCATCATCATTTCATTTTACGTCCGCTTTTTCCCTGCTTGCAAGGGTGGGACGGGAACTGATGCTGGCTTGATTTCTACAGCTGGATGCCCTTCCTAACACCAACCTCATTTACAGTGATTGCTGGGTGCTTTTTTGCCGTGGCACCTCCACGACAACTTTGCAGTGGTATGATATGGACCCCAGTCCCTATCATCTCATTTCTACAGCTGAGTAAACTGGAGCAATGTGAAATAAAGTGTCTTGCTCAAGGAAACAACATATCACCCGGTCTGAGAATTGAACTCACAACCTTTCGATTGCAAAGCCAATGCTCTAACCACTAAGCCACGTGCCTCCACATATATATTAATAATAATAGTAATAATAATAAATTTGAAGACTAAAATCCAAAGAGGGTTCGATAAGGATAAATATATATCAAATATATGAGAACCGTAGAGCAAATATTTATTAAAATAACAGATTAAAGTTTAAGCAAAGAATCGCTGCTTTCACCCATAACGGGATCTTCTGAAACTAACAAAGTCAATCTGTAAACGCAGAACTGGATATTTCAAAAAACGTTGCAACCGGAGGAAGACAGGAAGACGATACTTTGGTTCGTGGAAACGTTCGCTGGTTAAGAACGGGAAAAAACGAATATAATTGTTTCTACTTTTGGCACAAGGCCAGCAATTATCCCAGTGTATTACTGGCACTTTATTTTATCGACCCCCTAAGGATGAAAGGCAAAGTTAACCATACACGCAAAAAACGAATATAATACGTCATTAATAGGAGCGGTGAAAAACAATACGCGCAAAGACAGAACCACGTTTATAGTATAATAGAGTTCGTAGACTAATGTTCTCTTGGGTGGTGCATAGAGACGTTCTATGGCGATGAACGAAAAAAACGAAGATAATACGTCATATGTGGAGCGTTGAGAACAATAGCACGCAAAGACAAAACCACGTAAATGGTATAGCAGAAGTCGTAGACTAAATTCTAACTAGGAGACCGAATGAATTTCCGCTACGGAGTTAAGAACAAAGTAAATAAATACAATACAGAAGTAATAGAAATAAATAAAAACATACACGCAAACAGAAACTTACATACACAAGCATACGCAAAAACTTACCATAGGTAAACAAAACCACGCACATATAAATATGTGTGTGTGTAAGCGTGTATACAAATAAATAAATAATTATATAAACGTATATAAATAAATAAATACGTATATAACAAGCGCACACTCATACCTACATGTAAATACACGAATGTTCGGAGACGTAAGTCAACCAAAACATGAAGTACACATATACACACGCCCTACATACGTACGAACCTGCATACTCACACAGACGCAAAACTCCCGTATACACATAGTCGAACCATATGTACCAGAATATATAAAAAAAAATTATACGCCATAACAATCAAATATACGTACGAGAAGGTATAAGTAGCTTCACAAAACATACGGATAACATATACTTACCTATGCAAATAAGTAAAGGTATAAACAAAACATATACTTAGCTCCCACATCGAGACGTAAAATTTCCACGTATAGATCGTACTATCCGTTAGGGTATAATGTGGGGCTGTAATACAGGAAAGTTTTGTGCAATTTATGTTTACAAGCCGAACTCCGGTTGCAAAGTTTTTTGAAATATACAGTTCTGCGTTTACAGATTGACTTTGTTAGTTTCAGAAGATCCCGTTAAGGGTGAAAGCAGCGATTCTTTGCTTAAACTTTAATCTGTTATTTTAATAAATATATATATATATATGAAGATAGACATAGAATATTCGAAAATATTCTGTATGTTTATAATAAACATTTTGAAGACCTAATCGCTATAGAATAGAATACGTCACGTATTACAATTAGATTCTCGATAAAAGCAAGGGAAGTAACCTACGCGTTTCATTCTTATTAGAAATCTTCAGGATTACATATCCAGTGCTTTTATCGAGAATGACACAGCTAGAGACTTATAGAATACTTAGCTGTGTACAGGAACTGGTTTGAAAGAGCGGTTGCCGGTCCGGCAGAAATTAGAAATTGGAATAAATGCTCTGAAATAGCGATATATATGTGAAGATAGACATAGAATATTCGAGAATATTCTGTATGTTTATAATAAACATTTTGAAGACCTAATCGCTATAGAATAGAATACGTCACGTATTACAATTAGATTCTCGATAAAAGCAAGGGAAGTAACCTACGCGTTTCATTCTTATTAGAAATCTTCAGGATTACATATCCAGTGCTTTTATCGAGAATGACACAGCTAGAGACTTATAGAATACTTAGCTGTGTACAGGAACTGGTTTGAAAGAGCGGTTGCCGGTCCGGCAGAAATTAGAAATTGGAATAAATGCTCTGAAATAGCGATATATATGTGAAGATAGACATAGAATATTCGAAAATATTCTGTATGTTTATAATAAACATTTTGAAGACCTAATCACTATAGACTAGAATACGTCACGTATTACAATTAGATTCTCGAT
Organism: Eledone cirrhosa; assembly: GCA_964016885.1. Taxonomy (NCBI): domain Eukaryota; kingdom Metazoa; phylum Mollusca; class Cephalopoda; order Octopoda; family Eledonidae; genus Eledone; species Eledone cirrhosa. Next base: position 67,197,883 of record OZ024746.1, on the reverse strand, counting down.
AAAAGCAAGGGAAGTAACCTACGCGTTTCATTCTTATTAGAAATCTTCAGGATTACATATCCAGTGCTTTTATCGAGAATGACACAGCCAGAGACTTATAGAATACTTAGCTGTGTACAGGAACTGGTTTGAAAGAGCGGTTGCCGGTCCGGCAGAAATTAGAAATTGGAATAAATGCTCTGAAATAGCGATATATATGTGAAGATAGACATAGAATATTCGAGAATATTCTGTATGTTTATAATAAACATTTTGAAGACCTAATCGCTATAGAATAGAATACGTCACGTATTACAATTAGATTCTCGATAAAAGCAAGGGAAGTAACCTACGCGTTTCATTCTTATTAGAAATCTTCAGGATTACATATCCAGTGCTTTTATCGAGAATGACACAGCTAGAGACTTATAGAATATTCTATGTCTATCTTCACATATATATCGCTATTTCAGAGCATTTATTCCAATTTCTAATATATATATATATATATATATATATATATATATATATATATACAAACTTCTATTCATATAAATATATCTATATATCGAAACACATACAAAGACACACAGACACACACATCTATATAGATCTACATACATACATATAGATATGCATATATACATACATATATATATGTATATATATATATATATATATATATATATATATATATATATATATATATATATATATATATATATATATTCTTTCATATATATATATATATATATATATATATGTATATATATATATGTATATATATACAATATTAAATAAATGGAAAACTATATTTATAAAACCATATTTATTTCATTATATATATTTCGGGGATATCATATTAACAATATGCTATGCCTTCATCAGACAAAATACAATATAAACAGTTTTATAGATAAATAGATTCGACATACCGTAATAACACCGACTTCATTTGAAGAGGTTTACGCTGGCAGTGAAAAAATTTTATACAGAGAGAAAGAAAGAGAGAAAAAAGAAAGAAAGACAAAACGAAGAAAAGGAAGAAAAAGAAGAAAAAGACAAAGAAGAAATGCATGGAACAAAATAGAGAGATGGAAAGATAGATAAAGCGAAGAACTTCATGTAACGAAACAGAAAGAGACATATATATATAGAGAGAGAGGAAATAGAGATAGATACATATATATATAGAAAATTAGGTAGTGGGAGGTCATTTTGAGTAAATGTATCAATGATACATTTATTTATTTATTTATTTATTTAGCTCAGGTATTAATGTAAGGGAGATATATAGAGAGAAGAAAATATAGAGAGAGGAAAAAATAGCGAGAGAAAAAAATTTAAAAATAGCCAGACATATTCGAGGCGCAAAAACCCTATGTTTTAATGTATTAGTATTTATAAAACTTACACTATATTGTAAATATCAGTATTCCTGAATGAGACAAGTATCCATAATGTGTGAAAATTAATTATCTTATGTTTAGTTTTAAAAAATTCATATGTTTATGTGACAGCTACAAACATCCATGCGAATCCAACTGATTCACTCTGCAAACTCTAAGTTCACGGAAAACATTCCTAATGTGGTATAAAAATTTGAGCGTATTATTATTCCTGTCATTACTCTACAAGATTATCTATCAAGCAGAAATAGAGAGCAGATTTCAATATACTAATAAAAATATATATTATAAACAAAACTAAAAATAAAAAGATAACAATAATAATAATAAGTAAAAATATAGAATAGAAAACTAAAAAAATATTACGAAAGAATATTACATAATAAAAATATTACATATTAAAAATACTACGTATTAAAAAATATTACGTATTAAAAATTTACATATTAAAGATATTAAAAATAAAATAAAAAATAAAAAATAAAAAAATAAAAAATAAAAAATAAAAAATAAAAAATAAAAAATAAAAAATAAAAAATAAAAAATAAAAAATAAAAAATAAAAAATAAAAAATAAAAAATAAAAAATAAAAAATAAAAAATAAAAAATAAAAAATAAAAAATAAAAAATAAAAAATAAAAAATAAAAAATAAAAATATAGAATACTACAATAATAAAAAAATAAAAAATAAAAAAATTGGAATATATATAATTTTTAATTACTTTAATCTTAAAATAGAAATTGAGAACAACCATAGAATAGTCAATTTCCTAGATATAACATTAAATCTCAACACATGTCTTCACTATCCTTTGCACAAGTTGAATGAAAACTTAAACTATGTCAACTTTAACTCTAACCACCCCACATCTGTCAAAAACACTATAGTAAACTCTGTTCAAAAGCGTATCTCTAGGATCTCGTCGAATAGAAAGATTTTCGACGAAAAAGCGCAATACTATAATGAAGCATTAGCTAGAGCAGGATATGCTGATAAGATTGTGTACATAGATAATGATAGACAAACTAAACAAAGTAACAACTTTTTTAATTACGGCAACAACCTTAACAACTATAATAGAAAGCATTACAATAATTCCAAAGGCCAAAAAAGAAATAGAACTAGGAACATAATTTGGTTTGCCCCCCCTTTCTCACTAAACATTAAAACCCACATCGCTAAACTATTTTTCAAAGCTCTTGTTAATCGCTTCCCTAGAACACATAGGTATCACTCAATTTTCAATAGGCATACAATTAAATTAACCTACTCATCCACCAAAAATTTAGCACAAAATATTAATAGAATAAATAATAGGAACTTAAAACCTACTGATAATAGCATAAATAATATACAAGTTAACAAATGTAACTGTAGAGATAGATCTAAATGTCCGTTAAATAACAACTGCTTAGTTAAAAATATAGTATACAATTGTAATGTTAATACTGACTCTAATTCTTTTAACTACGTCGGTTCCACATCGACGGAATTTAAAATTCGCTATAATAACCACAAGAATTCTTTCACAGATCCAAGTAAAAAATCTTCAACGGCACTATCAGGCGTACTCTGGCAACTTAAGCTAGATAACGTTAGATATTCGACGGCTTGGAATATAGTCTCAAGAGGGATTCCTTTTAATTCATCCTCTGAGACATGTGACCTCTGCGCAGAGGAGATATTCTTTATACTAAAATCTAAAAATTCCCTTAACCTACGGACAAATTTATTCAGTTGTTGCAAACATAGATTAAACTCAACGTTTAAATATAAATTTAAATTTAAAATGTAGTATATTTAGTTTGATTTATATTTATATGGGAAACTATCCGATAAATTTTTTGATTCCTAAATCTTTGATTCCCTCTTTTTACTCTTTTTTATTGTTTATTTTTATTTTATTTTTATCTAAACATTCCTCATGAAAAATTAAACTACCCTAAAAGCTGATGCTCCAAATTTTTTTTGAATTAACCTTACACTAGATAAACTTCTATATTAAATATAAGAACATATATAGACCTAATTGGACATCATAATCTTTTTGAAATGATCTTTGCTAGATGTGATTTGATAGATAATTTTTGGCTTTGTCTTGTAATGAACTTGGCAATATATTGTCAATTAACTTTGAAGGGTTGTTCTTTGTGGTTTATTTTTATTTTTATTTATTTTTATTTTTATTTTTATTTTTATTTTTATTTTTATTTTTATTTTTATTTTTATTTTTATTTTTATTTTTATTTTTATTTTTAATTTTTTTTTTTTTTTTTTAATTTTTTTATTATTGTAGTATTCTATAATATTTTTATTTTTTATTTTTTTTTTTTTATTTTTTTTTTTTTATTTTATATCTTTAATATGTAAATTTTTAATACGTAATATTTTTTAATACGTAGTATTTTTAATATGTAATATTTTTATTATGTAATATTCTTTCGTAATATTTTTTTAAATTTTCTATTCTATATTTTTACTTATTATTATTATTGTTATCTTTTTATTTTTAGTTTTGTTTATAATATATATTTTTATTAGTATATTGAAATCTGCTCTCTATTTCTGCTTGATAGATAATCTTGTAGAGTAATGACAGGAATAATAATACGCTCAAATTTTTATACCACATTGAGAATGTTTTCCGTGAACTTAGAGTTTGCAGAGTGAATCATTTGGATTCGCATGGATGTTTGTAGCTGTCACATAAACATATGAATTTTTTAAAACTAAACATAAGATAATTAATTTTCACACATTATGGATACGTGTCTCATTCAGGAATACTGATATTTACAATATAGTGTAAGTTTTATAAATACTAATACATTAAAACATAGGGTTTTTGCGCCTCGAATATGTCTGGCTATTTTTAAATTTTTTTCTCTCGCTATTTTTTCCTCTCTCTATATTTTCTTCTCTCTATATATCTCCCTTACATTATCTGAGCTAAATAAATAAATAAATAAATGTATCATTGATACATTTACTCAAAATGACCTCCCACTACCTAATTTTCTATATATATATGTATCTATCTCTATTTCCTCTCTCTCTATATATATATGTCTCTTTCTGTTTCTTTACATGAAGTTCTTCGCTTTATCTATCTTTCCATCTCTCTATTTTGTTCCATGCATTTCTTCTTTGTCTTTTTCTTCTTTTTCTTCCTTTTCTTCGTTTTGTCTTTCTTTCTTTTTTCTCTCTTTCTTTCTCTCTGTATAAAATTTTTTCACTGCCAGCGTAAACCTCTTCAAATGAAGTCGGTGTTATTACGGTATGACGAATCTATTTATCTATAAAACTGTTTATATTGTATTTTGTCTGATGAAGGCATAGCATATTGTTAATATGATATCCCCGAAATATATATAATGAAATAAATATGGTTTTATAAATATAGTTTTCCATTTATTTAATATTGTAAATATACTCCAAATATTTGTCGAGTGCTTTTATATCAGTTATAAATATTTACTAGTTGTAACCCAACAATTTTAAATATAACTTTACATGTATGTATATATATATATATATATATATATACATATATATATATATATATATATATATATATATATATATATATATATATATATATATATATATATATATATATAATTATATATATATATGTGTGTGTATATATATGTATGTATATATATATATATATATAGATGTGTGCGTGTGTATCTTTGTATGTGTATAGATATATCGATATATTTATATGAATAGAAGTATGTATATATATATATATATGTATATATATATATAACAATAGGAATAATAATAAATTTGAAGACTAAAATCCAAAGAGGGCTCGATAGGGATAAATATATATCAAATATATAAGAACCGAATATGTATGCGTGTGCGTGCGTGGGTGTGTGTGCGATAGCCCAAGTAGGAACATGTTAATACTATTCAGTAAAAGATAACAATTCTGAGGATCTTTCAATCAACAGTTATATGAAGGGATAGTAGATATTATCATTCTTCATAATACTTCCATTTAACTCTCTAATATGTATATGTATGAGCATGTATTGGTTATATATATCTATAGACAATAGACTAAGAAATACAAACACAGACAGACATATATATATATACACACACATGCTTATATATGTGCATACACACGCAAACCCACATATTGTTTGTAGGGATCGCCTATTATTTTTTACGTTTGGGTGACTTTCATTTGTATTATAAACGTAGACTTTGCGCTGCCTTTAAAAAATGTGTATATGCATTATGTTATATATTATATAGAACTTATATCACTGTGAGTGTTAGAATATTGAATGAAGCTCTAAATATACCTTAGTTACTCTGGGAATTAATTTCTACCCGAAACAATTTGATTTATTCATGTTGACTTATAAACACAGACATACCTTGTGGTTATTAAAATATTTACTTGTATCTCCTTTGTTTTAGGATGTAGGTTGCCATTTGAAATAAATGCGTGATAATATTTCATATTTACAACACAATGGACTGTGGTGAATCAAAAGTTTATTTTACAAATAATATATATAAAGTATGATACGCGGATGCAAAGGTACATGAATAATTTAACGAATATTTATGCATCACATATGCATATTTTACTTCGATTAGTTACATACACAAATATGTACAGATATCCCCTTCCAGACATATTCACATATTTTATTCTTTGTCTTCTTTCAGGCATTGAACAGTGACCATGGAAGTGCATCATTTTTAAGAGGTTCTGACGAACATATAAGCTTGTGCACAATCTTTCTTTATCGCGTGGTTATATTAATCGCCGCCGAAGATCACACACGGCGGCATTGGAAAACAAAATATTGTCGACAATTGGTTTAGACCTATACTGATTTAAATCATTATTCAGCGTCCATGTAGGGACCCGGTCTTAAATGTGTGTGTGTGCGTGTGTGTGTGTTTGTGTGTCTGTGTGTGTGTGTGTGTCTGTGTCTCTGTGTTTTTTCAGCCGATCATATTAATCCCTGTAAATACACTGTAGTTATTTATCAATCAGTATTTATAATGTATCAGTATTTATATTGCAGCACAGTTACGTCCCTTTACGGACTGAGTTCAAATCCCGCCGAGGTTAACTTTGCCTTTCATCCTTACGGGGTCGATAAAATAAAGTACCAGTAATACACTGGGATACTTGCAGGCCTTGTGCCAATAGTAGAAACAATTATATTTTAGCGTAAAGGGGCACGAATCGAATTTACTTCGTTAAAATACGCAAACACATAAACACACCTTTATAAAAGATTTCTAGGAAATGTCTCTCTTTCAGATTCAACACATAATGCTTTTTGTAAACTTGATACTACAGCAGGAACACTTGCTCAAGGTGTCACGCCATGCAACACAACCACGAGCTTTCGAAGCGAACTATATCTTCTCCGTCAATGAAGAGGGGGGGGGATGAGTCTTGCAGATCTTTTACCGGATGTGTATCGAAAGTATATACTATTTGATATTGAGCTCCGCATTTTATCCTTTAAACAACTTATACATTTTTTTTTTCACTTTGAATCTATATCGTTGCATCATCAAATTTACGATAAAATGAAATGGATTAAATACTCGGAAATATACTATCATCACATCTAGCTTTTGATTATCTGATTTGTTGCTTCATGTAAAGTTCATGCAATACAATAATTTTTTACACTCACTTTGCAACTTATTAGATTAACCTACTTCTTAGCATTTAAGAATTGATTTATTTGTTATTATCGCATTTATGCCATACATATCTGACTCACAAACCGGATTTACAGTTTACTTGCGTCATATGAATGATTGGGCTAATAAATTTCAAAACCCACATATATGATTAAAAGTTATAATTGATTAAAACGACTGGCAAAATCTGAATCACAGACAATCATACACCCACGTATTTATTTATTTATTTATTTATTTATTTACTTATTTATTTATTTAATCGTTCATGAATTTATTTAATAAACATGATGTTGTTTCAGGAAAGAAAAAAGACATTTGTATGTAAATATAATTTATTTGATTATTGTAATGTATTTCGAATCAGATAGAACATACATTTGTAAAGGAATTTAACAGTGGAGATGATGTTTTAGTGTATTTATTCAATAATTAGTTACTCTGATACTTCAAAACTGAATGATGATTTCGGTTTTGTCGCTGTAATGTCAACAAACACAGTCAGACACAACCACAAACACACACGCACGCAATCCAATCATATACATATGCTCACGCACGCCCACACATATGTAAGTATGTGTGTAAGAATATTTATGTGTATATCTGTATATATATATATATATATATATATATATATATATATATATATATATATATATATATATATAAGTTAAAACAATGCAATAAAAAATCAAGTCATTAGAAATATACTTCACTGCTTCACGATCGTTTCTAGGTGATGATAATACATCGTAACTATACTTCGTTATCGATCTATGTAAGGTTAGTTACAAAATATCAGATAAAGAGAATATTTACTTACATGCATATCACCACCTGTTGTATATATATATATATATAAAAATATATATATATATATATATATATCGCTCTCTTTCTCTCTCTCTATCTCTCTCTTTCTCTCTCTCTCTCTCCCCCTCTCTCTCTCTCTCTCTCTCTCTCTATATATATATATATATATATATATATATATATGTCCTAGGGGTAAGGGCGTTGGACTTACGATCATAATGTCGTGGGTTTGATTCCTAGGTTGCGTGTTGTGTTTTGAGCAAAACACTTCATTCCACGTTGGTCCAGTATGCTCATCTGAAATTGAGTACCAGCAATAGCTGGAGGCTTAACCCTGCGATGGACTGGCGTCCTGTTCAGGGGGGAGTCTTGTACTCTCAGTCTCATCACGCCATGAAATCGGGATAAGCACCGTCCAAATGAGTAATCTGGCTTAAGACAAACCTTACACTTCATACATACATATATATGTGTGTGTGTGTGTACATAGACAACCGGTTGACTTAAAATCACTGGGAAAATTTGAAATTTGTAGTTGTTCCAATGCAGATGACTTTAATAAGACGATACCTATGAATATTAGAAGGAATTGTATAACGTAGCTCTGAAGATGGAGCCGTCTTGGACAGAATGACATGTAAGGAATTGAGACCTGCTTATATCAGATGCAGGGCGAGTGTATTAACTGGTCAGCTGGATTGATGGAATAGATAAGATCTTCGGAGGAGGTGTTTTGCTTGGCGATATGTATTCCTGTTTGCGTTTTATTTTAAATTCTTGTTGTGGCTTACTTGAAAGACTAATCTGTTGGTGGTTTAACACCACAGTCTGACTCTTGTGTTCTTTTAATGGATTTCACTGTATTGCAAGCATTCACGGCATACATCTAGTTCGTGAAGATGTTCTTATTTCCTTGTTACAAGTCCTGATATTTATGAAAATGCCTGGTATATATTTTATGTTTATATTGTGCTACTACTTTGTTTTCTATTGGGGTTACATAGAATGTTTTGAACATGAATCCCAAGGAAGAAGACATGGCAAATCCATTACTCCGATTATGTAATTTTCCATAAAACAATTTAAAAAATAATATGGGAAGACATGTAACAATTTAAAAAATAATATGGGAAGACATGTAATACCATGCCACAATATAAAACGCAAATGCGTTGACTATATACTTTAATTGATGCATTGTATGAAGTACTGAAACTTAAAAAAACAACAGAAATTAGCTCTAACAATCGAAACAGAATCACTTGGCTTAAACAAGCCCAAAACATTATATTAGGTTTGTGTACACCAGAAACACAAACATGTATATACCTACACGGAAGCTTCGGATATCCTCAAAGCTACAAAGTTTCTATTGTAAAGTCCATACATAGAAGAATCATTATATACTCTTTGAAAAATAACATACTGAATATAAAACTCCAAATCTATACAGTTATCACTAATTACACGAAGATTTTTGCAGTTGAGCTGACCGGAGTACATATTAAGATGGGCATAAATACAATGTAACACATGTATCAGACATTACGGCCATTTACAACACACAAGTCGCACACAAAGTCTACTGGGTGGATCGGAAACTTACAAATTATAGATCAGACGAACAAGTGTAAATAAAACGGAACTAACATTAACATAAAAGGGCTAAAATCAACACCTGCCTTATCAACATCAAACCACAGGCTTAGCAATCACGGGATAAACTATAAATAACCAATGTAATATGTAAGTTCGATGGGCAAAATAGAAGTTGTAAACTTTATGAATACATCGGTTATATTGGCCATGCAAGTACAACCCACTTGTAGGTTTTCTATATGTTCACAAGATGCTAATGCAAAGCCCTCCACCACAAGCCACTCAAAACGAACATGTTATGAAAATATTAGGGCGTCCTACTACTAAATAAGACGTCATTATACTAAAAATAATAAAAATCCTGGTAAGATAATAGTGAGATAAATTAAAAGAGTATGTCGGTTGTTTAACGTCTACTAAACAACAGAGTCATTTATTTTTTTATATTTATTATTTATTATTTTCTTTCGTTGAAATATGTTTTCTGATACATTTATATTTTGTTGCATACAAGACACAATGAACATCGAAAAGTCCCAGGCAAATGTTTTATGATAGCAGTAGACAAAATGACGAATGTTTTACTCAGAACTCTGAGGAAGGATGTGTGCCAGATTAGTCACTCCTTCGCAATAGGTTGATTCAAACGGAAGACCATCTCCATCCCAATCGAACTAATTAGGGAGGTTTCACTGGAGTCAATGCCACGCCATATTTCTACCACTCTAGATCGACTAGTATCTATTAGTGAGTAGCCGATACTTTATCAGAATTGAAAATAAATTCAATATTAATCAATTTCCAATTTCATAATATCAGGAATTTACAAGAAGAGAGAATAGAAAATTATTTTGGAAAATTCTAAAATTAACGTCAGAAATTTGTTGTGTGAAATGTAGTGGATAAACATTTTCACTGACAGAAATTGGAATCCAAATAAAATGGCAAACATTTTTATAATTGCTGACCGATTTTCATGCGATAAATTCATTATATGTCGAGAATAGCACCAGATAAAACCAGTTTTCCTCTTCAATTTGCAATGTTTGTCAACGTCACACGGATCAGAAATTACAGACAAGATATCAGCTCTCCTGCCAAAATTCCAAATATTTAGATTTAAGTTACACACATTTCCGGTAAATGTTCGTATTTGAATAGCAAAACTATGCAAGTTTATGATGTAAAAGTTACACATTGACAATTTATATTCAATACTCGGTTCCAATTTTTGCATCATGAGATCATGTTAGATTTTCGTCAAATAACATAATCCTGTTATGTCTCAATATTTTTCAGATATGTATTTTTTCCTTATCCCACAACGTGATGTTTCATATAATGTTTCACTCATTTGAAAGATATTTATATTATACACTGTCGAAGCTATCCTCATTTATTCATATCATGATCAATGTAGTCAGAAAGTAAATTTGAAATCCTCAGTTATGATAATGAAGATGCGAGTCCAATGTACAAAATATATTTCATTATAACTTTAAGTAACTGTTGGAAAGTAATATTGAATTATATTAGATAGGCATAAGGCCAACTTTGCACAGAAGCTTATGTAATCAATGGGATTGAATAATATATATATATATATATGACAAAATATGTATATAAATGTATATATATAATATATATCGATTATCTCCTAGATACCGTAGTGCTATAAACGTAAGTATATTATAGAATTACTAAGACTTAGAAGAACTATGCTAAATATTACTATGGCTTTCGTTCGGTGTCTCCCACATTTAACATACTTCACATTAACGCTAATCCTAAAATAACTTTGAAAGGGAATTTCACATCGTCAAATTTGATACTATCAATAACCAATAGTTTCATAATTTTGAGTTGTATAAATATTGCTTTTTATTTAAAGACACACATAGACATATCTGCTTGTATAAACTGGCATTCCATCGATTACAACGATGAGTGTTCCAGTTGATATAATGAACGGAAAACCTGCTCGTGAAATTAACGTGCAAGCGGTTGAGCATTCCACAAACACGCCTACCCTTAACATAGTTCTCAGGGAGATTACGCGTGACACAGAATATCAAAGTTTTAGCCCTTCGCAATAAAATCTCTTCCTCAAGGACACAACGTGTTGCTAGAAATCGAACTCATGACCTTATGATTGTGAGCCGGATACCCCAAAGACTAAGCCACGCGCCTTCACACATAATATGAATATTAGTTGAGAAGTTCTGACCCAGTAGCATAATAACTAACTAACTTGTCCACATCTGGGCGTTGCGGGGTTAATCCCAAACACACCTCTGTCCACTTCTCCCGTCCGTAGATGTACTTTACATGATTTTCCTAAGTTTTATTTATAGTTACCGGCTACTAGTATTACATTCATATATATATATATAATTATAAATGTAAGCTATCGCCGTATTTTGACTAAAGAAATTAAAGAAATTATTTAGCCTGATAGTGGGGTTAAGAACTCTCGGAGAAATGGAAAAATATGAGTATTGACGTCAATACTCATATTTTTCCATTTCTCCGAGGGTTCTTAACCCCACTATTAGGCTAAATAATTTCTTTAATTTCTTTAGTCAAAATAGCGCAATAGCTTACATTTCTAATTATTTCAAACCCACTCGCTGTTTCGAAAATATTCTTACATATATATATAGGAACGAGTAGGACCCCGACGGCTGAGCTCAAGCCGTTTCGACGGCTAATTCTGGTCCAGAATTAGCCGTCAAAACGGCTTGAGCTCAGCCGTCAGGGTCCTACTCGTTCCTATTACCCACTCTACTACCCTAAGTTTTGAGTACTTTGGTGCGTTATGGTCCACCTGGTTCCTTACCACATTTCCTCCGTTATATATATATATATATATATATATATATATATATATATATATATATATATATTATTCCGGGTTGAATCGGAGGTAACCAGGTAAGTAAGGTACTCAATACATAGCAGAGTATAACAGTTTTAATATACATGGGATTGTTCAGGACTAGAACTGTTTCATTCTTTAGAAATCATCAGGAATCTGGGTATCAAAAAATAAATATGGT
>OZ024746.1:67162819-67182819 GCA_964016885.1 Eledone cirrhosa | reverse complement strand
TTTTAGTCCTGCAGGATGTCCAAAGTTACCCTCCTCACCAAGAAACCTTGGTGGGGTTGCCAGTTTAGTCGCCAATGACCCGACCATGGGACACGTTGTACTGGAATACATGTTACCAATAGCACCAACTGGTGACATGACACACATATATACACATATATACACATATTTATATACCTATAAATACCTTATTTATTTGTTGCTACCCAGATTCATGATGATTTCTAATGAATGAAACAGTTCTAGTCCTGTAGAATCTCATCTATATTAAAACTATATATATATATAATAATATTGTTAAATAAAATCACCAAGTGATGTTTAGAGGAGATATATTCACATGCATGTTATACTATATATTGACCTCCAGCATTGACATAATAGTATGAGGGAAAGTATTAAGGACTAAACCCATCTCGGTACATGGCTAGTGAGCTGTCATTGGTACTGAAGTATGAAAATTCAACTTGATATCACCCCTTGAATGTGCGTTCATTCATAAATTGTAAGCGATATCGGCAATGTAATTATCAAATAAGGAAGAATCCTTACGGAGTGATGTGTAAGCTACACGAATTCATTCCATTTGTTAAAGGTTTCATCGCCCGACATTGGTAGCATTGTTGATTTAGCCTAAATATAAATCTTTCCAGGTTAAATTCCAATCGAAGTATTGTGATCGGTAATTTATCACAAAGTAATACTGGTGACAATGTAAAGGCTGGAATCTGCGATATGTTCCCGATTCCTATTTGAAGCTGTGTCAGTTCACAATATGTTTATCTAACACTGAACCCATTCGAGAAAAAATCAGCCCATCATTTTTATAAGAAAAGCGGTTGCTTAAGAGGAGAAAATTGAACGGCAACTTGCCTAAAGACTTCGGGTAATTATTTAGTTTTGAGTTTAAACTCTGAATAGATAGACTTCAGCTTTTATATCCCCAGCATATTTTCAGTTACAAAGAGATCTGGAATTTGTGCCTCAATATTAATCGTTATTATGTAATAATCGGAATATTAACTTCATCTCTTCTTTTTTATATTACAGTGCTGATGATTACACAACTGGATTTATGAATGTGAATGCAATGGTACATGATAACGGAAATGTGTTTTGGTCACCACCCGTACGGCTTCGAAGCTCGTGTAAAGTGGATATAACATATTTTCCATTTGACACACAAATATGCAAACTGAAGTTTGGCTCATGGACATATGACAAGGCTCAAGTTGATCTGCTCAATCAGGCTGATTTTGTTGACGTATCAAGTTATGTGACCAATGGAGAGTGGCGACTAAGCAGGTTCGAAATCGTTCGTAACGAGACAGTGTACCCAATCGGTGACGCCGTGTATCCCGACGTTACCGTTGTTTTGGTCATTCGTCGCAGAGTTCTGTACTACGTGCTAAACATTATTGCTCCATGTTTCTGGCTGAACATACTAAGTGTGTTAAATTTCGCCCTTCCACCAGACGCCGGTGAGAAAATGACTCTCGGCATCACAGTTCTTCTATCGTACTCAGTCTTTATGCTACTTGTAGCTGACAGTATGCCTCCCACATCGGAATTTGTACCCCTCATCGGTAAGTAACTTAAAAATAATATTTCTTAAATATGTATTGTATATATTGTTGTTATGCAGGCTATATATTTGACATTGTGAAATAGGTTCTACAACAAGAGTTAATCGATGACATCACTGCATCTAAATTAGCTTCCGTCCATATAACGACCACAATTTCTACCACCACAACAACAAAAAACAACAAAACAATCATCACCTCAACCACCACTCAGTAGTGACAGAGATTATATTCAGTCCTTGAATAAATACAATCACAATGATATGAGACACTATACATTAATAAATATGAAATAATAGTTGTTGAAATAATATAAAAGATTCAAACATAAAGGTACATTAAAATTCAATTATATTTTTCTTGCATCTTAAGGCAGATAATATATATTCTTCTACCAAGACTACAAAGACAATTGTTAGTATGATATTTTAAAAAAATATTCATATCTTTAAACATCTATTCTTAAATGTTTTTTCTTGTTTAGGAATAATATTCCCGAGCATAACTTAAATTTATAGCTTTATTGCCTGTCCGATTGTAAGAAAAGGAAACTCCACATGACATGTATTACATAAAAATGTTTCCATACAGTATTTATATTTATATTTACATTTTTGTAAAAATAAAGCATAAATATTGCACAATAACTGCGATTGCCTTTTTATATTCTAAATGAACTCCAGCCAGTTCCTAATTAATGTTGTTTTCATTACATGGGAAATGGGAAGAAAAACGCGATTATATGACGTGTGTTAATGTGAATCTAATTCGACAAACATTACCCTCCCAGATTTCTGCTGTTTTGTGCTCATATATGAAATTAAATCTGGCTTTCAAAACATCCTATGAATCTCCTGGAAAATATCATCACTTATGCTCTGATACACATCTAATAGTAAGACAGGTGAAATTAAATAAAAATAGCTCAGGCAGTGTCTTACTGGGAGTGACGCTGCTGCAAAGTGTGGAACTGATGATATCAAATATTCTTATTCTGAATGACTTATAGCAATATATAATTCTTCAATGCGCATTTAGAAATTTTGATGTTTCTTCAAATCGGTTGTTTCCAAAAAACACACGCAAAATATGTTTATCTATATTTAGAGGATACATTAATGAATGTTTACAAACATTTAATGGGTTAAAATTCTAAATTATTAGTCATGTTTTAGATTTTAAGCTTATTATATGTGAAGTATCGCTTGGACTCTAATTAAGATCAGTGGTCTACGTCTAGACTGTAATATACACAGATAATTGATATGGTAAAGTTCTAAGTGTTATGTATATTACAGGAATACATATATATTACAGAACGTCTACATAAGTAGACACACATACATAAACAAACAGAAATATATACAAATGAACGTAATAATATATATATAATATATGTCATTACATACATATACACACACACACACACGCACGCACACACACACATATATATATATATGTATATGTATATGTATATATATATATAGTATATATATATATATATATATATATATATATATATATATACATGTGTGTGTGTGAGCGTGTGTGTATGCATAACATAGCTGTATACGATAGCATATAGAATATGTTTATGTATAATAAATATATGAAAGTCTTGCTATGAAATTTATAAATGCTGTGATCATGTCATAGTTATTTCAGTAGTGATGAGAATTCCTGATACCTATTTCGTGTTTATTCTCCATCATTAGTGACATTTAAGCACTCGCTACTGAGACAAATTAGGCTAAGACTTATATGGTTTTAGCATACGAAACATTGACTTTAAATTTACGGATGCTTATTTTAAAGAGTTTGATATGAAAACTATAATAAATTTATTTCAATAATAACTTAATATTTTTATGTCTTTTCTTCCCCAGGTATCTATCTCACAGTCTCGATGGCCATGTCATCTGTGTCCGTAGTATTGTCAGTAATGGTGATGAAACTTCATCACTGCGTCCCAAATCAACGTGAGGTTCCACCGTGGGTGCGGCGTTTCGTTTTGAAAGGCCTATCAAGTTTCCTACGATGTCGCTGCAAACCAGTATGTCGGTTCTCCCGGCGTCGTCGAGTCAACATGAAGCCAAGTGCTGCTGCTGCTGAAAGACTTGCTGACCCGAATGAGATGTGTACGAAGTTAATGAACGAGGTGAGTGTTTCAACAAATCCGAAACCATATAGAAGGGAAATCGGAATGTTATCAGATATAAGGACAGAGTTTTCCAGTACGAGAGCGCAGAACCCTTTCGCCGGAGACAACGGCAGTGACCTTCCGGAACACGAACGTCGATCATTTTTCTCAGAGGAGGCACTAAAGTATTTGAGGCTGCTGGTTGCTAAAAGTGACGAAGAAGACAATCAAAATGCAATTATGGACGAATGGAAACAAGTGGCACTCGTCATTGATAAATTACTCTTCTGGACTTTTCTAATCATTACAATCAGCACAGTTATTGGGATTTTGGTAATTGTGCCTCTTTTGGTGACTGATGATGACGGTGCGGGTCTTTAGATTAAGTCTCAAGGCGTATGAAAAATATTATTCCTGATCTAACACGTTAAGATTTTATGGAACGCACATATTGAAGCAAATTATATATATATATATATATATATATATATATATATATATATATATATATATATATATATATACATCGATACGTATATGTTTGTATATGTATATATATATATATATATATATATGTATATATATATATATACACATACACACAGACACACACACACATATATATACATAGATATATACATACATATATATATATATATATATATATATATATATATATATATATATATATATATATATATATATACATACACACTCATATATATATATAATAATAGAAATATTATCAAGAACAGAAAATGTTCATATTACCGTGTTAATGTGAAAATCCCTTTTACATTAACATAAGTACTTTCCATGTGACGAGAAGAAAAAGCTCTGAATGAAAATAATTTTTTCATTCTGAAAATCATTCCGCCAATCATTTTTCCATAATATCGTGACGTTCCGACGCGTAAACCGTAGTTTATCATATTCCCATCGGATATCAGCTGTAAATAAAATGATCGTAAATATACCGTAAGCAAAGTATCAGATTGTTTTCTTTTTCTATAAAACAAACGGCATGGAGTTTAAACTTACTGTAAATAATTATGAACTAATCAACAGCATGTGTAAAACAACAATAATTTCGATCACCAAAAAACTCCTAAACTGGGAAATACGCAAATAATACAAAATAATCTATGACAATGGATTGTGAAAAATGGAAAAATATATACAATACAGATCAAATGAGACTATAAAGAGACGAAGAGAAATACATACAGAACCAAGTTTTAAAACAGGAGAAACAGCGTCAATAATTCGAGCCTATGCCATATGCAAATATCGGAATATGAGAATATAGCTACAGCGTTGTGGCACCTATCTCTATTTACTTGAAGCAAAAGCATATTGAATACATTGAATACACATCTACTTCACCATTCTTAAAACTTGATATAACTACATACAACAATACGCATTCTATATACGGTAATATGAATCATACACTTTACAATACATTACATGAAACAACGCTAAACTTTCTAAATTTTAACACTGTACTTTATGCAGCAATGTATATAAACTAAAACCTTCCACGAAATTGATCATACTGCAATGCACAAAGGCTGGTACACCTTAAAATCTACTTCAGCTTTATTATATGAACTTATTTAAACAACTATATAACTCAAACCCAAATTCCATAATTAGAAAGTATCATAACTGTTCCAAATATAAAAAAAAAGAAAACTGCCAAATTAACAGCAATAAAATTAAACCTCAACGTATGGCCAATTTGAACGGAGATCATGGCAATGAATAATATGAAATCAGCCGACCATATATGTCAAGAGCCTATATTATCAAGAAAATCAAGAAACTAGTGCCATCTACAATGTAATCTATAAAGGAGGAATATTCAAAGAGGACCAGGAACACAAGAGCGTTTATATCGTGTAAACCCATTAACTAGTGTTAATTAGACGATGACAAAAATAAAATCAATTATGTAAAAACAAACAATAATAATATTTGTAAGCAACAACAAAAGGGATTTGAGTCACTATAAACAATAATTAACACAGTGGTGATAATGATGATGATAATGATGATGATAGTAGCAAAAACAACATTAATAGCAACAACAGTGTTGGCAACAACAACAGCAAGAGCAACAACAACAGAAAGAACAACAACAATAATAATAACAATAATAAACACCAATCTATATTATCTACAAGAACACATTTATTAGTACAAAACCTATTGCAAAGAGGCTACATTATGTGTAGGGCGGTGGATTGGCGGTGGATTGGCAGTATCGGTAGAGGGTCGGACGCCATGCTTTCCAGCATAGTTACGTCCCTTTACGATCTGAGTCCAAATACCGCTGAGGTTGACTTTGCCGTTCATCCTTACGGGGTCGATAAAATAAAGTACCAGTAATGCACTGGGTAATTTGCTGGCCTTGTGCCTAAAGTAGAAACAATTATGTGTAGGGCGGTGAATTGGCAGTATCAGTAGAGGGTCGGACGCCATGCTTTGCAGCATAGAGTTACCTCCCTTTATGATTTGGCCTTGTGCCAAAAGTAGAAACAGTTATGTGTAGAACTATATAACAAATGCTGAATTATTTATTATATTACATGAACGGTAAAATATACGTATAGAGATAAATTACATAAACACATATATAAGAGACTTTTCCTACTATATCAAACGTTAAACTAATATATATAGTAATTGTACTGTATTGTTATTTTACCTTTGTACTGTAATTTTACCTTCTTGACTTTTCGCATGTATATATATATATATATATATATATATATATATATATATATATATATATATATAGTGATAATAATAAATTTGAAGACTAAAATCCAAAGAGGGCTCGATAAGAATAAATATATATCAAACATATAAGAACCGTAGCGCAAATATTTATTAATATAACAGATTAGTTTCAGAAGATCCCGTTAAGGGTGAAAGCAGCGATTCTTTGCTTAAACTTTAATCTGTTATTTTAATAAATAAATATATATATATATGTATATATATATATATATATATATATATATATATATATATATATATATATATATATATATATATATATATATATATATATATATATATATATATATATACATACATTTATATATATATACATATATATATTTATATATATATTTATTTATATATATATATATATATATATATATACATACATTTATATATATATACATATATATATTTATATATATATTTATTTATATATATATATATATATCTGTATATATAAATATGTATATAAATATGTATATATATATGTATATATGTGTGTATATATATATATATATATATATATATATATACATTTATATATACATACATGTATACACACATATATATATATATATATATATATATATATATATATATATATATATATATATATATATATATATATATATATATATATATATATATATATACACAGACATTTGTATATATGTAAGTATATATATATATACATGTGTGTGTATATATGTATGCATGTGTTTGTATACATAAGGTGGGGAATTGGCAGGGTAGTTAAAACAACGGATAGAATACCTTGCGGTATTTGTTTGGGCTTTCTGATCTATGCGTTCAAATCCAGCCTAGGGTAACTTTGCCTTTCATCCATTCGGGGTCGATAAATATGTACTAGTCTAGTTACAGGACCATTTGTTTATATATATATATAAATACCCCAGTCCACCCACGATTTTGAAGCTAGCACCTAGATACAGTAAGAGTACTCCAGTAACACGATTGCCTTCCACTCCTCCCTTTACTGTTGGCCTTTGTAGATTTGGATGTTTATCAGGATTCTCTCACACCATAATGTTCTTCAAAATAGGAGGCTAGCTTGTTCTGAATCAATATAACGTTTCCAATTGCATTGTTTCGGCTCAGAAAATTCAGTAGTTCGTTCTTTTTTTAACTTTGTCGCCTGCATTTTCTTAAATCCTACTAAGATGATGCAATGTTACTACTAGCATTGGTAGGTTCAAAGGAATCTGTTTTCATGGTCAACAGCACCCAGTATATAACCAGGGGATGATTTCAACTATGCTAAGAGCTGCGACTGAGGGAAGGGGCTCTGGACTCAGTACTGTCTGTTGATTTGCTTTTCCAGATTCTATAGGATGAAATGTCTCAGGTTGCCCTTATTTGCACACATATAGTAAGTGGGCTTTCTGCTCAGCACCATGAATTTAATTGCGTTTCTTGGTGAATCGCCAGTAGGTTACATCTCCGGAATAGCTTTGTGATATTTAGTGGTCACCTTCAGCATGTCTTGCATGTCCTTACTCACTCAAGACAACCATATTGCACTTCTTGTTACATCTGCGTTCCCTAACCTCCTGTACCATGCACACTATCTCAGGCTATCAACTCGTCTCTTTCCCTGGGACAAACTCAGTGCCATAAATTGTCAGCGCCTTCAAAAACTGCTCATTTGTGGAGAAATATATGCAACCCACTCTCTTTCTTTTCCAATTCTCATGGCATTAAAGAAGTGTGTATTGTGTGACGTGTTTCTCTCATGTTCCAATTTTCATGATCCAATCTGTATTGAATTGCATCACTTTGAGGAGCATCGCTAGTAACACTGCTATTCTTGCATTTCACATTATATTTTTTTCGTTACTATATTGTATCTTTCTGCTGTGCCTAATGTTCAATTGAATTCATTTTCTATTTAGTTTGTGTTACATTTTATTTAACCTTTGCTTTTATTAGATTGAAATATCTTTCATTTGGAGGCATGAAAGCTACTGCCTTGCTTCTAAAGAGAACTTATATCTCCCAGCTCAGTAACACCATATAAAATTACGAGTAAACAAACAATTCAATTTATAAATAATATAAACATCAAAAAGGTTCACCTTTATTTATCCCTTCCAATAAATTAGGTATGAAAAAATTCGAAATTTTTTTGTTCTCAAAATACACCCACCTCAGCTTTTCCTTTATAAAAACATATTTTGCAAAATCCATTATTTAGCCAAGGTATTGTGAAAGACCTTTACACTTCAGTCCACACCAACCCCGCTGACACCTGCCTTTAACAACCAAAAACAACAAAAAAAAACAATAATGAGTAAACAACTATATGAACTGACGACATGAAAGAATGGTGATATTTACAAAAACAAGGATATTGATAAATAATAAGAAACACTAATATAAGTTCTAATATGAGAAGTGCGCAAGAATGAAAAGGAATGGCACCAGCTATAACAAAAACAACAACAGTAACATCATTAATAAGAGTGGCAATTGAAATGACAATATGAACAGAAACTTTGCAAATATACGAAAATAATTGGAATACAGTATTTTAAAGGCATATAGATAGAGATAGATAAATTAATAGTAGGGAGAGAATGAGAGTATGAATTGAATAACATCGTGTCTCGCATGCGAACTGAATATTCCATTTGCCAAGTGAGATATCCAAATATTACATTTGAATATATATATATGTGTGTGTGTGCGTGTGTGTGTGTACGTGTGTGTGTGTATGTGTGTACATATGTATGTGTGTGTATATATATATATATGTATATACTTATATATATATATATATATATATATATATATATATATATATATTAGGAAGTGAGGTTTTTTTTACAAAATGAAAAATAACCGAGGTGTCCTACACGAGTGAAAGTATAAAGAAAAAGAGATGAAATCGAAAATGCAACTGGAGTCTTATTTTTTTTTTAAATATATATATTTATTTGGTTCCTTTACCGGTTTCGCAGTTCTTCTGCTTTTCAAAAGGTGAGTTGAGATGGAGGGTCTGTGGTTTTTCTCACATCAGATGTGAGAAAAACCACAGACCCTCCATCTCAACTCACCTTTTGAAATGCAGAAGAACTGCGAAACCGGTAAAGGAACCAAATAAATATATATATTTTTAAAAAAAATAAGACTCCAGTTGCATTTTCGATTTCATCCCTTTTTCTTTATATATATATATATATACATATATATATATATAATATATATATATATATATATATATATATATATATATATATATATATATATATATATATATATATATATATATATATATATATATATATATATATATATATATATATATATATGTATATATATATATAAACACAAATCAAACATGTTTTATATCACTAATTTATTACTATGCAATATTATTAATTCATTAATATATATTTTTTAGAATGTGCTGCTTATCATTTGTGTGTGTATGGAGGATGTGTGCATGGTCAATGAGCAAAGAAATGGAAGTGTGAATGCAACGCGAAATATTGTATATGGAGCACAGCTGAAGAGAAAGAGTGAGATGGTTGTCTTTTGCTTGGTTATGTGAAACATAGTTGGGTGTTCGCCCAAATTGGAAAAGTTACCATTAGAATGTACGAGTATATAATACTAAACTGAGCAGGTGGCAGACAATAACCTGTTGTCACTTGTATAGAGCAGTCTATGCATAATTTGATCAACGGAAATGGTATAAGAGTATAGAATTATTATGTGTTTGTTTTTACTTGAGGCTTTTGCTTTGCATATCATTATCGCCGTTTTTAGGTTAGGCATCATTCAACCAAATTGAAAAATAATAATGGATAAAAGAAACATTTTGAGGATAAATTGTTGACTCTGACACGCCGTCATAAATATTCGTGGAATTAAATGAATGAGAATAATGATGGTGTATGGAGGCAAATATAATTTAGTAAAAAGCATTTATTACTGACGTTTCGGGCTAACCTCTTTGGTATATATATATAAAAGGCGTTTGCGTAAAACACTAATACTCTCGTATCAATATGTATACGAAAATATCTAAATTTGATTATGTAGATGACGTACCCAGGCGTGATATTACCACACATGTTGTGGAGCTCAATGGATATAATAATAATGATAATAATAATAATAATAATAATAATAATAATAATAATAATAATAATAATAATAATAATAATAATAACAACAACAATAGTTGCGGTTTCTAATTTAGACACAACGCCATCATTTGTGAGAGGTATATTCAAGTAAAACTATTCCACTACCTTACTGGTCCTCATTTTATTGATTTTTGAAGTCACCATAGTGTGATTTGAATTCAAAAGATAAATGTACGCTGTAATTTAAATGGGAACTTATTCATAACATTTCTCTTCAATACGCTTGTGATGTGATTTTCATGGTTAATCGAAGGTAGAGCTGTAATGTTTGAAAGTGACATGTGGATAGATTTTTAAAAAAAGATCAGCAATTTACAGGAAAATCGGTTCATGCTAATCAAAATAGTTAGCTTTTCGAAGCAAATCATGACCATTAAGATGCTGATTTCTGATCGATTTCTGTATAAAAACCCCAAGATCAATGTTAATAGAGAGTGGATGTTATGAGATAAGACATAACTTGTATCGGAGAAATCATAAAACAAACATTGTATTCGTCACTGAGAGGGGTTAATCCACCAACTGAAAAACAAGCAGTTCAAAATTGGTTAGTTGCTTTTTTTACGTAAAGGAATGAGCCAACACATACGGATAAATATTGGTTGTGAATAATAGAAGATGCAAACCTGAATTCTTATTTTTACGAATTGATATGTGGCGATTTAAATATGGACTCGCTAAAGGTTTCACTGGAATATCATGTGAGAGATTATAAACACTGTGTCACTAACAGGGAATTAGTCACACGACTCAACGTATATCAATTTTAAAAATATTTCTTCAAGTAATATGTACATATTATCATACGTAAGGGACATATTATTATGTTAAACAAATCAGCAGGATATTGAATAATTGACATCTTTTATCATGTTTAGTCTCCGGAAATTATAGAGTGTTACCAGCATTTCCAATGAGAGTATGTAGTTGATAATTCAAGATGTATATTGGGATCAATTTCACCGATTTTACATCTCCGCTACAAACGCGTGATATTCCATGGACACAAAAGGTCAAAGTCATTGTTTTGAAGAAATAACTGGAACAGCAGAAACTTTCTAGAATTAGATTAAATCCTTTGCAAAATTTACATTACTGCACCTAAAATAAAATGAATCTGTTTCCATAATATATACACTGAGACATATCAATATATTATACACCTCTCATACAAATGTATGTACACAGAACATAAGATTTCGGTAAGTTTAATTCGAAAAAGATTTTCAATGTCTTGGTTGAAATCAACTGATGTAAATTGTACTACTCATGCCGTATAAATATATAAATGTAAACAAAACTCATTGTTATTGTCTATAAACTCGTCGAATTAACTAACAAATGTATAACAGTCTTGAGTAGCCCTTTTGAGCAGAGGTAATTTCAAAGAAAAATTTGATTTTTGTTTGAAACTTCACTTCAAATAAGCTGTTAATTCTCTTAGAGAAGCAAGAATATCACGCTTGCATATTTAAACTCACGTAAACATGTATGATTTAGGTCACTTTAAACTCATGTAAACATGTATGGTTCAAGACACTTTAAACAAATGTGAAAATTTGAAAATTTAAACTCATGTAAACATATATGGTTTAAGCCAATATATTTAGTGGACTTGAGATAGATATGAATCTTAAACATCTCTTGCTTTTCTGCTTGTTGCAACGTCAATCATAATAATAGCTTCCCAAATATGTAGTGATGCAGCGCCGAGCAGAAAATATTCCACGATTTTGTGTTAATTCACTTTTTAAAACCATCGTAATAATGTCAGGAATAATATCTAGAGAGGACGAATGTCACCACTCTGTGTATCTTCATACGTTAAGTGACCAATTGTGATGCCTATCGTAAACTAACAGTAGCCCTCTTTATAGCTATTAGGGTTCTAATTATTGCCATTTGGTTTTATCCGTTCTATCTTAGGAAGAAATAATATAATTACTCAATTAGTATAGAGATACCAACAACATTTATAAAATTTCACCTGCAAAAATGGGTCACACATCTATCCAAGTGATATGATCATTTTCATTAAAATCATGACAATTGTTTTGTTGTTTTTGTTATTGTTGTTGTTATTACCATTACTATTACTATTATTATTATCAACGTCATAAATATTAATATTATTATCGTTATCAGGAATATCATCAACGTAATTTTCTTGAAGAAAACCAAATAACTAAACTTATTGTTTTACACGGGTTCCAGAAATTAATACAAATATTGATTTATGTAATCATATTATGTATCCAATTGTTTACATTCGATAGGTAACAGGTTGATTCTTCATAGAGTAAATTTATAATTAGGTGATGTGAGAAAAAAACAAAAAAAAAACAAAACAAACACACATGTCATAAACTGTGGATTGTACAGGAAGTACGAAGTGTAATGAACATATAAACAAATAAATAATAATAATTATAATTCGACCGCTCCTCACAATTCGCTTTCGGAAGAATATATTCTACCCTCTTTTCGCATTTACTTGCTCGGCAAATATCAAACAGCTACATATATTCCGATGACTCACGTACCATTGACCTACCGGAACATAAATGACGTGACAAATAGAAAGATATATGGCTGCATCTTGGTAATTTGACAGTTAGATTATTCTAGCATTTCCGGAAGGACAAAATACAAAGCACATATCTCGACAAGATTCGAACTCTGAAGGTAAACGTAAGAACAAATCAAGCAACACGTTTGATACGACGCATTAACTATTCCATTAATCAACCAGTCTACTGGAATTGTATTTTACCAACGCCTGGAGGATGAGAGACAAAATATAGCCCTCTGAATTTGAATACTGAACTTTAAGATCCGGTACAAATACCAGGTAGCATTTTCTCAATTGCCGTAGATATATTTGTCGTAAGACAAACAAAAACAACAAAAATAAGAAAGACAGGACGAGAACAATATAAAAGAAGATCGAAAGAACGATCCAAAGAAGAGAGGAACAAGAGAGAAAGAGTAGGAAAAAGAAATGATAATATAACAGCACGAAAATATCAGCGTGAACTGGAACGTCAAACTTCTATGTACAGTTTCAGTTGTAATCAGTAGCATATACCATGTGATCACTTATTATATGACCGAATTTAATATATATCGTTATGACCAAAATAGATATATGTCACTTAAACTTCAAAGGAAAATGCCCACATAACTCTCCCAGAAATAAGTGGGAAAGGAGAAGGTAGGGACCTTATACCACCACGGATGTGGCCTTGTTTGATATTTTAAAAACCACTTTAATTAGTGTTTCAACTTTATAGTCAATGATTGTTCATTTGCATATAATATTAATATCTGTCACAGCTCTATGTGTAGGATTGTGTGCACTTTATCATATTCAGGTTAACCTCTCTGAGATCAACTGCTGACAATTACAATTTTGTCTCTCATACCTTAAGGGCTATTACATAAACAATGAGACAGGGGTGTTAGATAGGCAGAAATACTAAATAGTCGAAGGAATAATTGACTAGTCCATTAATTATTGACCCTGTATATATGCAAGGCAACGTTGACAACCTTTGGATGCTAACCGACGCTTCACTGACTCTTCCATATTCGTATATATATATATATATATATATATATATATTCGGGTTTTGCATTTTATATGAATTGGAAGTGTGCGACATCACACTCTAGAATTAATGCCTCACCATTCAAGTTTAACTTATTCTCAATCTTCAATCTTGCAACATTCGTATCGAAATAAATGTACCATGGACATTTAATCAAACCTCAAGTCGAACTGTTTTATTCGATAATCTAAAATATATAGTTTGAACTCAACTGGAATATATTTGGTGAAAGGCTTACTCGACATCCTTGAAGGGTTAGATGGACTACATAAGAGGAATTGAATGTAAGAGATTAGGATAATCCATAACCCGTTTCTGACAATTGGCCGTAAAATATGTTTTTCTTTACATAGCAGACACAGCACGAGATTTGAGATATAAGTTTGGAACATATTTAACTAGAATTTTTCAAATACAAATACTGCATGTATTAAGAAAATATGCTGTATTCTATATCGCATGCATATTTTGTTTTTTCATTCATTAAATGTAAATAAGATGGCACATTTTTCTAGACTAATGATATATCAAAGATTTAGAATCATTAGAGTTTCAGTTATTCAAGAATTCAATGTAATGTGTATCAGTATTTTCATTTTCGTAATATTTGTCTGGCATATTTAATCACATTTAATAATAGTATCGGTACATATCACGTCATCCTACTTGCAGTTTCATGAAGACAGATGTACGTGGTTGAGATATAGTCTGTATCTATGTTATAATTATCACTGTAAAAATGTGTTGCATTGAATCTAATTCCCATAGTGAATTATAAGTTACGGTCCCAGTAGTTGAAAGTTTACTACAATATCGGCCTAATGAAAATTGTTGAATTATACATAGTGTCTTTATTTCCTCTCAAGTCTGGGAATTCGACGACTCCACCACATATGTAAAACATAAAATTCTAAATCCCATTGGTATGCTAATTTGTGATATCAATTTAAACTGGTGTTTCTTTACTATATCATCGATTACAACATCATGGATAATTCCATCAAGTACAAAACAGTTGAGGATAGTCCAATTATCCAGGAGGAAATCGAAGAGGTGGTGCACGTGCTCAAAGATGGTAGATCCACAACGTCGATGATATTCATCAGACCTCCAAAAACATGGAGGGTCAAAATCTATCAAGGTACTAATAGTTAACTGACAGAAGATATGGAAACAAAATTAGACCAAAAGACTGGACGCAATGACTGATGATACCCATTCCAAAAAAGGGTAACTTAAGATTCTGCCAGAACTACAGAACAATCAGCCTAATTAGTCTCCCCAGCAAAGTATTGCTAAGAGTTCATCTAAACGGGCGTAAGGGGAGGGTAGAAGAACAGACAGGATTCAAACGAAAACGAAGTACAACAGAGCCGCTATTTAACATCAGAAATCTCACCGAGAAACACCTGCAGCGCCAATCTGACCTCTAACGTAACTTCATTGACTTTTGAAAAGTTCCTGACTGTGTTTGGCATGACGGTTTGTGGAATGAGATGAAGGATAATAACTTTGACATCAAGCTCATTCAAATAAATCATGTATGACAACTCAGTGCAGTTCCATTAACAAACCTGAGAGTATTCTTCAGAACAACAGTGGGAGTTCGACAATGTTGTTTTCTTTCTCCAGTGCTTTTCAATATCTTCCTAAAAATGATCGTGCATGAAATACTCCAAAACTTCCACACCTCTGTTTCCATTGGAGGATGGACCATTTCCAACCTCCGATTTGCTGATGGCATCGATTTGTTATGACGCAGTGAAGCAGAAGTCTAGGAGCTCATTATCAGACGGCAAATTATATCAGGAGCTTATGGAATGGAGATCAGCTCAGAAAACAGCAAGATACTGGTTAATTGTCATAATCAGAATATAGCAACCAATATCATACTGAAGTTAGGAAGATCTAAAGACGTGGTCTCCTTCAAGTACCTTGGATCCACTCTGACCAAAAACGGCAGATCTCAAAAGAACATACTGACAAGACTCTGCCTGGGCATTTCTGCCAGTGTAACGCTGAATGTCACATGGAAAAGCAATTCCATCTGTTTTCAAACAAGCCTTGGTGACTTCGTTTCTTTGGAATGCATGTGAGAGTTGGAATCTCACAGCTGACATGGAACGAAACATTCAGGCATCTGAGCACAAATGCTTCAGGAGGTTATTACACGTCCCGTACATGGAGGAAAAAAAACAAACAGTTTTAACAGACACAGCCCTGATAGGCAAAGGAGAGGCATACGAAGGAAAACCTGGTTTGAGAACATTAAAAACTGGAGCAATCATATACCGAGACCCATCTACGCATGACAAAAAATACAGACCAGAGGCGACGGGTGACTACGAAAACGTCTAGAGTGGCACCCCAACAACTGACTGCACAAGGTGCGGGCACGTGGTCATGATATATATATATATATATATATATATATATATATATATATATATATATATATATATATATATATATACATATACATATATATATATATATATATATATATATATATATATATATGTGTACGTGTATATGTAATCACACATACACACACACACACACATATATATGTATATATAGATGCATATATATATATATATATATATATATATATATATATATATATATATATATATAGATAGATACACACACACACACACACATATATATATATATATATAAATATAGTTGTCAGGCATATATATATCCGTCTGGGCGGGGTGGGTCTATGTTTTGACTATATATTTACCAACAATTCATCAAATAATGACTCTTCCAGTAAATTTCCACATTGGAAATCCAAAGCAAACAAACTACGTTATCATTTATAACCGAAGAATGTATTTCCTTCTAGCTCAACACTGCTCTCAATAACATTCTGGTTTGCTTCTAACTGCTGAAACATTATTTTATTCGGTTTCATCGATTATAGCATTAACAAAGTACAAAAAAGAAGAAGCTTGAATATTCATTGAATTTTATAACAGTTTGATTTCATATATTATATGTTGAATTGTTTTTCTTTTTTAATTTCTCATTTTAATTATTATTTTTCTCTTTTTTACTTTTCAATTTATTATATTTTTTTGTGATCAATAAAAAATACATTCTTCTTTTAAGAACCGAATAAAGAAATATACAATCTTTGTGTTGAAATGCTGCTTTCTTTTATGTTTTTCCTTTCATTAAATTTTAATAATTTTCTTTGCCCTGATTCACTAAAACAATAGAAATGTCAACAATTAATGGATGTTGGAGGACGTTAACATTGAAATAGTGCGTGCTCTCTGCCAGATCAACTGCTTCCATCATCAACGATTCTTATGAAAATTTAGTATATTTCTTCGACCCAAAAGGCAAACTCTTTCTTCCATATGAATACTTACGTGTATGGGATAGTGCTGCTGCTGCTGCTGCTGCTACTTCTGCTGCTGCTACTACTACTACTACTACTACTACTACTGCTGCTAGTAGTAGTAGACTACTACTACTACAGGTTAATCAACATTTACATTGTTTTTTTCTGAGAGGAGTCTTGTCTCCAAATTAATTTACTTATCTCATCATCCATTCATATTACTAATAGTTTTCTGAATAGTAGATAGCATAATCCGAAGTGTACGAGACAAACTGATACTCTGTATTAAATTTCGTCCGTTTTATGATGAATAATTACTCCATCTCACTCAATGGTTCGGGGCTTGTATCTTTTGAGGCTATAAAATATGGAACGGTTAACTTAATCTACCTTTGGCCTATTCAATGCCGTTGAAGGAACATGTTTGCATTGTTATATAAATCAATTTTGAAACACAGGCTGCCTACATCTTTACCAATCAAACGCCCGAACGGTGGAAAGATGCGAACAAAAGCAAAAATATATATTTAAATAGATTTGAATCTATAACGTAGGATATATATACTTAAGATTAAAGAAAAATCATTTTCTTAAAACATTAAAAATACTAAGCAATAAATAGATTCGAAATTTCAAGAAACAATTTTGAGTAAAATTAGAAAGAAATTCCAAATATTCTCATTGATAAAAACGAGAAAATAAAGAGAAAATAAAATGATTTGCCAAAATCAAAATATCCTTACTAACAAAATAATTATGGTATATCAATAATATTCCGAATTGTTGATGAGTAGAATTGGTAGAGCTTCGGATAAAAAGTTCTGGCTCTTTAGATTCTAAGTTGATATCATATCAAACTCATCCTTGCCTTTCATCATACCGGTGTCAATAACATGAAGTACATATCATGTATTGAGTTGAGACACACACACTCACACACGCACACACACACGAACACACACACACTCACACATACACATATATATATATGAAAATTTAATCCCACAGAAAGGAAATTGGAATATTATCCACTGAAAGTTCCTTGAAACCCCGAAGAAGGGACATTTAGATCCCGAAATATTGGAAAGATAAAAGAACAACAACTACAACAAAAACAAAAACAAAGATTAAAAGCATTTTAATTAAGCATACGGTGTATTGCAAAATACACTATATATACATTCATATATATATCGCTATTTCAGAGCACTAATTCTAATTTTCAATTTCTGCTTGACCGGCAACCGCTCTGTATAATCAGTTTCTGATTATTACTAGAATTCTATAAGAATCAAACATTCATGATTTTCAGCAAACAGGCGGAGTACTTGGTTTTGATAAGTACCAATCAGTACGAAACAGCGCTCTGTCAGTTTATCTCCCCTGTTTGCTGAAAATTTAAAGTAAGTTAGACTGTCACTACTCTAAAACAATAGCGTAAGGTCTTCGAAATGCTTTTAATTAAGCATACAGTGTATTGCAAAATACACTATATATACATTCATATATATATATATATATATATATATATATATATATATATATATATATATATATGTGTGTGTGTGTGTGTGTGTGTGTGTGTGTGTGTGTGTGTGTGTGTGTGTTTATATATATATATAATATTATTCAAAATGTTAACAAATGGAAATATTCTCATAATCAAAATGTATATTTCATTGTACAGTACGTTTTCATCAGACAAAATATATGATTTGATATGTGACATACCGCTACGGTTTTGATTATTAAATTCCAGTATTGCCATATATATATATATAAATAACATATTAAAACAACAGATTAAAAATAAATATTTGCTCTATGGTTTTATATATTTTCATATATATATTATACTTATCGAGCCCTCTTCGGATTTTAGTCTTCACATTTATTATTACTAAATATATATATATATATATATATATATATATATATATATATATATATATATATATATATATATGTATATATATATATATAAAGGTAGAACACTGGAAGGTAATATCCGTAGTAGTAGAGCACTCAGTCCATGGGACGAGTTTGGTAGAAGTAGTAACACAACAGTTAGTTCACCATACCGAGATTAATTGTTTCACCTTATGCGGATCCACTTAAGGTGAAACAATTATTCTCGGCATGGTAACTGTTGTTATATATATATATATATATATATATATTAGTAAAAGGAAAAGAAAATGGTGACAAATTTTTTCCCAGTGAAAAATAGTTTAATTAGGAATAAGTAAAAATTAGTAATAAGTATTGGTTAGTATTCAGTTTTAGTTTTAAGTTTTTACCGGTTGCGCATTTCTAATGCTTTTCAAAAATAAT
>OZ024746.1:67140319-67157819 GCA_964016885.1 Eledone cirrhosa | reverse complement strand
GAATATGTTCCCATTACAACGTCCTCCCCACCACTTCATTACAATTGGGCACCAATGAAGTATAACTTTTCTCTTCAGCTGGCAAGGATTCAATTTTATCAGCAATTAAGTTGTCAACTGTTCTTGCAATATTGACATCTCCACTTAGCGCCCTCCGGTAAACCTCTTTCTTACTGGATCTCCTGTTTGAGCGAAGACTTCGTTTAACTTTACCCGTGATGTTCTTATGATCTCTTCCTACATCTGCAGGATAAGTATGCCGCTGAAAACCATGGACGTTGTTTCACTATCATTTTCTGTAAATGATAAAATCAATTTCGGAAAAGATGCCCAGCTTGGGGTCTACTCGTTCACAGTTTCCGTTTCGCTTTCTGGAAAATGGTATTCCCGGCCAAGATATTATTTTCATGTAGAAACTATTCTAGAAACAAGCCGTTTCTGGCAGTACACTGGCTTTATTGAACTTTGCCTGTAATTAACGCGTTAAAATCGCCAATAATTAGCACATCATGTGGGAGGTACCTCAGAAACAGTGGCAGTGAGTTGATGGTAAAACTATTATGTTCCGGCTGGTGATTTTGTGGTGACTAGTAGCTTATATCAACGCTTTGGGGATTTTCAGTTATTACTGCTGTGCCATTCTGGCCATTGACCCTAGTTATATCTGGAAGTAGAGGATGGAGTGGTGGTTGATGTTTATCCATCGTAATTACCAGTTTTATACGAATGATTATTAATATATTTAAACAGACATACAATAAAATACAAAAACTGCTAGGAGATCCAACACATAACTACAAATTTGAAGTAAAATAGATTATCAATAAAAATGGGAGTCTGAAGAATATAAATCCAATAAAGGAAATATCAAACAAGACAATAGAGACGATCAGAATTTAAATAAATGACAACCACTAATAACGAACAATTGATTCCTATAAAGGCGTCCTGTCACGTAGAAGACAAAGTTCAAGTTAAGAGAACAAAACGCGACAATAACAAGTATTCCTAAATAACCATTAACATCTTCAATACCACTATAATAATAGACAGAAAATATTTCTTGTCTTTCAACTAGGGATGGGAATATATTTAGATATATTATTAATATATTCCGCATAATGTTGATATGGCTACACATTGTGTGGAAATAAATGACCAGAAATAAGATATCAAAAGAATGAAGGACACAGGCCTAAACACCAACGCAAAAAATTTACAACAATAATAGAAAAACTCATAAAGATATTTAAACAGACGTAATATATGATACACCCTGTGCAAGGCAAATAAATATCTAAATATATCCCATAATAGCGAGTTCCTATTTACACACATAATCATAGTTTTCTGAAAATGCTTAGTCAATAAAAATGGTCTTAGTATATTACGGACATATATTATGGAAAATAATTTTTCTGAAAGAACCAGACGTAACGTTAGCTACGCTTTTGATTAAAAACTCGTATATAAACGGATGTTCGTTACGATTACAATGAACGAATAGATCAAATAATATAAGGAAATACAGCGTGGAATTAAATAGACGTTGTGTTTTCATTATAAAAATTAATTATTGATGGATCAAATATCTAAAAATATATGGAAAATTAAGCAAAACTTTGAACCTGGATATATATAGTAATAGTGACGGCCTGATCTCATTAACTACATCATATAGATAAAAGTGTATGCATAAATATATGTCAAACGAGGGTTAGACACAAATAAAATACCAACATCCTAGCAGAATCGAAAAATTGGAGCAACGCTGCTGATATGTAATTATAGAAGCAGCTTTAAACACACACACACATACACACACACATATATATATATATATATATATATATATATATATGTGTGTGTGTTTATATGTGACACTCCACAATAACAAATCTCACTATTCCACTAGTCAGCCTTAATAAAATGAATATATATATATTTTTAAAATGTATACACATATAATATACATACACACACATACCCCCCCCCCCACATATATATATATATATATATATGTATATATATATATTGTTATACTTTGGGAGGGTCATGTTGCCAATAAGAAACACACGCACCAGTTGCTTTCACTTCAATTTATTATATATTTATAAATTTATAAATTTACAAATCTACAAACTTATACATTTCTGGTTGGTTGGTTGGTTCCACAACCTGATAGTTGTTTATATATAGTCATAGTCCTTTCGTCACACACTCTGTGACCTCTTCAGTGACTGGGGATTCCTTTCTTTGTTTCTGTACCTTTCCTTTCTTCTATCCTACGCCATTTTGTTTCCGTGTGTGTGTTGTGTGTTCAGTTTGCGCATGCGCCACATCCGGGTGTCTGTGTGTGTTTGTGTTCATTTATCTATTTGTTTATTTATTTATTTATTTATTGTTGGTTGGTTGTTTGTTCTATGTGTGTGTGTGTTTTCATTAGCAAGACATACCCGTTCATTAGCAAGACATACCGTTTCATAGCAAGATATACCCGTTCCAAAGACCCTCATGTATAGATAAGAAATGTATAACCTGTAAAATAAGCCCCCATATTAACTGTAAAACTAGAAATGTAGTGTATAGCATAAGATGTACTGAAGGACAATGTAGAAACAAAAATATAGTGTACATAGGTGAGACAGCTCGTAATATAGGGGAACGAATAAATGAACACTGGCGAGACCTTCAAGATAATAAAGAATCATCTGTGCTCTACCAACATGCTAAGATAGAACACAGGGGTAGATTAGAGAACATAGAAATAAAAATAGAATCCACACACAGAAAAGATGCAATGTTTAGGCAAATTACAGAGGCAGTAAGCATAAAAGAATTACCACCAAAATTAAATAGAAAATATGAGTGGAACAGC
This sequence comes from Eledone cirrhosa, assembly GCA_964016885.1. Classification (NCBI taxonomy): domain Eukaryota; kingdom Metazoa; phylum Mollusca; class Cephalopoda; order Octopoda; family Eledonidae; genus Eledone; species Eledone cirrhosa. Next base: position 67,154,941 of record OZ024746.1, on the reverse strand, counting down.
AACATCACAACTTACAATTAAGGACAAAATGAAAACACACACAGGACAAAATGAAAACACACACACACATAGAACAAACAACTTACAATTAAGGACAACATGAAAACACACACAGGACAAAATGAAAACACACACACACATAGAACAAACAACCAACCAACAATAAATAAATAAACAAATAGATAAATGAACACAAACACACACAGACACCCGGATGTGGCGCATGCGCAAACTGAACACACAACACACACACAGAAACAAAATGGCGTAGGATAGAAGAAAGGAAAGGCACAGAAACAAAGAAAGGAATCCCCAGTCACTGAAGAGGTCACAGAGTGTGTGACGAAAGGACTATGACTATATATAAACAACTATCTGGTTGTGGAACCAACCAACCAACCAGAAATTTATAAGTTTGTAGATTTGTAAATTTATAAATTTATAAATATATAATAAATTGAAGTGAAAGCAACTGGTGCGTGTGTTTCTTATTGGCAACATGACCCTCCCAAAGTATAACAATATCGGTTTCAACACACGATTTCAGATAAAGAATCTTGCTAAACAAATTCAGAAACGAAATATATATATATATATATATATATATATATATATATATGTGTGTGTGTGTGTGTATAGGCATATACTCTTAAGTATATATCTGTGTCATGATTTTCAATAGCTTAATCAGAAAATGTCTTTCAGGAAAAGTAATAGCACAAGTTTAGAGCAAGGCAGCTGATTGGTAATTACAAACTGAACTATTTCTTTAGCGAAATCATCATCATCATCATCTCTCTCTCTCTCTCTCTCTCTCTCTCTCTCTCTCTCTCTCTCTCTCTCTCTCTCTCTCTCTCACTCACTCCATCTCTCTCTATGTATATATATATGTATGCGTGTATGTATGTGTGTGTGTGTGTGTGCATTCACATACCCCCCCCCCCCCATATATATATGTATGTGTGTGTGGGCGGGTGTATGTGTATACCACAGATGTACAAAGCTCTCTCTATTTTCTTTTTTCAGTTTCTTAACCAATGAATGTTTTTCTACTAAATCTATGTATTCTATTTCATTTGAAACGTTTTGCAAATACGAGCAAGCCTATGCTTCGCTGAAGCGAAGTCAGTTTAATTTCTTTTATTATGGTTTCTTTTATCATTCAAGTTTTCAAAGTATCATTATTATGTTTGGCCATTCATTGGTAGAGTATGCCTGTAGTTAAGCAGTTCAAGTCTAAAGAGCATTGATACTTATTGATGCAGTTCTAGTATTTACTAGACTCATTGAAATGAGCCAAGTAGATTGTAGCAGACTGAGAAATGCATTACTAAAGTAAGTTAGTAATGTAAGAAAATCTGAGATTGAATATTAACAACACATGATGAAATACCCAAATATGAATGAACGTTATAGTAATTGATTTAAATGAATGTTAAACGAATTTTCTGATACTCAAACAATACTGATTTCTTTCATTGGATACCGGAGCACATGATATTTGATATATTACAAGAAAGAAGAATATATCCGTACACGCGTATAATATAACTACACGTGTGTTTTCTCTGTCGAATATTTTCCGTTTTCTATCTTTCCTTAAACATATCTCACTTCTCATGACTTCATTTCACTCTCATTCAATGATCCGACGAAGGATTCAAATGTGGGCATATAAGCCTCTAGAGAGAGTAAATATGGACAGCATCGCCTGTAGGAATCTAAATCTGATCTCTCGTATAGCTTTTATAAAGTGCGATTCGTTATTTACCTACTGGTTGATAATAACCGATAACCAATATATAATACTATTAAAGCTAAAGTGAGACCAAATACTGCGTGTGTTATTATTGGCTACATGACCATCCCCAAATATAACAATATATATTTCAATACCCGATTTCACATGAAAAAATTGTAAAATATACATAAACGAATCTTTACATACATATATAAACACATATACGCACACACAAATACATACACGCACGCACACACACACACATATTTATATATATATATATCTGTCTTAGGGTGGGAAAGCTCGAATTCCCAAGCCATCTTCTCACGGTGACAGGTTCTTGTTCTCTATATATATTTGAGGGGGAAACTGAGAGTTCAAGCACATTATAACCAAGTCTCTTCGCAAAGGATATGTAAGAAGTACGTGCTTGTCATACCGCTACTTTCTCCCGTTCACACGTGGCTACAATAGTGGAATCAAGTGTCGGGTTTATTTGTGGTGATTTTTGGGGTGGTGCTGACCTGAAGATTTTTTCATCACCATCATTAATAGCTGAGCTGAATGATGAACTTTCAAGAATTATCTCGTACATCTTCTTGACTTATTCATCCTGCTTTCTCTGTCTTGCTTTCATATCACTAATTCTTTTTATCGTTTTCTGAATGGTTCTGCATCAACACCAGCGAATAATGTAGACATCCGATTTTCTCGCTGTGTCTCAAGGAAAGCTTTGTCTTCAGATGGGAAATCCTCTCATTCTAGAACGTCCTAGCTCGCAATGTCAAATAGATCATCAAGATCAACTTTCTAAATCTTACGCTATGCAATGCCTTGTCAGTCATCCTTGACTTCTTTTTTCCGTCTTTAATACTCCTTATACAATTTATCAATTGAAGCGCCGAATTTTTTTTTCTATTCTACTAGAGGTATTTCTTTCCCTCCACACTTCCTGGATCTTCTGGCATGTATTGTTTAGGGAAACTGACATTTAATTCCCGTTTTCGACATGATTAATATGACAGATGAACAATTGTTGTTTAGAAGTGAGTCAGGTCTGAAATAACTCAAACTGCCAAATGGCCTTTCTGGTTTCCATCTTCTTATATACCGTGAAAGATGAGAAGCAAAATCAATCAATTAATTTTATATTAACAAGCCTTTGGGTTCTTACATTTCTAGAACCCATTCAGGTAATGTAAAGCAAACGAGAAGGAAAATATTTCTTAACAACGGATGGTACTTAACGAAAACCGACGTGTTTACTACTCCCTAATACAACCAGCACTGAACAACCAATGCAATGAACCTTGCATTAGAAAAGTATTGTTAACTCATTATCTTCCAGAATTATCAAAACAAATATCGAAATATTCACTCATCAACACGATATCAAGTACTTCTTTGTACGAACAATAAAACTAAACCACAAATGTAAAATTATTTTCATATAATTAGTTTAATTTTATGGCTCATTTATTTTTTTCATTTAGGATCTTATAAACGGTAGAAATGTCTCCTGCATGTAGACATTCAGATACAGACAAAAAATGCAGCCTGGCTACAACCAAAGAGACAGAGTCAGAGTATACGAAGGTGCCATGGAAAAGTATAAGACCCTCATAGAACTGGACATGAAAGGAATTTGCCCATTATACAGGAGCAAATCATGGAATAGCTTAGATAGGGCTAGACATAAGATAGGGAAAGCCACCTCATGGTACGACAACCAGAGATACCAGAGTGTCATGTTTGTGGACGCCACCCCTGGAGGGAAATTAGCTAACCGGTGTAGAAAGGCCCTGAGAAAGACCCACTTAAAAATAAAGGTGGTAGAAAAGCCAGGAACCACCATAAAATCCCTGATCAGCAAAACCGACCCTTTTAAGAAAACCCACTGTACCAATAGGAAATGTATCATATGTAAGGTGAACCCCCGAATAAACTGTAAAACTAGAAACGTAGTCTATAGCATAAGATGTACAGAGGATACTTGCAGAAACATGACAACATACATAGGCGAGACAGCTCGTAGCATAGGTGAAAGTATAGACCAGCACTGGGGGGAACTAAAAGGACGAAAAAACGGGTCAGTACTATGCGAACATGCTAGACAACAACATGACGGTAACATAGACAACATAGAAATTAGAATAATATCTAAACATAGAAATGACCCAGCAGATAGGCAAATCAGAGAGGCCAGTGAAATAGAAATTAGAAGACCAAGGCTAAACAGAAAGAATGAATGGCATAACAACAACACCGAAACAAACAACACTGACCTAAGAGAAGTATAAATAAGTAAATAAAATAAAATAAATAAATAAATAAATACATACACAAGCAAAATAACAACAAGCACATAAACACACACTAGTCACCCATCACACAGCAAACAAAACACTATACACACACGCAAACGCATGCGCAAGGAAGACAAAATAAAATAAACAAGCAAGCAAATAAATAAATAAATATATAGACAGATTGAATAAAAATGGCGTAGACATACAACACAACAGGAGGAAAATATAACACCACTGACGATGTTGCAGATGTGCAACGAAAGATTTATGATAAACTATATATATGTGTTTGTGTCTATATTGTATCTGTATTATTTTTGACCGTCGTTCAGTCAATGGCAACATTTAGGACCGAGTAAGTTAGATTACCGATATAAAAGACAGCGAGAAGCGAAAACCAACCAAACAGTGAGTGTGTTCTGTTATTAATTCTGGCAATATTACACAAATATGACCCTCCCAAGTATAACAATATTTGTTTTGACACACGATTTCATATAAAAAACCTCGCAAAACTAATTCATCGCCGCTATATATATATATATATATATATATATATATATATATATATATATATATATATATATATATATATACATATACGTATATATATATATATATATATATATATATATACATACAAAAATGCATATGAAGTTCATCTCGGATAGGCTTTAATGTAGATAAATTATATTCTTCATGATTTATTCACGATTCTCTATTTAAAATTGGTGCTATATACTATCACATTAAAATAGATAATACCACTGGCGTCGCAACAGGGAAAAATCTATGTTCGCAACAAAGCTCTAATATGGAAATTGCGTATTATGTTACATCTTATGCTTAAATTTTAACTAGAAATTCAATAAGTAAAGAACTTTACCTATTTAATAATAGCGATTTAGTAAAATATTCTGAATAACCCGAAATAATGCATCATAGTTGAAATATTTTCATGTATTTTCATGACACCGCTGGTGGATAGTTGTTAGTAGAGATAGATATTTTTTGATGTATAAGGAATCAGCTTTAATTTCTATCTGAGTGGGAGATATCTATTAATTTTGGAAAGGTTAAAGGTTAAAGGTTAAATTAAATTTTTTCACGTACGCTCGTTGAGGTCTATATTTGAACTAATATAAAATATGGGATTATCAACTAAAGTCGAGAATCACCAGCTAAACAAAGTAAGGATCATTTACAGTGTCTTCCATAAGTTACTACTTTTCCTGGGTTGGCGTGTCGAACGAGTAGAGGTGGAAGAGCGAAAATAACTTAGACTGTGATATGTTGTAAATTTGTAAACACCCAGGAAAAACATCCGTTGACCTAGAAGGAAACACAACTCAACAAACATGGGTGTGTGAGTCATATGGGGTTTATTTGAATCACTAGTTTGTTATACTTTATGACGAGGAAAATGTGTCTTACATTAGTAAAGGTTTTATGCAACCATACCATACATAATCCAATCTAAACAATTAAATAATTGCAATTAATTGTTTCTACTTTGGCACAAGGCCAGCAATTACCCAGTGGATAACTGGTACTTTATTTTATCGACCCCGTAAGGATGAAATGGAAAGTTAACCTCGGCGGAATTTAAACTTAGAATGGCAAGGGCCGTAAATATGTTAGAAGGAATGGCGTCCGACCCTCTACCTATACTGCCAATCCACGTGAAATAGAACCGAATCATTTAGCCGCATTATATTTCTGATACTTGAGGTAAAAATATAAAGGGGTACATATGTAAACAAATAAATATACTTTAGCTAATTTAAAGGCTAATTAAAGACAAAGTAATAATTGTTTCTACTTTTGGCACAAGGCCAGCAATTCACCAATGCATTACTGGTACTTTATTCTATCGACCCCGGAAGGATGAAAGGCAAAGTTAACCTCGGCGGGACTAAAAACTAAGTAATAATGAAAGGAAACAATATATTTCTAGAGAATAATTCCATACGTTTATCACTGCTATAAAGTAACACAGTAAACAAAATTGATTTAAAAAAAAAAAATAACATCCATCATTCGATATTCGAACTCACATCACTTGATTCTTAACTTCTAAATTTTCTGAAGAATAGCATGTTTCGTCTATTCATCAACAAATGACGCATAAACAAATCGATTACCAATTCTATAAGACACCAAAGAAGATTGTGCTATAAATCTATAGTGTTCTATAGACAACGGTTCTTATATCTGACAAGTGTTGTAAATCTTAGAAACGATGAGTATCAGGTATCTTATTTTTTTCACTATTTTCTCTATCATTGTTTTCCATTATTTTCTCTCTGATATATTACTAAATTACGTGTCAACGCGACGATACCGCTAGCATAAAGGTTTATAATATATATATATATATATATATATATATATATATATATATATATATATATATATATATATATATGTATATATATATATATATTGTCATGTTGCTAATAAGAAACACACGCCAACAAAAAACAAGATGGCGTAGGACAGAACAAAGGAGATGCACAAAAACAAGGAAAAGAATCCCCAGTCACTGAAGAGGTCATAGAATGTGTGACGAAAGAACTTTGACGATATATGAACAACCGTCCGGTTATGGAACCAACCAACCAACCAACCGGAAATTTATAAATTCTTAAATTTATAAATTTAATTTATAATAAATTGGAGTGAAAGCAACTGGTGCGTGTGTTTCTTATTGGCAACATGACCCTCCCAAAGCATAACAATATCGGTTTCAACACACGTTTTCAGATAAAGAATCTTGTTAAACAAATTCAGAAACGAAATATATATATATATATATATATATATATATATATATATATATATAACAAAGGAAATGTGGTAAGGAACCAGATGGACCATAACGCACCAGATTACTCAATACTTAGGGTAGTAGAGTGGGAAATAGGAAAAAGTATGACCCCGACGGCAGAGCTCAAGCCGTTTCGACGGCTATTTCTGGACTCAGAAATAGCCGTCGAAACGGCTTGAGCTCTGCCGATGGGGTCATACTTTTTCCTATATATATATATAGTTGTGTATAGTGGTAGCTATGGTGCTTCCATAGGCGGTATGCCAAAATTAGCACTCGATATTCATCAGAGTAGAGTGTAGATATTATAAAGAAAACAAAAAATCAGTGATGCATCTGGACTTAATTTATTTCGTGTTACAAATGTTTCGCCGGCATGTAGCTCGAGTCATGGTCCTTGTATGAATCTGGCTGATTCTACTTCTGCAGGTTCTTTCAGACACGGGTGTTACGTCCGCAGCAAATTTTGACGTAACACCCATGTCTGAAAGCACCTGCAGAAGTAGAATCAGCCAGATCCATACAAGGACCATGACTCGAGCTACATGCCGGCGAAACATTTGTAACACGAAATAATGCATCACTGATTTTTCGTTTTCTTTATAATATATATATATATATATATATATAAATATATATATAGCCTGTAGATGGAAAAGATGAAGGAACGAGGGAGCACCCTCTCTCTGTGCTCCTGAGGAGAAGGGTTGCACACTTTTTTCGGGCGTGTGTACGACCCCCCCCCCTTGTATTTGTCCCCTTCTTTTGCGCCCTCGTGGCAATAAATAGAAATATATATATATGTGTGTATGTACATATACGTACACCCACATATATATATATATATACGTGTATGCAATTTATGTACTTTGATTTTGACTTATTGTGTTTTGTTTAGCATACATTCGCTTTAATGTACCAAATGTTCTTCTAACTTAGCTCACAACAAGGACGTCTGTATATTTCATTTTTGTTTCTTGAATTGTCTTTCATCATAGATATGTCCAAAATAAGTGTTTCTACTTTAGGCACAAGGCCAGCAATTACCCAGTACATTACTGGTACTTTATTTTATTGACCCCGTAAGGATGAAAGGCAAAGTTAACCTCGGCGGGATTTGACCTCAGACTGTAAAGGGACGTAACTATGCTAGAAAGCATGGCGTTCAACTCTCTACCGATATTGCCAATTCCCCGCCCTATGTGATATGTCCAAAATAATGTTTCTCAATATAAATACTTAGGAAGTTGTATATAATATTGTACATAATATTGATTTTCTTATATATTGATGAAAATCATGTCAAATAAAATTATAGCTACATTACAGTACTTTTAAGTAAGTCGTTTAACACGAATTGTGTATATTTATATTTGTTTTACCTATGTGAATATATATATATATATATATATATATATATATGTGTGTGTGTGTGTGTGTGTGTGTGTATTAATATATATATATATTTATATATAAATATGAATAATATATATATATATATATATACATGTACACAGAGAGAGGGAGAGAGAAAGAAAGAGAGAAAGCGAGAGATAGATAGATAGATAGATAGATAGAGAGAGATTCTGATATTCTTTATCCTTGTCCTACACGCGTGAAACTAGCAAGTCATTGTTTAACTATAGTATTTGTGTCTCTTTTAATCGTGAATGATATCTATACACACACACACACACACACACACACATATATATATATATATATATGTGTGAATATGAAAACATGGCGTGCTGAGGGACTTGACTCCTTCTTCCTCCCGTTTGACCTGTGCGAAATTCTTTCCTTGCTCACATTTCGACCAGGTTTGATGGTCTTTATTCTCTCTCGTCCAATATTTCACAGAACTTATATTCATCCATTTCTGGGACTTGACTCCTTCTTCCTCACTTCTCATTGCATTACCATCTTTGATTATTTACAGTCTCGCTCGTTCCCCTTATTTACGTGTCCCACGACTTTCTTTAGCCGTTGCTCGCACCAATCGTAGGTATATGGTCTTTAAAGCGATGAAATACCTATGAAGGTTGGAAGATCGCTGATTATGGACTAAATTTATTCATATATATATATATATATATAGAGAGAGAGAGAGAGTCAGAGATAGATAGATATATATATAGATATAGATATATTTTACAAAGACTATCGTACAACATACTATTCCGATATATATATGTATTATTATGTAAATGTTGGAAGTATTTCATGTAGTAGAATTGTGTAAGTGTCCAGATGATAGAAGTGCAACAAAACATTATAAGACATAATCGATATTAAGAAATGAATCAAAAGTGAACATCATTAAAGCATTGTTATAATTGTTTCTACTTTAGGCACATGGCCAGCAATTACCCAGTGTATTACTGGTACTTTTATTGTATCGACCCCGTAAGGATGAAAGGCAAAGTCAAACTCGGCGGGATTTGAACTCAGATTGCATTGTTATAATGACGATTCCACGTTGTAGTTATTGCGTGTTGACTATAATAATTGTTTCTACTTTAGGCTCAAGGCCAACAATTTGAAGGGAAGGAGAACGTCGATTAAATCGACCCAGTGAATTACTGCTACTATATTTTATCGACCCCGTATGGATGAAAGACAAAACATTATAAAAGATAACAATAAACAATAAAATTATAATAATAATTATTCTCCAATAGAGGCATTACCATCCAGGGTTGTCTTACGAACCCTACAAATCCTAAACTAACATACTCTCAAAGGAGGGCTCCCTCACCTCTTTAAGCTCTCCAGCCTACAAGCGCAGAGTCCGAGTAAGTCCATTCACTCGGACAATCTTCGCTACATTCCTCCACATTTTAACAAATGTATTGTAAATGGGACAGCATCCTCACCATCTTTTGGAAGCGGAACTTGAAAAAGTTGATGAGCGCCCGGTCGAAGAGAAAGAGACTGTCCTCAGTCATTTCGGCCGCGTCTATCATAGCTTATACCTTAATACGATAAATATCGTTAAAGTCATATTTTAATTAGGATTATGTGACTAAGCCTTAACAAGAAATCGAGGTCTTTGTTCCTCACCTGATTATTCCGTTAGTATCCTAATTAATATACTATTATAAACAGACAAATGGATCAAACGTATTCTCATTAAATGTTTATTTATATTTACCATTGACAAAGATAACAACGTTGCTAAAATATGAACTGTGATACTTAATATCAGCATGCGAAACCCTTTCAGCTGATCATGTTCACACGAATATTCATTTGACAGACTTGAAATACTATGAATGTTAATATATTGACTGATATTTTAAATATCGAGTATTAACGAGGGAGGTATGTATTAATAATTTATTAGATTCATACATTTTCAGAATATTTTAACATCTATATAATACAACTTTGATTATTTTGATATTCCTGATTCATAACTATGAATATTTTAAGGATCAAGTTATTCACGGAAGCACGCATAGAATATACGAAAAATACTAACAAAAATTAAGAACCATGATTGAGGCCTATAATCAAAGTCTGAATCCATTTACCAAAGCTACCCACATCATAAAACTGTGTTTTGCCGGAATATGGAGGAGAGAAAATAATGTTTTTGTTTTTGTTTAACTCATGCACATAAGTGTACTAGTGAATAAACTATTGTATATAGTATGAATATGGTACTGAGGAAAGGAGTTCGAGCACCTGAGATTATATCCTCACTATAATCCGTTTAGTGTGTGTTCAGATCATGTGGAATATACAAGAAGGAAGGGAACTAATATAGACTGGGCTGATTCTAGTTCTCTGGAAAAAAATTCATACAATGCATATCTCTATCTATCTCTCTATCTATCTATCTATCTATCTATCTATCTATCTATCTATCTATCTATCTATCTATCTATCTCTTCATACACCGAGGAGGTCGGCACCTTACTGAAGGAATACGAAAGATTCACAGGAGCGAAGCTGAACAGAGACAAGTCCATCGGTTTGCAACTCGGATCGTGGAAGGCAAACCGATGCCTTCCGATGGCGTCGTGGGACGCTGGACGGAAGCACCGGTGAAGCTGCTCGGTGTCTGGTTTGGTCTGGACCTCCAGGTGGAGAAGAACTGGAACGAGGTGACGGCCAAGGTGTTTGCACTCACCCAGAAGTGGGCCGAGTGCAAACTATGCTTGAAAGTTCGATCGGAGGTGGCGAACACTTTTATAGCGTCCGTCATCTACTACCGCTTGACCGTCGAGCCTTGCCCAGCCAAAACGAACACCAAAATGGAGCGCGCGCTCTTCCAATTCCTTTGGAAGAAGCGTGCTCCTTTGGTGAGAAGATCCATCCATTGTCAAAACTCTTCCAACGGAGGGCTGGGGTTACCGTGGCTGACGATGCGCAAACACGCGCTCAGGCTGCGGCACCTCCACGTATTCCTCACCGGACAACCGGTGTGGGCCTCCTTCGTGAGGCGAGCCTTCCCAAGACTCGTCTCGCTGACCGAGCTGCAGTCCTGGGTCAAGCAAAGACCGTGGAAAATGGGCGACTGGCACATCGAATGTGCTCAGGTGGTCACAGCCCTCTGGCAGGCGGACCCGGCGATCAGTGGAGACTCCACTTCGTCATTCTATAGAGGGTTGATCCGCAGCAAGTGCGACGACGTGCTCGGTGAAACTCTAGGCGTAGAGGAAGATGAACTGGCCAGTCTGTTCGGTAGGACCTTCCGCCCGGGTCCAATGGACAACTTCCAAAACTCCCTGGCCTGGCAGTGCTACCGAGGAGCTCTACCAGTTCGAGACAAGCTCTACAGACATGGGCGCCCGAGCAGAGACCCTTCGAAAAAGATCTGTCCGAGGTGCGTGCAAGACGAAGAAACAGTCGCGCACGCATTCATGCACTGCATGGGCGTTACCGACCTGTGGGGCTATGTAGAACGACTATTGTCGCGGGTGGGACACATCCGGTTGACGACCGAGTCCATTGTCATGATCAAACCGCCACCCTCGTTCAAAACGAAGGAGAGGCGGTTTCCCTTTGTGTGATAGCTATGGCGAAAGAGGTTGTATGGTGGAGAGGGTTGAAAGGGCTGAGGTTAGACACCTTTCTCTCCGGCCAACAACTGATTCTTTTTTTCAAATACCACTTTAGAAGAAGAATCAGGATGGAGAGAGAGATTCTGTACCCCAGCAAGTTTTATGAAAGGTGGGTGAAAGTGGCGAGAATGGCCCGAGTGAATGGGCCTTCTCTCAATATCAGCCTGTAAGTTGAGGAAAAAGAGGAGGAGAGGAAATGGGTACAAACTCTCCGTAATCCTGGAGATGAGTTACCCATATGTAATGTATCCCCCTATTGGGGAAAATCGATTAACTTTTAAATTGTATTTGTGATAGTATTTTACACGTTTTTATTGTATGTAAACTTCCCTCTTTGTATTTCTCCCCTTATTTTGTGCCCCTGTGGCTAATGAAACATATCTGTATATATGTTTCTCGCTCATCCCTCTCTCTATCTCTTTATAAATAAATAAATATATATATATATATATATATATATATATATATATATATATATATATATATATATATATATGTATATTGATAACTTGATGTCATGACCTGGCGAATTCTTTCAAACCATGCTTCAGAACTCAGTCAGGTCTGAAGTAAAGAAGTATTGTTACAGAGTTTAGGGGTTTATCCAGAATTTCTTGAAGGAGTTTGTCCAAACACGTTTTGAATTTTATAGAAGTATTTTCTGTCCTGAAATTATGATGGCATGATATTAAAGCGAGCAGGACCAGTTGAGGTGAAATAGTCGCATATAATATTGTTATGTGACGTGAGGGAGATAGCCCAATGCAAAAGGCTTGGGTGGGTTTTAAAGTCAATACCAACATAATGTGTGTAAAATTGCTGGAATAATTCACATATACAAACAATTTGGCGCAGGCTTTGGACAGAGTAAAGCTTGATATATTCTAGACGATGCGAGTTGTTAAATGTTCATAATAATTTCTTTCCCGGTGGCACCAGCAGATAACATTGTGTAAGGTGACCTCGGGAAAATGTAGAAACGAGAAGGATAATTGTATGAATTTCTCCAGATCGGACAGTTCTAAGAATCAAGGAAAACATCCTTCGGGCCATATCAACTTGGATGTTTATGTATGTACTCCAGTTTAAGTTGTTACCGCACTCTCTATCTGCTAGCTTAGACTCGACAATTTGCCAGACACTTTACCGAGAAGGCTTTACAAGGAGATACCTCTATAATTGGAACAATCTTTCTTATCTCACTTTTGTAAAATAGGGATTATCGCTCCTGATTCCCATTAAAATGTCTAAAACAAGACTTCCTCTGGTAAAGAGCTTTTTTCTCTCCTTAACTTATGCACGTCTACCTTTTTATTTCTTCTTCTAACTGTCGGCCTATCTTCTTACGGAGGGCTATCATTCGAAACGGTGAAACTCCTGTCGTAATAAGATATAACTTCATTAACTGTATAGTTCTATTGTGTTGTTTTACCTCGTTGGCATTTTACACATACACACACATAGTCACACACATATATATATACAGGCATGCATATATATATGTATGTTTGTATGTATGTATATATGCATGTATGTATATATGGATGTATTATGTATGTCATCTCTCCCGGTGATTTTGGATGGCCATTGACACTTAAGAGCTCCTTTGCCCTCTGACAGGTTTTGTTTTTAGTCCTGCAGGATGTCCAAAGTCACCCTCCTCACCAATAAACCTTGGTGGGGTTACCAGTTTAGTCGCCAACGACCCGATCATGAGCAAGGTTGTACTGCGATACATGTTACCAGTAGCACCAACTGGTGACCTGACATACCTAGCCTTTGTCAAGGCAGAATTCTAGGAGAAGGAAAACTCTGATATAACACCTGCAACCCTGATGGTATCCAATTATGTTGACTGTTTCTTCCTTTTGGTAAATATCATCTTGGTTAAGAGAGTGGGGCTGGCTTTGTGCAGTGCCTTTGCTCACTATAAAAGCTTCGCGGCACAGGCATTGCTTTATATCTGGAGATCTCTCTGCACTTGTCGTCACATTGTACCATGGGCCCAGCACTATGTGTTAATAATTGTCACAAGTGTAGTGTTTGTACCAGAGTTTTCAAGTCGCTGGCTGGACTAAAAAGTCACACTCGTTCAGCGCATCCGTAGGGGTTCTCAATAATCGATGTAAAGTAGTGGCCGTACTCGAAAACGAGTTGGCAGCCACCATTATGTATCTATGTGTATTGTTATTGTTCTACCGCAGAGTTATTTCGTCAATAGCATCATATCAAACTCATCTTTATCAGAAAATGTATAGCTTCAAAAATATAATTCAATTAAACATTTTGACTTAGTGAACTTCATATCAAAGTAACCAGGCGCTAATCCATATCGTATCGGTCTGGCTCAGCTCGGGGGAAAGTACAAAACGAGTAGCATTAAAAACACAATAAAGAACGAATCGATAACATGAATATAATATTTATTACCGAATTCACCATGCTAAAACGCTATTCACGTTACATTTAGACAGATCTTCTATATCCGCTGGACTTCTATTAACAATAAAAGTACAGAATGTAACTAATCTGTAAAAACAATAAGTAAAGTTATACGATCAACTTCACGATAACATATTGTTACGCTTTCAAATATAAAATATGGTTTAAAAGAAAGAAGTTAAGAAATATTCATATGTCTATGGTTGTCTGGCGTTTATCAATTTA
>OZ024746.1:67125319-67137819 GCA_964016885.1 Eledone cirrhosa | reverse complement strand
TTTAAATAATTAATCCTCTATTGGAAACACCTTTTAAGTATTTCCTAACACAGTAATTTAACACCAGTCGTGTTAAGAGTATGTGATTGCTTTCTTCGGGGATTCCTCGTCTTCAAACTTTCTATTATTCTTTCGAGGGTCTTTCTTTTCCTTCAGTTGCATATTTTGGAAATTAAATCTGTATGTACTTAACGTAGTTCATGAAAGCTGATGTAAGATCATATTAATTAAGCTATGAACGCATTCAATGTTCAATTGACAGTGTCATAAGTCTCTCTTCTTTAGAATACATAGTAAAATACGATTGCACCTTAGTTGAAATACGAATATGTTGGACAATATTTTTTTGTTGTATTAAAGTATTTTATGTTTTGGGTGCCTAACTAGTGTGGCGATATTTTTACTTTGTATGTGCTTTTGAAGTGCATGAAATTACACCAAATCTATGGAATAATGTTATTGAAGTCTCAGTTCATTGATTTCTGCACCCTCGGTACACGAGTCCTGGTTTATTAATGGTGGTGATATGTCAAATATAGAGATGGAAATATGGTTAGAATAATATATGCATACTCAGACACACACACACACATACACACACACACACACATACACACATACACACACACACACACACGTTATATATATATAAACATATATATGTATATATGTGTATGTGTGTTTGTGTGTATAAATATATATATTTGAATACGTATATATATACATATTCAAATATATATATATATATATATATATATATATATATATATATATATATATATATATGTAGGAGGTGAGTTTTATTGTAGTACAATAAAGCAATGCAGATATCGGATAAGAAGCACTCTACAGTTTGTGGGACTGGAGTATGCATAATATAAGATCAAAAGATGGTTAAAGGAGTTCCATATATTTTATGATGCGCATTTCAAAAACAAACATCATCAAGCAATAATATTTGTGTTTTCATCAGATAAAACAGGAAATTGAAATTGCCACAATACATACATTTCTTCTTTTGACGTTAGAATATTCACCCACAATTATTATTTTTTTCTCTCTATCTTCATACATAATTTCCCTTCGTTAATTTTCAAATTCCTTTAATTTATACATTATCTTCCAACGGTTCCCAACCTCTCTATATTAAAACAATATATCTTTTTCTCAGTTATAAAAACTATCTCTTTCTCTCTATCACCCATCTCTCCCCCTCCACCTTCACTCTCATCTCCTCCCCCCTTTTTTTCATCCTTTCCATCCCCTCCCTCCCTAAATAAAATATTTTTTCCTCGCACATATCCTCCCTTCGTTAATTTTCAAAATTTTTAATTTATACAGTATCTTCCAACGGTTTTCAACCCCTCTATGTAAAAAATATATCTCCTCTCAGTTATAAAAACTATCTCTTTCTCTCTATCACCCATCTCTCCCTCTCATCTCCTTCCCTTTTCATCCTTTCCCCCCCCCCCTCTCTAAATAAAATATTTTTCCCAATATCACACATCAATCTAAAACCACTTTTCATATGTTGATTTAAAACTGCACTATCAACAAGTGTTTTTTAGCCTTCATATCATGTTCTCCTGTTTTATCTGATGAAAACACAAATATTATTGCTTGATGATGTTTGTTTTTGAAATGCGCATAATAAAATATATGGAACTCCTTTAACCATCTTTTGATCTTATATTATATATATATATATATATATATATATATCAGAAAGGGTGTGGTAAAATACCAAGTGGACCATAACCCACCGGAGTACTCCATACAAGACCCCGACGGGTGAGCTACGGCCGTCGGAACTGAGCTCAACCCTCGAGGACCGAGGACCGAGGACCTCGAGGACTTTTCATATAAATTTATTATTATTATATATATATATATATAATATATACAGTATATATATATATAGATATATACAGTATATATATATATATATATATATATATATATATATACAGTATATATATATATATATATATATATATATATATGGGTGTCTCACTGTGTATGTGTGTGTGTGTGAGTATTTGAAACTGAATGTATCTAAAATTCTATTCCGTTTGTATTTATCAATCAGAAGCTTTTGTAGAGGACGCTTCCCAAGGTGCTGCGCAATGAGAGCAAAATGAAATCCACATAGTTGCATGGCGAATATCTTAACCACGGACATGATTGCGATGATATTCACAGATCAATAATATCTGTCATATTCAGTATATTCATATTATGCCGTTCTTTCTTATTTAATAGTGTACCAGAAGATATATCAATAGGAACAAAAATCCCATTTCATATTAGAATTGATTATTTATAAGGCAAAGAAATATAAAATTGCTGCCAGCCATTTATGTTGAAATTCAATGACTACATTTGCTGTTCGCAACAAGTTAAAATGGAATGGAATGTTTTTTTTCTTCAAATATTTTAAAAGCCAATAGCAAAGAAACAACAAAATAAAACATTTGGATAATAGATTTTTTTTTTACCATTCATGCACTTAGATCAGCTTAGTGAGGAGATGCAAGAAACCACCCACTAGGAATATCAACGATCAGCTCTACTCCCAAACAAAAGGTTGCGCTGACCACCCACGGAGAAGCTTTATATCTATATAAATAGTGCAAGTGTATAAGTATATATATATATATATATATATATATATATATATATATATATATATATATATATATATATATATAGAATTCACAAGAATCAAAGCTATGTTCAAAGCATTTATTCACTTACAATTGTTTCATCCAAACCTAGTCTTGAGGTCTTCGGAGCATTTTTCAATGTTTGTACACATAATTGACCTCCTTTCCAACGCAAGAGACATACAGATACAAATATATATATATATATATATATATATATATTGATGTACAGTGGAGTGACATATATTATACTATATTATTTCTGTATAGCAATTGAAATTCAAAATCAAATCAAAATTAAAATTAAAACAAAATTAAAACAAAATTAAAATACATTCGGCATTTAACACAGATAATGCAAGAGGATAGTTTGTTAGTCAGATGTAGTAGTTAGTGTATGCGTTAGTTACACGTGGGGCATGCAAGTGTGTCCCATTTATATATGATTATTGTGTGGCAGGGTGTTGCATGTAATACAAGCACTTTAAACGGGTAAGTAAGAGTATTATGGTGGTTGTAGTGGTAAGGTATTTTTTGTATATAATAAAAACGTATGTGTGCAGAAAAATAAAAATAAAAAGGAGAAGCAAAAGAAAGTTATGATTTTCGTATCCACCACCATTTTCACATTCAGGAAAAGTAATAGATAGTTTTTACATCCATCACATAAGTAACGATGATTCCATATTGGATGTTTGATGCATTAAATTAAATTATTTTAGCTTATTGCGGCTCAGTGTTATTTAATCCAAATTTATAGAATAAGTTGATTCTGCTGCGAGAATTTACAGCAGTTTATTATCCGGAAGTAAGTGTGTAATTAAGGGGAGTTAATGTGTAAGGGGAGGTAACTAGCGGATTTCCATAACTAAATTCATTGTTCTAACATACATTATAAGGCGCCTCAATTGAGTCCCTTATATAGACGGTTATATATTTATATCCAGTTTCCAATTTTAAATACAGTCTACTCTATCATGATGTACTAAAGGTATCTACATTAGGATGATTACTCCCTATCATACAGTGCTACAACTGAATACTCCATACAAAGAGCCATATCTTTATATCAAAGTTCACTGCAAATGTAGTTTACTCTCAGAACATGTCAGCGGACCTATTAGAATTATGTCTACATAACCCCTGGTAAGTTCTGGAGCAGCGTATGGCTGTTTGCATGGCAAAGCCAAATACATCTCTAGAGCAGACAAATACATCTCTCATTTACAATGTCATTAATCTATCCATCAAGTAATACTTGCATATATAACTCACATACTATTCATACATAATTCATTGCACTCAACATATAAGTTAGACAGATCTTTTATGTTAATAAATTAATCTTATATATGTCCAAAGTTATCACTCCGTACATATAAATACAATTGCATATATGATTCATTGTCGAATCTGGTATTTAACGCTTATATAGACTGTATTGTATCACGATATAATTATAAGTAATTGAAATTAATTATACTAAAAGTAGGTGTTTATGGGGATATTTCTAGGGTATAAAGTTATAGATAGATGGAATGATTTGTGTCGAGATAGGGTGGATCAGAGAGTGTGGAGTTGTGGTGTAAGGTCTGCCCTTGAGGTGTGGTGTTAGAAGTGGTGCTGGGTTCAAGTTTGACATTGTTATATATTGGGTTTAACGTTTTGGAAGGAGTGCCGGAAGCGGTGCTGGCACGACGCAAACACTCCGATTTTTATTAAGGAGGTTATGGTCTGAGAAGATTATAGTAGGGGTCTCTAGTAGACAGAGGTTACAGAATTTATTAGGTGGTTTGTATAAGATCTATTTCTAGTTTTTAGATAGTGTATGTAGCTAGATAGTGAAGTGGAGTTGGCTAGACTGTGTTTTTTGAAATAATGGAGGTGTGAATTGTATCTGGTTTTGAAGCAGTTCGAAGTAGAGCCTTTATAGGTTTCAGAA
Organism: Eledone cirrhosa; assembly: GCA_964016885.1. Lineage (NCBI taxonomy): Eukaryota > Metazoa > Mollusca > Cephalopoda > Octopoda > Eledonidae > Eledone > Eledone cirrhosa. The sequence continues at coordinate 67,133,211 of OZ024746.1, read as the reverse complement.
GAGTTGCTAGTTATGACGGTGCATGAGTATATGATGTCCTTGATTAAGCAGTTTTTAACTAAAGGGCAGGTTCTATTAGATCTACAGTTACAATTATTTTGGATGTTAACCTGCCGGTTATTATGTTGTGTAGAAGTCCGGTTGCTAGGTATTGCATTATCGCTATGGGGGTTGTCGCTCCCAGCGTTATTGATTTCACTAGTGCTATTAGTATTATTACTATTGATATCAGGGTTTGCAGATATAACGTTGTTTTGAAGGTTTACCACCTGCCGTGTTTAGTTTGTTGAAATGTCTTCACGCCACAACCAAAACCAACGCCTGTGGAGGATTTTCCTCTCCCCGGCTCATCCCAACTGGAGACAGATTGTGACGACGAGGAGTGGGGAACAGTATCAGGAAAAAAGAAAAAAAGAAACCAAAAAAGAAAAAATTATCTTCCTTCCCCCTCCAAAAACAAAATACAGAGGGAAACAAATAAACTATCAAACAAAAAAGTTAGGACAGATATGCCACCATCCACACCAGCATCACCAACCCCATCACCACAAACACCAACACCATCATTAACCCCAACACCACCATCACCAACACTACAAAAGTCAACAAAAAGCGAAACAGAAACAAACCCACAACAAACGCAAACAAAACAAAACAACCAAAATGATACACACTACACAGCATTTCATTTGAACAACAACCAATTATTATACTACATCCAACACAACACCAGCATCACAGAAAAAGACGACACGACAACCCAAAAATTCACACCTCCTCCTCACATACAAATCACTCGCATCACACAGAAAACGTACACGACACAAAACAAAAATTCCCCAAAGACATCGGGAACTTCCAACAAACATTCTGTAGGAGGATTTATAAGGACATCCTTCCGGAGGAGGCCACAATCAGTGAAAAGGATGGGGAAACCATCCTTCCTCTACGAGAAGTAAGGTAAGTTGTCTTTCCCATCTTTTCCACTCCATTTCAACATGACCTCACTCACAATAGGCAACATAAATACGCGTGGCTTGGGGTCGTCATGGAAGCAGGGCCACCTGCTCAACGACCTCAGGTCACTATCAGGTCACATCTCCCAGCCGTCCGGGATCGGGGGGAGGAGTTGCTGTGCTTTTTCGGAGAGGTTTGGATCTCGCCATACGGGCCATCTTCCAGGACCAAGAAGGTAAGTTGGTGGTGCTAGACGTGGCCGTCTATGCCCCGACAGGAGCAGGGCGGCCTGATTTCTTCCGGCGTCTGGAGACCTTTCTTGGAACGTCCCGCTCTTTAGTGTTAGTGGGCGACTGGAACGGGATCTTAGATGCAAGCTGGGACTGTGTGGGATTAGTGGATAGGGGAGGGGGGTGCTCAGGCGTTTTGAACTGTCTGACAGTTACCGATTGGATTTCCCGAATGTGCCAATGTGGACTTGGACAAATCGCATAGGATCATCCACATCATATCTAGATAGAGTATCTTGTAGGGAAATAGGTCTAGCATAGGCTGTCCACAATTCAAGATAGTCGGCTACACGGACCACAAATTCGTGATCTTTGTGCTTGACTTAGATAGGCTTCATAGACGAGGACCCAGCTACTGGAAGCTAAACGCGTCCTTACCAGCGGGCAATGCCTACAGAGGCCGGATTAGCGAACTAGTTAAGCGAGCGTTGACGGGGGCCATCGTCAACAACGTTTTGTAAGGCTTTAGCAATAGAGAAATATATAGCAGAGGGAGAATTAGTTAGAAAATTAGACGAGGCGCTTAGCAAAGGCATCGCGACCGACGTACTTGCGGGGAAATTGGCCCTTGACCAATTCTTCAATGCAAAGCACGAAGGCTGCGTTGTCATAGCTAGGGTGCGTGCTCTCAGACACGAGGGGACGAAAGCCGTTCAATGGGCCCGAGTGGAGGAGGCACGTCGTGGCAACAAAGCCACGTTCCGGGCTTTGGTGGACCACGACTAGTGTATGCTACTCGATCCCGGGAAAATGTGTGAAGTGTTCAGCGAAATTTCGCACAGCTGTTCGGGGGCAGCGGCGGGCCGGATCGAGGGATGGACTTTAATGTCTACCTCGATGGGCTGCCGCGGCTCTCGGCCACTGAGGCGGAGTGTTGCGAAAAGCCGATAACAGCCGCTGAAGTACGGGAGGCAATGACTGGCTGCACAAGGGGTAAATCGCCTGGTTTGGATGGTCTGCCCTATGAACTTTACGTTCAGATGCCGTCTTGGCGGACGTCTACTGCAACTGGCAACAGAACGGGAGAATTCCCAGCTCTGTGAGCCGAGGAGCTGTGGCGCTGCTGAGAAAGGATCCGAACAAGGGGGATAATATAGATAATTTCAGGCCCATAACTCTGCTAAACACAGAGTTCAAGATTTTGGCCAAGGTGCTAGCAAAGAGGTTGGCGCTTGTCGTTGGTGTTCTGGTAGGAGAGGCGCAGACATGCACCATTGCCGACAGATCCATCAACGACAACCTCCACCTCATGCGATACATCGTAGAGAGGGTAGCTAGGGAACCTAGCACGGGTGGGTCCTTGATCAATTTAGATCAGTCGAAAGCATTCGATAGAGCCGACCATCGTTACCTAGCGGCAGTCCTGAGGGTGGCTGGCTTTGGGCCCGCCTTCAGAGAAGGGATCGCTGCCATGCACAGCGACATCTGCTCTGTGGTGAGAGTGAACGGTCACCTTTCGGAACCGTTCAACATCGTGCGCTTGGTCCGCCAAGGATGTCCCTTCTCGTCCCTCTTGTACGTACTGACTCTCGAGCCATTACTGCACAAACTGGAGACGTTGAGGGGCGTCCCGCGCGAACTAAGATGCGGAAGATCCGTGTCAGCATATGCAGACGATGTCACCGTAGTGGTGTCGAACGCCAAACACATTGAGGCGATCGGCACTACACTACGAGAATACGAAGCGGTGACAGGAGCAATGATCAACCAGGAAAAGTCAGTGGGCCTGCAGCTCGGCACCTGGAGAGGCAGGTCCATGCCGTCCAACAGCGTCGTCGGGCGCTGGACGGACGGACCGGTTAAATTGCTAGGGGTCAGGTTCGGTCCGGACCTCCAGACGGACAAAAACTGGGACGAGGTGACGAGCAGGGTGGCTTCTCTCACCCAGAAATGGGCGGAGAGGAAGCTATCCCTGAAAGGTCGAGCGGAGGTGGCTAACGCGTACATCGCGTCTGTCATCTGCTACCGCCTGACCGTCGTACCTTGTCCTAAGCCTCGCCTGACTGCGCTGGAGCGTTTGCTCTTTCGCTTTTTGTGGAAGGGACGTGCTCCGATGGTCAGGTGGTCCATCTGTTGTCAACACCCGCTACGTGGAGGGCTGGGCATGCCGTGGCTGATGATGCGCAGACACGCGCTCAGGCTACGACTTCTCCACCTCTTCCTCGACGGTGATCAGGTGTGGTCGCGGTTTGCTAGAAACGTCTTTACCCAGCTCGCCTCCTTGATGGAACTGCAGTCCTGGGTCAAGCGAAGACCGAGAGGGAGCGCTTGGAGACTGGAATGTCTTCAGGCGCTCACAGCCCTCAACCAATCGGGCAATGTGATTGGTGGAAACTCCACCTTGGCGTTCTATAGAGGATTGTTGGAGGGGAAGAGCGACGACGTACTTGGAGAAACTCTAGGCGTCGACGAAAATCAACTAGCCAATCTCTTCGGAAGGACTTTCGGGCCGGGGCCTATGGACAACTTACAGAAATCCCTGGCCTGGCAGTGCCACCGCGGAGCTTTGCCAGTTCCGGATAAACTCTACAGGCATGGAGGTGCCGTCAGCCGGACATGTTCGAGATGCGCACAGGGCGACGAAACCGTCCTGCACGCACTCGTCCAGTGTCCGAGCATTGCTGACTTGTGGGTTTATGTCGAACACCTGCTGTCACGTGTAGGACGGATCCAGCTATCAGCTGAGTCCATCGTGAGGATTGCCCCGTCCTCTTCTTTTAGCCGGGAAGGGCAGGCAGTTTTTATCTGATAGTATGGTGGACACGTTTGAAAGGGCTAAAGACGAGCACTTACCTCTTCGGTGATGCCTGATTAACTTTTTCAAATTTCATTTGAAAAGGAAAATCAGGGTAGAGAGGGAAGTGCTCTCTTCCCAGCATTTTGTTGAAAGATGGGTGAGAGAAGCAAGTATGGCCCGAATGAATGGGCCTTCTCTGAGTATGTGTCTGTAAATTAAAGGTGGAAAACTGGGAGAGGGCACTTGCCCTGGTGGTCAGGGTCACTGTGGTCTTTTAATGGACTTTCTCCACAAATGTCCTCGGAAGTCTCCCCCCTATTGGGGAATTTTTCTTTGTTATTTTTATTACATCCTCTGTTTTTTACACGCAGAAATGCCCATTTGTACCGTCCTGTATTGTCCTGTACTGTCCTTAATGTCTACTTTATGTAAACCCTTGTGGATAATAAAGAAAACATTATTATTATTATAATTATTATTATTATTATTTTATATATATATATATATATATATATATATATATATATATATATATATATATATATATATATATATACATATATATATATATAATTAGTTACAACAGTGACATATACATGCTGATATATACACATATTTATTTTTTATTTTTTCTATGAACTCCGTCATCCTTGAAGGGTATTCTGTATTGTATGTGTTGAGCCACAGGTCGGGTAATAATAATGAAAGTAATAACACAAAGACAACATAAGATTAAATTTAAAATTATTATTTCACCGCTCTGGAGATTTGGAAATAGTTACGTTTCGGGAAAGCACCTTCGTTTGGAAAAATATAAAAAATATTTGAATGAAAACAGAATGCCCGAGTATTTTTGTTGGAATAAATGGTGCTAAATCGAAAGCTTTCAATGTATGAGTCGGACTCCGTCAAGGGTGCCTACTGTCACCTCTCCTTTTCATTATTAACATGGAGAAGGGCGGTGGATTGGCAGTATCGGTAGAGCGTCGGACACCATGCTTTGCAGCATAGAGTTACGGCCCTCTACGGTCTGAGTTCAAATCCCGCCGAGGTTAACTTTGCTTTTCATCTTTACGGGGTCGATAAAGTAAAGCACCAGTAATGTACTGGGGTCAATTTAATCGATTTTCCCCTTCTCCCAAATTACTGGCCTTGTGCCTATAGTAGAAATCATTATTTACATGGACAGGATTGAAATGCGCAGCCAGCTTGGAAGTAATATCATGACTGCCAGGTGTATAATCTGTCGGTCAGAATTTGCAGACTATATGGTGTCATTTATCTCCAGAGAAAGTGGTCTCTGATCTGCAGTCGATAGGTTTGATGCCGGCCGAGTACTGCATGGGAGAAATGAAAATCAGTTCTGCGAAAACTGAGATGTTCCTCCTGTCAAAGAAGCGTGTGCAGTGCACACTACATGTGTATGGAGTTCCACTGAAGCAGGCAGAGAAGTTCAAGTATCTAGGGTTTGTGTTGACGAGTGATGGAAGCCAGGAAGCTGAATTAAGTGCAATCGCAGAAAGAAGAAGAAGAAGAAGAAGAAGAAGAAGAAGAAGAAGAAGAAGAAGAAGAAGAAGAAGAAGAAGAAGAAGAAGAAGAAGAAGAAGAAGAAGAAGAAGAAGAAGAACAACAACAACAACAACAACAACAACAAAAACAAAAACAACAACAACAAAAACAACAACAACAACATAGAGAGGGAAACACCAAAAGAAAAGAAGATAAGGCTACATGTAATTTATTGCGCAAGGCAGCCATTCCGAAAATAAACCTAAAAAAAAATATGTATAAAAGCATGTGCAGATGTAAAAATACTTTCACTTTGTGTGTGTACGTAGTTTTTCATGTGTGAATGTGGGAGAGTGTAGACTATGGGCACGTATATAACTGTTTTTGTGTGCGAAAGTGGAATGTCTGTGCGTTTGAGTCTGTATGTGATATGTGAGTTTGTCTGTTTTATTAAAGTTCTTTGTGCGTGTGAAAGTGTGCATGTCATGTTTTAGACCTGTACTATTTCTTTTGCGCATTTTGAATTTGTGTGTATAGTGAAATCTTGCCATTGCGTGTATGAGAGTGTGTGTTGGCACTGAGAGTGTGTGTAGAATAATCAGTAGGATGTGTGTATGCGTGTGTGTGCTGAACTGTGTGCTAATGTATAAATATAACCGTATAACTACATAGTAGATGTGACCTATGTGACGGTAATCTCTCATATAACTTTTTGGGGTTTAATCTTTAAATCCATCGATCTTTTTAGAAAAGGTTAAATAATGAAAAAGTGAATCGTAGGTCATGAATTTCATTTTTATTTATTTTTATTAGTACTTGCGTGAGAAAAAAAAACGTGTAAATTCAATTTTAGGTAATGAGATGGAAACGCTGTTTATCACGTAAATATTTCGGTTAACGAGGTTGGATGGAAAACAAAAGATTTCTATTACTGAGTGTTTCTTCAATTGTAAAACTGATCATTCAACCACGAGAATAACATCGCTTACGACATGTATAATGTTAATACAGTAATTTGTAAAATATTCTAGATTTACTGGTCAAGTTACACAAATAAATAACATACTTCTTTTCATTAACTGAAATTACTGGCTGGTACTTTATTTATCGACCGGTGGTTTATGAAATCAGAACGTAAAGATACATAATTCTATGCTGCAAAGCATGGTGTCCGATGCTCTACCGATACTGCCAATAATTGTTTCTACTTTAGGCACAAGGCCAGCAATTACCCAATGATACATAAGAGCGAATGTAGGTACTTGATAGTTTTAATAACTACAATACATGCAATTGTTTAAATTCAACACATAAGCTCCATGGTCCAAATAACGAGCTTGAACAGCTCAGCAGAGATAACCCCCTCAGTCATTCTAGATGAAAGAATAAGAGCGAAAAAATAATGAGCAAAAACTGAGATTTTATTTCCCAACAAAATATTTAAACTCTTTTTTTTTTGCCTGAGTTATGGAGATAGATGTTATCCTGGCTTATGTAAAAATTCATGTTTTAGCTTAAATAATTGTAATTTCACTTTAAGAAATGTAGTACACACGGGAAACATAAATAATATTGCAATAATTCAGACCAAGAATATTCCGGGTAAAAAATGGAGCAAACTTGAAAAATGTTCTATGTTGAAAGACCGAAAAAGACTATATACAATCGTTCGTATTTCTTACACAGAACAGAATGGCTTTAGTGATATTTACATTTTATTTTAATCAACAATAAGTGAAATATGTATGTAGAGAGGAATATAAGAATACAAGTATTAAATGTGTTATATATCATTAGATATAGGAAAGGTAACGTAAATCACTGCTAAATATGACAGGTTTTTACTTGGTGCCACAGGCAGAATTGAAACAAAAGTATATGTTCACTTTATAACCCTAGAGATCACCGATTTCAATAAATATAATATACAATCGTCTTAAATACATCAGACCTACTCCAGGAAACACATTCCAGATGTATTCTTGAAGTTAACCCAAGAAAGAAAGAAGCATGGATTACCCTCGATATGCTGAGCTTCAAATATGGTAAGGTTAAACATGATTATGACGTTCCGATATAAATCATGGGTTGCAAAAAATGACACAGTTACCCGAAAAAAACGAAAAAAAACAAAGCAGAGCAGATCATAAAATATATAACACATTCGCACACACACACGGACACACACGTACTAGCACATGCACACACATACACGCAAACACACAGACATACAAATAACCAAACACAAACTCTCACAGGCACGCGCACACTCAGAAATGTACAGAGACAAATGTATACACTCACATTCACACAGAGAACGACGAGAGGAAGGAAAGACACAACAAAAATCGTTATGATAATAGAAATACTAATAATCCACAATATTGCTAAAAGGTGTT
>OZ024746.1:67102819-67120319 GCA_964016885.1 Eledone cirrhosa | reverse complement strand
GTTCAACAACATGGACGTAATATATGGCTTTGTATTCACTATATTCATATCTGCATATAATGTTTAATGCATTATTAATTATACACTAGATTTAAAAGAACTACTGAGTGTGTAGCACTATGTATATATCTATACTTCTCTTTCTCTCTCTTTATATATATATATTCGGAAAACATTTACAGCTGACAATGGAAACTCCTTTCTTCCTTTCTCCCTGTAATTCAGCGCCGAAACATTGGTTCGGGAAACATTTACAGCTGACGATGGAAACTCCTTTCTTCCCTTCTCCCTGTAATTCAGCGCCGAAACATCGGTTCGGGAAACATTTACAGCTGACGATGGAAACTCCTTTCTTCCTTTCTCCTCCTGTTCCGTCCTAACCACCATCCTAAACCTTGTTTTTAGTAACTACACAGCTCCTTTCGTTTCATAATTTTTGTATATATATATATATATATGGAGGAGGTGAGTAATATTATAGAACAATAAAACTATGCATATATCAGATAAGTAGCACTCAACAGTTGGTAGAACACGAGTATATAAAGAAGAAATTAAACGATGGTTAAAAAAGTTCCATATATTTTATTATGCGCATTTCGAAAACAACATCATCCTGGGACAAAAATTGTGTTCTCATCAGATAAAATACAATAACGTGATATGAGGCCTAAAAACACTTGTGAATAAGAAAGTGTCCAGTCAACATATGTTGACTGGACACTTTCTTATTCACAAGTGTTTTTAGGCCTCATATCACGTTATTGTATTTTATCTGATGAGAACACAATTTTTGTCCCAGGATGATGTTGTTTTCGAAATGCGCATAATAAAATATATGGAACATTTTTAACCATCTTTTAATTTCTTCTATCTATCTATCAATCTATCTACAAGAAGTGGGCCGAGTGCAAACTATCCTTGAAAGGTCGAGCGGAGGTGGCGAACACTTTTATAGCGTCCGCCATCTACTACCGCTTGACCGTCGTGCCTTGTCCAGCCAAAACGCTCGCTCCAAAAAAGAACGCGTGCTCTTCCAATTCCTTTGGAAGAGGCGGGCTCCTTTGGTGAGAAGATCCATCTGCTGCCAACACCCTTCTAATGGAGGGCTGGGGATACCGTGGTTGACGATGCGTAAACACGCGCTCAGGCTGCGGCATCTCTACGTATTCCTCACCGGACAACCGGTGTGGGCCTCGTTTGTGAGGCGAGCCTTCCCACGACTTGTCTCGCTGACCGAGCTGCAGTCCTGGGTCAAGCAAAGACCGAGGAAAATGGGCGACTGGCACATCGAATGTGCTCAGGTGCTCACAGCCCTCTGGCAGGCGGACGCGGCGAACAGTAGAGACTCCACTTCGTCATTCTATAGAGGGTTGATCCCCAGCAAGTGCGACGACGCGCTCGGTGAAACTCTAGGCGTAGAGGAAGATGAACTGGCCAGTCTGTTCGGTAGGACCTTCCGCCCGGGACCGATGGACAACTTCCAAAAGTCCCTGGCCTGACAGTGCTACCGAGGAGCTCTACCAGTTCGAGACAAGCTCTACAGACATGGGCGCCCGGGCAGGGACCCTGCAAAAAAGATCTGTCCGAGGTGCGTGCGAGACAAAGAAACCGTCGCGCACGCATTCATACACTGCCCGGGCGTCACTGACCTGTGGGGCTATGTAGAACGACTATTGTCGCGGGTGGGACCAATCCGGTTGACCACCGAGTCCATTGTCATGATCAAACCGCCACACTCCTTCAAAAACGAAGGAGAGGCGGTTTTCCTTTGTGTGATAGCTATGGCGAAAGAGGTTGTATGGTGGACAAGGTTGAAAGGGCTGAGGTCAGACACCTTTCTCTCCGGCCAACAACTGATTCTTTTTTCAAATACCACTTTGGAAGAAGAATCAGGATGGAGAGAGAGGTGCTGTACCCCAGCAAGTTTTATGAAAGGTCGGTGAAAGTGGCGAGAATGGCCCGAGTGAATGGGCCTTCTCTCTATATCAGCCTGTAGGTTGAGGAAAAGGAGGAGGAGAGGAAAGGAGTACAAACTCTTCGTATTCCTGGAGATGAGGGTTTCACATTTTTTCGGGGGTATGTGTTACCCATATAAACTGTCTCCCCTATTGGGGAAAATCGACTAACTTTTTTAATTGCATTTGTGATAACATTTTACACGTTTTTATTGTATGTAAACTTCCCCCTTTGTATTTGTCCTCTTCTTTTGTGCCCCTGTGGCTAATAATATATATATTCAGGGAGTGTAACGTGAAGTTACTGTAAGTTCAGCCTGCCGAGTACTAGATGTTTAGGTTCACGTTAGTAGTGAGATGTCGAGATGAGCAGAGTGTAATATGATAATAATGCAAGGACGAATTGTTAACCTTTCATTACGTTTATACACACACACATATATATACACACACCGGAGCACTGTCTTTATATATATATATATATATATATATATATATATATATATCCACAAATAAACAAATACGCTCATATGCGCGTAAATAATGAAGTAGTAAAAAATGTATTATATTAATAATATTGCAATTTGTATTGATTACACGAGCAGATACTTTGCAGTATGAATATAATAGCATGTAGACACAGTCATAGCACTGATCACTAGCTTAAACACATACACACACATATGCAATTTACCAAACATAGCAATACACAAATAACCCCACTTGATAAATATTGTGTGGTATATATGGCCTTGGGTTGGGCTTATTGGCGCAAGACATCATTACGTTGGCACTTTGATCGCTCTCTCGTCTTTATTAGTAATGTTATACCTATAACGTTATGTGTAAACAGTGAAAATATGAGGCAATTTACTCTCTAGTTATACTAGGCAACAGGACGTCTTTTAACAAATATATTGAATTTAAATCTCTCTTTCTCTCTCCCCCCTCTCTCTCTCTCCCCCTCTCTCTCTCTCTCTCTCTATATATATATATATATATATATATATATATATATATATATATATATACATTTAAAAAATAGAGGTGTGACACACGAATAATTTTGAGATAGAGCGCTCCTCATGTAGCAAGCATCACGAGCGCTCTATCTCAAAATTATTTTTGAAAAGCCTTAGAAATTCGCAACCGGTAAAAACTTAAAACTAAAACTGAATACTAACCAATACTTATTACTAATTTATACTTATTCCTAATTAAACTATTTTTCACTGGGAAAAAATTGTCAGCATTTCCTTTTCCTTTTTACTAATATATAATATATATATATATATATATATTTATAAATCTCTCTCTATATATATATTGTTATACTTTGGGAAGGTCATGTTGCCAATAAGAAACACACGCACCAGTTGCTTTCACTTCAATTTATTATAATAAATTTATAAATTTAGGAATTTACAAATTTCCCGTTGGTTGGTTGGTTCCACAACCAGATGATTGCTTATATATTGTCAAAGTTCTTTCGTCACACATGATGTGACCTCTTCAGTGACTGTGGATTATTTTCTTTGTTTTTGTGCCTCTCCTTTGTTCTGTCCTACGCCATCTTGTTTTTGTGTGTGTTGTGTGCTTAGCTTGCACATGTGTTACATCCAGGTGTCTGTGTGTGTTTATATTTGTTTATTTACATGTTACTGGTTGGTTGTTTGTTCTATGTGCTTGTGTGTTTTCATTTTGTCCTTAATTGTGAGTTGTGATGTTGCTGTTACATTCATGTTTTCTATTTAATTTTGATTGGAGTTCATTTATGTTTATTGCCTCTGTGATTTATCTAAACATTGCGTCTTTTCTGTGTGTAGATTCTATTTTTATTTCTATGTTCTCTAATTTACCCTTATGTTCTATTTTAGTATGTTGTTAGAGTACAGATGATTCTTTACTATCTTGAAGCTCTCGCCAGTGTTCATTTATCCGTTCCACTATACTACGAGCTGTCTCACCTATGTACACTATATTCTTATCTCTACATTGTCCTTCAGTACATCTTATGCTATATACTACATTTCTAGTTTTACAGTTAATATGGGGGCTTAATTTACAGATTATACATTTCTTATTATACATTCCTTTTCAAAGACCTCCCTGTATAGATAAGAAATGTATAATCTGTAAATTAAGCCCCCATATTAACTGTAAAACTAGAAATCTTGTATATAGCATAAGATGTACTGAAGGACAATGTAGAGATAAGAATATAGTGTACATAGGTGAGACAGCTCGTAGTATAGGAGAACGGATAAATGAACACTGGCGAGAGCTTCAAGATAGTAAAGAATCATCTGTACTCTACCAAGATGCTAGAGAACATAGAAATAAAAATAGAATCTACACACAGAAAAGACGCAATGTTTAGACAAATCACAGAGGCAATAAACATAAATGAACTTCAACCAAAATTAAATAGAAACATGAATGGAACAGCAACATCACAACTTACAATTAAGGACAAAATGAAAACACACACGCACATAGAACAAACAACCAACCAGTAACATGTAAATAAACAAATAAATAAACAAATATAAACACACACAGACACCCGGTTGTATCACATGCGCAACTAAGCACATAACACACACAAAAACAAGATGGCGTATGACAGAACAAAGGGGAGGCACAAAACAAAGAACATAATCCTCAGTCACTGAAGAGGTCACAGAAATTGTGACGAAAGAACTTTGACAATATATAAACAATCATCTGGTTGTGGAACCAACCAACCAACGGGAAATTTGTAAAATCCTAAATTTATAAATTTATTATAATAAATTGAAGTGAAAGCAACTGGTGCGTGTGTTTCTTATTGGCAACATGACCCTCCCAAAGTATAACAATATCGGTTTCAACACACGTTTTCAGATAAAGAATCTTGCTAAACAAATTCAGAAACGAAATATATATATATATATGAGATTGAACTACGGGCAGATAAAATTTACCTTAATTTTCTTCTTAGTCCGTAGAAATTGACTAAATAAGTAATCAATTAAACTGAGTTATGTAAGTTTGAAGAAATAATAGATAAATATTTACCAATATTCCTCTAGCTCCGACTGCCGACAGTTTCGCTTGTACTTTGTGGATATGTGTAATCGCTGTATTATCCATGAGGCATCAAGCTTATCAAGAGACTCCCTCAGCTAGGACCGAATTTTTCCCTAAGTGATCGCTGCCTGTAACAAATTCGAAAGGACTGAAAATTATCACGTAGCTAGCAGTCAAGATAGACGTGTTGTGAAGGCTAGACTGATGGCCTGTAAGTTCAATGCTAGAAGAAGCAGTTAGTTACCGCCTAAATTTACTCAACCGTAAGAGTGTATGTAACAAAGTTACAAAGAACATATATATATTTACACATAATCATAGATACATATATGAGTGTTGGCTAGCCTCAACGATGTGGCTCGATGAATGAATTAAATAAATAATCATTAATCAGAGCTATATATATATATATATATATATATATATATATATATATATATATTGTGTGTGTGTGTGTGTATGTGTGTGTGTGTGTGTGTATGTGTGTGTATGTGTGTGTGTGTGTGTGTGTGCTTGTGAACTAAATTTAAGTACAATAAATTTAAGTACAATAACCACAACTTTCTACTTTTGTCTTTTTGTAATGGGTGGTGTGGGGGAGAGGATGTGATATTAGTATTCCCAAATCTTCCTAGTGTGTTGAGATTGATGTGATAAATAATGAATCCCTAATCTCTAATTCGTTGAAAGGCAGAGCAAATATACAAATATTATCTTATATTTGTACTAAAAAATTCAATTCTGCCGCGTTTAGAGAAGTGAATGCGTTTCTACAGATACAATTTCCTTAATTTTACAAAGTGTAAGGCCATTTTGTTCACATATTTTTCGAAAAAGAAAACAAATCAGGCAAAGTATCTAATATATTACTTACACTTTCTATACAGAAACTTGTCAAAGCGATTATTTCGATATATTTCCTAAAATTTAACTTGCTCTAAGCAATAGGATTTTTCTCAGTAAGACATGATGAGATATGCTTTCGTTATAAAGTTCAAAAGCTATCAGACTGATCAGACGAGGCTTCCTGCACGTGCGACTACACATACACATACACATATACACACATGTATGTTTTGTGTGTGTGTGCATCCATGTGTGAGGTGTGTGCGTGTTATTGTGTGCATGCATGTCTACATGTGTTTGCTTTTCCTGTCTTTCAGTTCCTTGCTGACGGTCCACACTTCCACACTCCACCCCCATGACACAATGAATTCATTTCGTGCATCATTGAGTGTCAATCGGGCTAATTTAGTTCACTCAACTCATGTTGCCATCGCGCAAACACGTCATTGGTGAATTTCAAACGTGTGTATATATATATATATATATATATATATATATATATATATATATATATATATATATATATATATATATATATATATGTATATATATATATATAGATATAACAAAGAAGATATGGTAAGAAACCTAGTGGCCATAACGCACCAGAGTACTCGATACTTTGGGTCGTAGAGTGGTTCATGACCCCGACGGCTGAGCTCTGGCCGTTTCGACAGCTAGTTCATAACTGTTCGGATCTAGTTGTCGAAACGGCCGGAGCTCAGACGTCGGGGTCCTGACTCTTTTCCTATATATATGTATATGTATATGTATATATATATACATATATGTACTATAATTGAATAGCTATTCGGAGATGTTTTCTAGTACATGATTTGTAATGTTTTATATGATTTAGCTGTAGTATTTTTTAACATTTTTTTTTAAATACAGTATGCAACAATAAATGATGGCACAATACAAACAAATGCAATATTCACTGCAACATGAATTAAAATTATTTATGCAGACATACCAGACAAATGCCAACTTTTCAGATTTTTATCAAAAGTAAAATCAATCCTCCCGAATACATTTTACAGCAGAAGTTACAAGTTGTAACTTTGATAGTTGATAAAAATCGATTAGTTTCATTCGATTTTCGATGCTCTGCGCGGTTTGATGATACCAAACGGCTGTTTCCCCGCCCCTGCTAGCTATATATCGAACAAGTCTTTATCTACCACTTGCACATACTGCGTTACTTTATACAAGTTATTTTTTGTTGTTGTTTTAAAAGCATGTAATGTTGTAATTGGCCAAAGTATTGCCGGTTCGTATATAGTTATCTCCTACTGCACTTTCTACATGGCTGCAACGATATTACAAGTTGTCGGAGTTCAAATTCTCATCAATTAACCTTTAAGTTTTCCAATCAATGAATATCTCATATGTTTCATATGCTATATTACATCATGAAGGTGAGGTTCTTCCTCTCAATAGGAGCAATACATGCCTGCAATTTGCAGCCTACAGTGAATAACAATTTACATCAACATGTACATCTGCAAACAGATCAGCGCAAACAAAGTTCTTTAGTTTAAAAGAGAGACGATTAGCAAATTGTTAGGTTTACCACTTTCAACAATTCACCATTCTCCACAATTTACTCTGTATGCAGGTGACCTTTATTCCATATATTCCATAGGGGATTTCTGGCATTAACATTTCGGCCTACTTGTAAACCATCAGCATTTGCTCAACTCATGTACTTTCAGTCCACGTATTTATCTTTGCTCATCCGATAAGAAAATTTCAAGACATGAAATTAAATTTTAAATACACTATTGCCATTATATACTTATCTCTGTGTATAAATGCCTGTAAAAGATTATACATACACGAATCGTATTC
Source organism: Eledone cirrhosa (assembly GCA_964016885.1). Classification (NCBI taxonomy): domain Eukaryota; kingdom Metazoa; phylum Mollusca; class Cephalopoda; order Octopoda; family Eledonidae; genus Eledone; species Eledone cirrhosa. Next base: position 67,112,589 of record OZ024746.1, on the reverse strand, counting down.
AGACCATTGAATAACGAAAAACATTTAAATAGTCATTAATAATATTAATCCCATTATCCAGTCCGATTCCATGATATGTAATCCTGTAACTCTACATTATTATATTTAACTTCAATGGCAATAACATATAGTAAGTATATATAAAGCAGTTAAGTATTTTGATACAGTTTACGAGATCGTAAAACGAGTTACCTATGTACAACGATATAAACATGTTTGTTACGAACGATGATTGGAAATATAAAATAAAGTTGAATTTTGAAAATGATTGAAGAATAAATTACTTTATTTACTAGCTAAAATTCAAGTTGCATTTGCCATATATACATAGAGAGAAACTCATACAAAATTAATCACAATCCTCATCCTATATATATATAAGATACACTAGTTCCAAAAGTTTTTACTTTATTTCATATATGTACCTCATGTTCATGTATGTGTGTTCATGTATAAACAGACACATACCCCCCCCCCCCCCTAAAAAAAAAACCATATATATCATTGGTATGAACATGACGTAGAGCTATGAAATAAATTGAAATAAATTACTTAAGTATTTAAAAATTAAGTATTTAAAAACTTTTGGAATTAGCGTGTCTTAAATCAGCTTTGTTAAGATTCTAAAGATTTTCTTAAGGAACAAAACTGAACTTTCTTTTTAAATGGCTCATAATTGTTTCTACTTTTGGCACAAGGCCAGCAATTACTCAATACATTACTGGTAGTTTATTTTATCGACCCCGTAAGGATGAAAGGCAAAGTTAACCTCGGCAGGATTTGAACTCAAATCATAAAGGGGCGTAACTCTTTGCTGCAAAGCATAGCGTCAGACCCTCTACCGATACTGCCAATCCACACACATTAAATTGCTTATTTTAATATATATTTTGAAGTATCAGCAACTATAGTTTAGTTGGGGTTATTATCCTGGTATCGACTAAATAACTTACAAAATAGATGTGCCTGAAAACTAAGAAGTATTTTTATACGAATTGTTAGTGAACATCGTAAAGTCAATTTATTTCATCCACTAAATGCTCCTGGGAAAATGGGTAAACAACATACAACTTTATTATTTCTCCAATGAATCTGTGGCCTACTGTCTGAGTAAGAAATCAATATACATTTTAAGATGATATTAGCATATTTTTGTAGGGGAGATCTATTGAATATGTAGTTGGTATCACATTTTACGACTCTGGCAAAATATGAAGATAGAAATGGCAAGGAAGCCCCGAAGTGCTGGAAAATATGTAGTTTGTTATTTGACTAATTCTACTGGTCTTGACTACAAATTTGATATTTATCATCCAATAAAAGAAGATGAAAAACAAAAATGAAATTTGACGGAATGTATTTCCTCTTTACGCGACTCATATGTATTGCATTGTCTGTGGTGTTTCTTACAAAGATGAAATCATCATTTAGTTGAAAGAAGAAAGAGGAGTGAGCTGGGTGTAGTGTTTCCAATTTTAACGTATTACAATCTCCTCGCTATACTTGATATCCCAGTCCATGTTTAACTTGAAGTGTAGAATTATTTTCTCATTTGTATGTCTAATCTACCATGCCAGTCCCAGGCTCAGCGACTTAGTTACAATAAGACGTGCTGTTATGATTATAAACATTTTTCCATGGCAGAATATTTTTGAAGGCAACAATAAATCTACCTAATATTAACCTATTGATCAGACAGTTCTTTAAATACATGATTGATTGATAAGTTGAAGAATTTTCCTCTGGAAGTTATCAATGTTTACATTTAGAAAGGAATCAAAAGAGGATGTTTCATATCTGTTTTGTTTGTTCTTTTTGTGTATGATTATGATCGAGAATGCGCTTGATTTTGTTCGCTTGGTCAATACTAAGGAATCAACCATTTAAATGTAGAATCTGTTTCATGTTTGGTTTTGTCTTTGATTCATTATATTTATAATGCGGGAATCGAAAAGTGACTGCAGTATGTTAACCCTTTTCATTTCATTGATTGCAATTTTAGATAGCAACTCATCATTTAGTTTATGTCAAAGACGAAAACTACACAGACAAAAACAAACAAAAAATGTATAAAACTTTGTAGCATGCAGTTATAAAACCAATGCAGTTCACTCCTGCATTAAAGCATTTATTTATATTTTACGTTTCCGTTAACACATAGTTACGTGTACAATGAATAACAAATTAATATATCAGGGTTATGTCAGAGCTATAAGCAGTAGACATACGCAGATAACTGGAGTTAATTATTATGAATCTTTGAAGCTAGTTGCTCAAGACATTCTGTTGTATCATTTACATACAATAGCCAGGCGAATGAAAACAGCTATCAATCAGTGTGCAGACATCCCAGTCAATGTCAGTTCAGTCAACACCTACATTTCCCAAGAGAGTTGGAACAGCAACGAAAATATTTTCAACTAAAGTAAACACTTGTGTACTGTGTATATTTATATTATTAGTTTATTCTGGTTCAGTATACATTATAATTTATATTATGAAAAAAGCGAGCCCTTTAAATAAATTATACAACGATAATGGTAATTATTTCGATGATAGCAAAATTGGGAATCACACTCTGGTAGATTATCACCATGACAGAATTTACACTTTGGCGAAAGACACATATTGTGAATATGATTAAAAATGCTTGTGTCAACAGCAATACAGGTGAGTGAGTGTCACATTAATTATATTAAAGTATTTTTTTGAAGGTTTATTTATCAATTGCATCCTCAATTTCACCTAGACTGAAATTAGCTTTCTATATTGTTCAACATAAATAAAAAATACCTACTACTATTGAAGTGGATGGTAAGTTCTTTAGTTGAGTGTTATTCTCTATAATACTGATATTATACTATATTACCATTCCCTTTACGATCTGAGTTCAAATCCCGCCGAGGTTGACTTTACCTTTCATCCTTACGGGGTCGATAAAATAAAGTACCAGTAATGCACTGGGTAATTGCTGACCTTGTGCCTAAAATAGAAACAATTATACTATATTACCTCAATTCTTTCATCGATTGTTGTTATGTTACTTTCACCGTACATACAAAATGTAAAGCGGGTAGCATCAGCTTTTCTTTTCTTTTCATTTCTAACCCTCTTTTTATTATTTGGATCTGTGTGATTTGAACAATTCTCAATAATTCTGATTTGTAGCCGATTTCATTTGTTACTTAAAGGTATCTGCAATAATTCTTGTTAATATAACATTTGGACGGTGTGGCAAGTCGTAAAGAATTCAACCCAGAATTCAATCAAGATTAAATGCTAATCACCAGGTTCAAAATTTATAGATAAGGATTTCATCGAGTAAGGTATTAAACTTTAACCTGAGAGTTCTTTACTTGACTGAACAAAAATTTGGAGATGACAGATAAGTTAGACTATTGTAGTGTGTTTGAATAACATTTATGTATGTGTTGTAATTGTTTAGTCTTAGGTAGATGGGTCATGCTTAAGCAAATGATCAAAGGCGTTCTAACGAAGCCCATTCTCTATTTTTTTTTATATAATGATATTTATTGCCAAATGTATATTCCTTTATTTATGACGATATTTCGTGAGTTGCGATGTAATTGACTGCAATATTACGAGGCTGTTTAGATTCCAAATTGGTTCCAATATAAAAAAAATGCTTCAAAGCAGGTAATAGGCTTTATATAAAATATATTTAAAACTTGTTGCAGGATAAATCCTATGTTTATAAGCCTGGTATAGAATCAAAATACTAAAAAGTGTCTTCTTTTTTAACTTTAGCCATGCCCTACGTGATACTATCATTGAACCGAGAGTTTATCAGATGGGTATCTAATTTGCGTATGCGTGTGACAATGACAAATTTTAAGTTTGGATTTAAGGAAATTTATCCTAACTCTATCAGCTTAATCGATTGTGTAGTTGCATCACAAGCGTTTCTATAATGGTTCAATCGGCTAGAATTAAGTGCTAAGCCTTCTTCAAATCATACCTTGATTTGTATGATACGAAAACCTTAGGACTTAAATATTTAGTATCTTAATGAAAGACGAAAATGAGAAACGATACAGAAACGAAAGTTCATCAGAAACAGCAATTGTAGTAAACTACAGGGGAAAAGAATCAAAAGTTGATTTGAGATTTAGCCTCAGATCTCAGCACATTATGTAAATATAAAGGTGATATTCGTCAATATTTTACGTGAGTCGATTCAATCAGCTACGTGCTTAGCTAATTAGTAGTTAGTATTGTTTATTGTGGTAAGAAATCAATATGACTATTCATGCAAGGACATTCAAGTTGTAAATGATTTGCGTATAATGATATGGGGATGATCTAAATCAATTTTGGCAAACGAGGGGCTGTGAAACTGACGCATTGCAATTACTTAATGAAATATTTGGCGTGAAAACTGCGAAAACCTGACCAGTCATAATATATGCGGAGATTTTATTTTAATTGCCATAATATTGAAATATCGCTTACATTAAATGTTGTTCCTGCTGATTCTAGTACTGGTTCTGTATAGGTACTGCTGATGCTGTTGTTCATGGGATGATGATGTTAATAAGTGAAGAAAGAAGGATGAAGGAGAGGAAGAGAGAAGTGGAGGGCGTAGAGCATTATGATAATCGTCATCATCATCGTTGAAGCATCAAAACATGAAAACTACTCCAATATAAATGTCACCACCAGTAAATAATACAGCTCCCATGCCATGATTGCCATCATATATAAGATTATTTGGATTGGCAGTATCAGTAGAGGGTCGGACGCCATGATTTGCAGCATAGTTACGTACCTTTCAGGTTTGAATTCAAATCCCGCGGAAGTTAACTTTGCCTTTCATCCTTACGGGGTCGATGAAATAAAGGACCATAAGACACTGTGTAATTGCTGGTCTTGTGCCAAAATTAGAAACAATTATATATAAAATGATTATGTAAGTTTTATGTGAGATTTGGTTGCTATTTCCAAAAGGTCTAGCCAAACAGTTTAAGTGGTTTTTATTAAATCATATTTCATTGTCTTGAAGAAAATCAAAGAGATTTGAATATTGTTGCTTTGAATGCAATATAATGATATGGACGATTGCAAACTTGATCTATGTTTGAAGGAATTTTATTTAATTATCTTTATACTCTCAAGTTTGAGAAAAAAGTCATTATCTATAGAAATAACTCTGGTCTAGCATGAGGTGCCGAAGAATCTGAAATGTTAATTATCTATCTGTTATAAATGTAAATTTCAGATTCACACCTCGATTCAGTTAATAAGGTAGTAAATTTAATTGATATTTCTACATATATTAGGTGTCAGTTCCATTAGGAAGACTCGCGACGCTTAACGAAACTAACAACTCTCGTACACACACACACATACATATATATATATATATATATATATATATATATATATATATATATATATATATATATATATTAATAAGAGGAATTTCAACTTTGTCTGATTTACTCGTTTTATTTACAATCCTTTAAAATATATAATGGTATTATAATGAAATAATATGATAGAATATTAAATTCTAAGTGTTAATTGAACAAGTACCTTCATGCTTTCGCAATCTTCAGGTTCATAATATGTGGTGACAGTCAAGTTTGCAATTTTCAACCTGAAAATTGCAAACTTGACTGTCACCACATATTATGAACCTGAAGATTGCGAAAGCATGAAGGTACTTGTTCAATTAACACTTAGAATTTAATATTCTATCATATTATTTCATTATAATACCATTATATATTTTAAAGGATTGTAAATAAAACGAGTAAATCAGACAAAGTTGGAATTCCTCTTATTAATATAATCTTCTATACACAATCATACACACCCGTGTATATTTACCTATCTATATCTATATATATATGTATGCATATATATATATATATATATATATATATATATATATAAGTATTGAAGTTTCCGTTGGAAATTGAAAAAGTCATAGGAGTGACGAGTGCTCTATGTAAGTACCAGACGAAAATTTAATGTATAATAAACAATACAATTACCTCATTACCAGAGGTTTCCTGAATAAGACGAATACGAAAAACGTCCTCATTCGTTCGTCGGACAAGGCAATTTAAAACATAGTGAAATATTTGGAAAATCTCCTCAAGAAATGCAAAAAATATATAAATAAAAGTAATGCAGGAGATATATAAAAAAATATAAAAAAATTATATAAAAAAATATAAGGAAATATAGTTAGGGTATGTGTATATGTATGTATATACACTCACAAATGTACATATGTGTGTATGTACAAATGCATGTGTATGGTGAAAATGTGTGCGTAAGTACATATATGAGGGCAAGTATATTTGTGAATATGTGACCACAAATACGTATATAATATGAGTTGAAAAAGAAATTATATGATAATATAGTTGACACGCATCCAGATACAGGTATTAAATACACATACGAGTATGAAAGCACGCGTATAAACACACACACACGTGTAAAATGTGGAATGTGAAGATATTAGGTAAGTGAATCGAAAAGTAGGGGGGGGGGGTCTACTGGTGGATGTGAAGTAAAAATAAAAATAAAATTAAGAATAAAGTTAAAAATGAAAGTAAATCAGAAAGCGAAGTATGTAAAGAGGATAATTTAAGGAAAGTGAAGAATAAGAGTTTATGGAGGATCAATGTCTGAAAGTGAGTTAAGTTTATATGAGCTGGAAAGCAAGTGTGATTTCATGTGTGGGCAACTGGTGAAAATTTCTGTTTTTGTATTTAGGCAGGTTTTTGGTGATTTAAGGTTCTGTAAAATCCAATATTTTTCACTTATGCAGAGTGTGCATGTTCTTGTTCCTCTTGCATATTCTTTAGATTGGTTCAAAATTGACCAATCCATTTTATATTGGATACCTTGGTCTTTCAAATCGCATATTCTGCTAGCCAGAGCTGCTGTGAATCTTTTTTCTGGATGTCGGAAAGATGTGACCTGTGAGTAATAACGCGTTTTGAATTTGTCTTGTGTCATACCCACATATCGTTCGCTGGTGGCTGGTTGGTTGTTGCTGATGGTTGTCACTTTAGCCGCATATACAATGGCTTTGGTGTTGCATTTACCTTGTAATGGGCATTCACTTTTGACTCTACATGAGCAATTTTTTATGTTCTCTGGGTGATTTTTTATTGATTATATAAGATTTAATAGGGGACCGCAGGAGTAGCTAATTTTGACACAGTTTCTATTGAAGATCTTATAGTATCTATGTGTTCTAGGGAAATGTTTATCTAAGAGCTCTAGGAATTTTTTGCCTACATTAGTTTTAACTGCTAGAGAGTAGGGGGGGGGGGGACCAGATTATTTTTCTTTTCCTATTATTATGTTTAAAAGAGTTAATATTGTTGGGTATGTACTTAATCGGTTCGCTAAATCCGCTATTTTGAAGGGCTTTATTATAGTAGGGGGATGCCTTATTGAAAATAGCTTCTGAGGAAGAGAGGGTGGAGATCCTACGGCTAATATTAGGGATAGGGTTTTTAAAAACTATAGGAGGATGGCAAGAGCCTTTATTTATATATTTTAAATTTTCATTAGGTTTATGGTATGGTTTATAAGAAGCAGTAGGCAAATCTAGGTTTATATCTAGAAAATTAACATTGAAAAGGTTAGTGTCAATAGTAATTTTAAGATTAAAACTAGCGAAGATTTTTTATTAAGTCTTTCCTTAATCTATCTAAGTTATGGCCTATGGTGGTATGGGAAAGTATTAGACCATCGTCGCGATAAAGCTCCAAAATATGGTTAGCGAATTTTTCTTTAAGTGTGTGTAGGAGGAATAGGCCGACTAAATCACAAACATTAGCACTGTCAAAAGAGCCCATTGAGACATCGAATGGGTTCTCTGGGTGAGATATTTTTACCCAAGTGTCATTATCAGTAAAGAGTAGAGTGTTTCTAGCATGCAAGATGACATTCTCTTCAATATCAGAAATATTGGTAAACTTTCTAGCGAAATTTAAGGCTTTCGCTAAAAGAGTCTAAGCGATAGACGGGTAGAAATCTACAATGTCAAATTGGGTGAATCTAGAACTATTTTTATCTTTTATTCTTTTTTTTTCTGATTTACTTTCATTTTTAACTTTATTCTTAATTTTATTTTTATTTTTACTTCACATCCACCAGTAACCCCCCCCCCCTTACTTTTCGATTCACTTACCTAATATCTTCACATTCCACATTTTACTTCCCCATTTTCTTTTACTACCTGATATCACTTGTCACTTGCGTTTTCCACTACAGATATATTCTGTTGTTTCGCAGCCGATTTTATATTTGTACTCATTTATTCATATGGCTGATTTATAATCTGTTTCTATGTGTCCGAGTGTGCTTATGTGTGTATACGTTAATATATGTGTGTGTGTGTGTGTTTATATCTATGTTTTTTACATTCTTATTTTTACGTGTGTGTGTATGCTGGTGAATGTATGTGTATGTGTATGTAGATGTGTATATATGTATATGTATGTATGGGTGTGTATTTATATGTGTATATATATATATATATATAGTCGCGTACGTACGTGTGATTAGATATACATGGGGCGATATATATATATATACGTGCCTCGTGTGTTATGTATGTACGCATGCATGCGCTTTTGTCTGTACGTATCTGTGTGTATAAATATTGTTTTATATATATGTGTGTATCTACGTGCGTACCTATGTTTGTTTTCTTTTCTCTAGTGTTAATTGATTACTTTCTCTTTGATTTAAAAACATTTTTCATTCTCATATATTATTTCATTTTTATACATATATCGAGAATGACACTTCTTTTTACTATTACACTCCCTTCCCTCTATATCTTCCGCATATAAGTGATCGCGCGTGTGTGTGTGTTTATACGCGTGCTTTCATACTCGTATGTGTATTTAATACCTGTATCTGGATGTGTGTCAACTATATTATCATACAATTTCTTTTTCAACTCATATTATATACGTATTTGTGGTCACATATATACAAATATACTTGGCCTCATATATGTACTTACGCACACATTTTCACCATACACATGCATTTGTACATACACACATATGTACATTTGTGAGTGTATATACATACATATACACATACCCTAACTATATTTCCTTATATTTTTTTATATAATTTTTTAATATTTTTATATATATCTCCTGCATTACTTTTATTTATATATTTTTTTGCATTTCTTGAGGAGATTTTCCAAATATTTCACTATGTTTTAAATTACCTCGTCCGACGAACGAATGAGGACGTTTTTCATATTCGTCTTATTCGGGAAACCTCTGGTAATGAGGTAATTATATTGTATTGTTATTATATATTGTATTGTTATTATATATTATATATATAAATATATATATATATATATATATATATATATATATTTATATATATATATATATATATATAAGGAAGAAAGATGAAATCGAAAATGCAACTGGAGTCTTATTTAAAAAAAATTTATATATTTATTTGGTTCTTTTACCGGTCTCGCAGTTCTTCTGCTTTTCAAGAGTAGAGTTTAACTCTACTTTTGAAAAGCAGAGGAACTGCGAAACCGGTAAAGGACACCTCGGTTATTTTTCCTTTTGTAAAAAAAACCTCACTTTCTAATATATATATACATGTAAGGCTGCATTAGTGCTAACCAACAATTCTTTTCACAGACTCATGCTTGCAAACTCTCTTGATCTGCCTGTACACCCTCTTTTTGCACTGCTTGTGCTTTGATGCATCTATGATTTGCTTTG
>OZ024746.1:67087819-67092819 GCA_964016885.1 Eledone cirrhosa | reverse complement strand
GTCCTGGCACACTTGCATGCGTCGACCCTTCTGGTCATCGTTCAGCTATTTTGGAACCATCTTCGCGCAGACTTTCCGCATGTCCAAATCTTCAGTGAAAATCTTCCAGACGCTGTCCCGATTCATGCCCAGCTCATTTGCCATCAGTCAAACAGTCAGCCGACGATCGCTACGCACCATCTGCCTGACGCGTTCAACGTTGACCTCAGTCCTGGTTGTTGAGGGCCTTCCGCTCCTGGGGTCATCTTCCACGTCCTCGCGTCCTTCTGTAAACCTCTTGCACCACTCAAAAACACGTGCATGTGACATCGTCTCATCTCCATACACTTGCTGTAGCAATCCCAGTGCTTCTGACGGAGTTTTCAAGTTTGGTCGTTTCTCTGTGCTCATTGCTTGACGACCTGAAACAGAGGACATATATATAAAATTATGAAGAAAAAAATTTGATCGCTGCAGAGAGCTAAGATTACAGTTACATACTCCAGGGGGATTATTTTGAAGAAGAACATTCTTAGTGAGAAGTTTGGGTTTGAAATAAATCTTTTGTGACATCAGTCCTGGAACTTTTCTGACACACCTCGTATATATATGTAAAAGGTAAACCGAAATAACAACACAATCGGTACAGTATACGGAAGGAATATGTCAGATTAACGCTTGAAATAGCAGGAAGAGGGTCGTAACCTTTCGGACGCTAGTCCTTCATCAGAAGAAAGAATGAGAAATTAGAAATATTGAAGGGATGGGTGGGGTGGAATTGGAAAAAATGTTTTTATATAAACATACACATACACAAATAAACAAACAACACACTGCATGTTGCATCTGTAATCAGCGCCATCCAATATTAGGGGTGAACATAAGATATAAAAAATCGTAAGAAATTTGCATAACTTTCATGTAGCAAAAAAAGACTTGTGAACTGCTGATGTTAAATTTAAGGGAAATACTATATCTTCAGCCATATATTAAATATATTGACTACTCGTATCTCCAGGGGCGGTTGGAGCATTTCTGAATTATGGGGGAGGGGGCAAATCTGGTCTAAAAATGGTGAGAAGACTTAGGTATGCGATAAACAAAACATGAAAATAAATTGTAGTGCGTATCAAAATAGATGTGTGTTTTGGTAGTTTGGGGAGAAAAATATAATTATATAATATCTGAGGTCTTGCATAATAGTCCCCCACTCCCACTTATTAATTTTCGAGACCCTCTCTTTTTATTCCACCCAAATCCCTACCCGCTTATTAAAATTTGCTAATCTATCTCCCTCCAGTGAAATGTTATTGAAAGTGATTCATATCGATACAGCAATTGGAGAATCAAATACTAATTTTATTTTACATAAAAAAAAACATTATATATATGACAAAGAAAACCTTACAAGAAATCCCATATTTACGAACGTCCACTATATAATTACCGACTATATATATATATATATATATATATATATATATATATATATATAGGGATCTTGGAGGCATTTCTGAATTGGGTGCGGGGTCGGAAAATACAATTTTTTTCCAAGCAGGTCATATTACATTTACACCTTTCAATAATTTTAAAGTGATTATAGCAAAATAATTTAAAAGTGATTATAGCAAAATGGTCTATGAAATCTATCTGTGAATACACATTCCAGCAATTGGCAAACAGTGATATGTGGAGTAAAGTTTATGCCATGACAAAAAAAAAAAAAAATAATATTATGACGTTTAACAAAATATATTATCAAATATCAACCAAGATATAAAAAAAAATTCGATGTGCGATAAACATAACATATTCATAAATTGTAGCACATATGCAAATAGATGTGTGTTTCGGGAGTTTGGGGAGAAATATATAATCATTGGGGGAGGAGGCAGTTCCACCGCCCCTGATCTTTAGTTTATTAATTCAACGTTCTCTCTATAGCAAAGGCACTTAACTTTGAATGGTCGTGTAGATACTGATCATAGTCGAAAAGTGTTACGAGACGATGGATGTTCTACCATCAAAACCATTTATTCTAGTACCTTTATGGTTAAATGCGCAATTTTGCAATTTCCTAATGAGAATCATAAGAAATTAAAGGAAGACAATAGCCGATAACAACATTTGAAGATGAGAAATACATGAATATATATTAATACACACAAGCGTACATAATAATATAGGCATCGCCCTAACATACAGGCGGATATCATTACTTTCATCATTCTTCCAATAGTTACCCTGCCCGAGACATTTGACTTCAGTAGTCCTAATTGTATGTATAAACTACAAGGCGTTATCGTTGACTGCTTCAGGTTGCTGCAATGCTGTGAATTTGACAACTGTTCTTGAGGCTTCGTTTAAATTTATGAGAAAATTATTTACTATCCATTTGAGCCCTATTGAGGTGGAAAGTTGTCTGACAATCTTCTATAGTTAATGGGAAAAAAACCACCATCCCGCCAAATAAAAAAAAAACAGTGTCTGCCTAGACAATGCCCTGGAGATACCATTTATATTTAATACGGAAATAGACGTGGAAAAACAATTAATCATCTCCAATTGCTAACAGCCTATAGATAACGTAAATCAGAATATATTTTCTTTGTTTCAAATAAATATGAAGTTTTGATTTACTTCAATCAATATTCATACTACTTGTTAAAGGAAACACGATATCTGTTGCGATTTATAATGAAATTATTATGAAATGATATTTGGCTTGAATCGAGAAAAGGTTGAGAATTCGCGTCGGTGATTGTTTATTTAGAGTGCTACTTACAATATAGAACTTTCTATTTTCTATTTTATTTGTGTGTGGGGGTGGGGTGGCTTTTTAATCCGAAAAGGAATAGCAGTGCTCATGATTCTCTTCAGTGTCTCTCAGACTGATGGAAGGAAATAAATAAAGTATCCACAAACCGAAGACTTGGCTCGAGAGCTAAAGAAGATATGGACTTCACAAAAGTGAGCACACTGCACTAGTTGCGAGGGCGAGAAATAAATACTAATTTAATTTTCGGCACGGCAGTCGTAACTCGCTCGGTATGCAAGTGAGGCTACTCAGCGATGTGTATTTTAAAAAAAATACTATATATTTTCAACGGTTCAATAGATTGGAAGAGGTATTCAGTCCTGACGAAGGGTAATGCCCCAGGAACATGTTGATTGTTTCCTCATTGCCAGTGTTGAACAAACGGATGACGATTTGTCATCGACACGGCACAGCTTCAATCGGGCCTTTTGTTTACAAAGGAATCGAATGTTCGATATGAACCATACGTACATATGTATGTATATATGTGGGTGTGTGTATATACACACACCACACACACACACTAACACACACACACACATACACACACGCACACACACACATATATATATATATATATACATTTCTATGTATGTGTGCGTATGCACACTTACATTTATGTATCAGCAGTGCTAGGGCGAGAAAAAAGTTCTAATTGTATTTATATATATATATATATATATATATGTGTGTGTGTGTGTGTGTGTGTGTGTGTGTGTGTGTATGTGTGTGTGTGTGTGTGTGTGTGTATCTATATACGTAGGTATAGTGTGTTTGTAAACATTTGCATACACACATGCACGTACACACACACACATAATGCACTCAGATATACATTCTTATACATGCATATAAGCTCACATATGTATAGGTGATTATGTGTGCATGTGTATGCATGTCTCTCTCTATACATATATATATATATATATATATATATATATATATATATGTGTGTGTGTGTGTGTGTGTGTGTGTGTGTGTGTGTGTGTATATTTCTCTTAAAGGGGTTACATAACTGCCAACATTTCAATAATACCGTAATAGAATAAATTAATCAATGAAATATATAATAGCTTTTCAAACATAATCCAGTGAGAAAAACAACGAGACAAGGAAAATAACTTCTAAAATAATCCAGCGGAATTATTCCCCTTTAACAAATAATTTTCAGGCTATTGTGTAAAACATCGAGATTCCTGTGCAATGCCAGACTATATACACTCGATCCACTTCATATTCTTATCGGTTGTAATCAAATGTCTTGTCATACTCAGCAAAAATACATACGTAAATATATACATATAAATGTTTATGGATTTTTGTATATTTATGTATGTATATATATATATATATATATATATATATATATATATATATATATATATATATATATATATATATATATAGATATATATATATATATATATCCGGGAGAGGTGACCCCTTAGCCTTTGTCAGGGCAGAATTCTAGGAGAAGGAAAACTCTGATATAACACCTGCAACCCTGATGGTATCCAATGATGTTGACTTGTTCTTCTTTTTGGTAAATATCGTCTTGGTTAAGAGAGTGTGACTGGCTTTGTGCAGTGCCTTTACTCACTATAAAAGCTTCACGGCACAGGCATTGCTTTATATCTGGAGATCTCTCTGCACTTGTCGTCATATGGTGCCATGGGCCCAGCACTATGTGTCAGTAAGTGTCACAAGTGTAATGTTTGTACCAGAGCTTTCAAGTCGCTGGATGAACTAAAACGTCACACTTGTTCAGCACATCGGTAGGGGTTCTCCTACATGGATATAAAGTAGTGGCCGTACTCGAAAACGAGTGGGCAGCCACCATATATATATATATATATATATATATATATATATATATATATATATATATATATATATATATATATATATATATATATATATATATTGGGAGTGTAACTTGGAGTTACTGCAGGTTCACCCGGGTGAGCACTCGATGTTTAGGTTCACTTCTGTGTTGAGGTGTAGACCTATACAGAGTGTAATATATTGAAGACTTTGCCTTTCATCCTTACGGGGTCGATAAAATAAAGTACCAGTAATGAACTGGGTAATTGCTGGCCTTGTGCCTAAAGTAGAAACAAATATATTGAAAGGATAACAAGGAATATGAAAGGATAATGCGTGCGTGTCTATGTGTGTCTATATAAGTGTGCATGTATATATG
>OZ024746.1:67070319-67082819 GCA_964016885.1 Eledone cirrhosa | reverse complement strand
TTGAGCTTGTTGAAATTCTTATATATAAATTCTTATATATAAAGGCAGAATGAAATCCGAATAAGATTAGTGCGTGATAGCAGTCTAATAAGAGACCTGATAGGAGGCCGCATGGTATGACGTCTGATAGGATGCTGCATGAGACAAACAATCTCGAGAGAACAGACCATTAGAGTAGAGTTAATGGTAGAGTGTGTCCTTCTGTGGGTCAAGGGTTGTAGGGTGTGCTTGAGAGAATTTGAACTTAGCCGAATGCCTTTCCATCTGGTTGTTGTCGAGAATGTGTAGTGACCTACATTCCGCGGGCTCACATACATTCTCTGTGCGTGATTTGGCTCAGTTCAGCCAATCAGCGCCAGTAGAAGAGGATGTATCCCTGCGCGCCCTGAGGAAGAAATTCCCCGCGAAGATTTGAAGAATCTCTCTCTTGTACCGGAAACTTCAAGCCAGCAACACGCATAATGTAACGGAGAGATTTGCACCCCTAGCCTCGCCGGCCTAACGGCGCAATGGCACATTCCCTTTTCTAACCTCTTTTTATCTGTAACTTCAACCATATAAATAAACATACATTTCATCTCTAATTACTGCTGTTGAAATTGTTATGTTACTCGTGTCTCAATAACATCTATAATCCCTGCTGCTGGAATTGGCGACCTGACGAAAGGAATATTGTAAATAGATGGTAAATAGATCGAGGGACCTTCCCTCACGTCTATGTCAACAAGATAATCCAACGAGGATACTATCACTTACCACACTGGCAATTAACGACCTTCAATCATCTACCCTGTTAAAGTGGCGACTACTCTATAACCAATACCTGTTAAAGTGGTGACCGACGTAAGAATTTTACGCAGCCCTTCTTTTTCATTCAGTTGAACTTTTATTGCCACGTTTCCAACCTTTTCGCAACTTGCGAAAATAAAAAATATTCCTTTTAAGATTTTTGAAAAATTAGCAGTATTTCAAAAACTTTTCGCCACGGAGAAATTTCAAAATGGCTACCGACAAGTCCTGTCTTCGATCAACAAAGACAGCAGCAGCAGCGACAACATTGTTTAGCCACTGACCAAAACAGGGAACAGTGAGTGGCAGCTTCATAGCCTTACCGACGCAAACCACCACACATCGGAAATTTCAAAACGGCTTGTAACTTTACCGACGCAGCCACCATACCTTCTGTCTCGTTACCACAGGGACTCGAGAATACATCTAATCCCTAACGGCATTAACAAACTTCTTTTTCAGTTTTCAGATAGAACTAGTGTCTGTACACTGGTGATGTGTGAACTATTTGACTTTGAAAAACTTTGAACTTATTGAGCAATTTCTCTGCTCCCTTAGATTGACTTTGAATTATCAGTTTGTTACATTCACATATTTCTTTGTAGAATGCATTTGCTTGTTTTGTGCTCTTTTGCTATTTGTTTGCTCATGGTTTTTGTTCATTCACATTCTTTGCTGTTTTACATGCCTGCATATGCACACATTTTTTTTATCACACACCAACATGTTGTTCTTGGTATATGTTCTTCAAACGTAATATTCTGCGAGTCCCTTTTCACCTGGTTGAGATGCTGTCACATGCTAGCAGCTCACAGAGCTTAATCCACTGGATTCAAACAGGCACCGCAACACGAGAATTCTAATTGCAACTGAACTCAAACAGCTTCGCATCTCGTTGCACACTGATCGTCCATGACGGCCATCCGTCTTGTTGTTTTTGCCCGACTCGCTGGGAAGGCAACAAATTGAACTGGACTTGTCAATATTTCAGCCACTTCTGTGGATTCGCCCCAATTATGAAATTTACACTGCAACCCACCTACAGATTAAACTTGCTTTTTTTTCTTTACAAAGCAACCAGCAATCTTTTGCTGGCTCCACAGCACATTCGACAATACATCTGGGGGGGGGGGGGGCATCATTTTCTAGCCAGCACTGGTAAACTACCATAATAGCTTCGTTCACAGCTACTGGTACAACGCTTACCATTAACATTTAATGCAAGAACAGCAACTTCGCCCATGTCAGACTTTATCTGTTTTCTGGTAGGCCCTTGAGGGTCTCGTTTAAACTACAAAACAGCTAGTCATTTGACAGCGGCTCAACACGGCCCGTCGCGCCTAATTTATTTTTTGTTCTTGCATGAATCTTTCTGCTCAATTATTTTTTCACTGATGTGCTCTTTCAGCATTTGTTCTTGCTGATGATTCAATAATATGTGGGTCCTTGGTTTCTTCGTTATCGATTTTCGGCTGAAAATCTGGTTGGAGGTGATGTAGTGACCTATATTCCGCGGGCTCACATACATTCTCTGTGCGTGATTTGGCTCAGTTCAGCCAATCAGCGCCAGTAGAAGAGGATGTATCCCTGCGCGCCCTGAGGAAGAAATTCCCCGCGAAGATTTGAAGAATCTCTCTCTTGTACCGGAAACTTCAAGCCAGCAACACGCATAATGTAACGGAGAGATTTGCACCCCTAGCCTCGCCGGCTTAACGGCGCAATGGCACATTCCCTTTTCTAACCTCTTTTTATCTGTAACTTCAACCATATAAATAAACATACATTTCATCTCTAATTACTGCTGTTGAAATTGTTATGTTACTCGTGTCTCAATAACATCTATAATCCCTGCTGCTGGAATTGGCGACCTGACGAAAGGAATATTGTAAATAGATGGTAAATAGATCGAGGGACCTTCCCTCACGTCTATGTCAACAAGATAATCCAACGAGGATACTATCACTTACCACACTGGCAACTAACGACCTTCAATCATCTACCCTGTTAAAGTGGCGACTACTCTATAACCAATACCTGTTAAAAATGCATCACTGTCGGTATTATGCAAGGAACACACATTTATGGGTTCTTAGTAAGTCCTGTATCAGAAGTTAAAAAGTGCAAACTTGATTCACTAAGTTACGGTTATTTCACAGGCAGACATACACACTCACTCACACTAATGTCCGAAACATTATGTTTCTATTCCTACTATATCAAGCGTTAAACTAAAATATTTCTTCATTGTATTCTGTTTTTTGCTCAGACGCTTCTGTTTACTTTTCGCACACACACATATTTATATATGTACAGATCTAAATAAGACTAAAGTCTGTCTTAAGCTAGAAGGGTCATCAGGTTTTATGGCGCGAAGCGACTGAGAGTATAAGACTACCTCTTGGACAGGACGCCAGTCAATCGCAGGATTAAACACCTAGCTATTGCTTGTACTCTTTTTCAGCTGAGCATACTGGAGCAACGTGAAATGAAATATTTTGCTCAAGAACACAACACGCCACCCAGGATCCAACCCTACGACATTATGATCGTGGTGGATTGGCAGTATCGTTGGAGGGTCGGACGCCATGCTTTGAAGCATAGAGTTACCTCCCTTTATGATCTGAGTTCAAATCCCGCCGAGGTTAACTTTGCCTTTTATTCTTACGGGTCGACAAAATAAAATACCAGTAATGCACTGAGATAATTGCTGGCCTTGTGCCAAAAGTAGAAACAATTATGATGGTAAGTCCAACACCCTTACCACTTGGCCACGTGTCTCCACATATGTACACATACATGCATAGAAACACATACATGTCATCCACCAAAATCCGTGCTTGAAATAAATATTTTATTTCAAGAAAATGTTAGTGGTATTTGTTCTATATCATTAATTCAAACTCTTCCTTGTTCCACTTCGACTTATATCCCTACGGGGTTGACAAAAATAACAAGCGTTCGATTGAATCAGTTAATCTAACATGTGTGACCTTTTAGCATCTAATGAAAACTATAAATAAATAAAATAGAAATTAAATGAAAAATAGAAATAATTTTGATTATCATTTAAATAAAGTTCGAAGTTGAAATCGATTTTTGCAACTCCAAACAAAATGTTTTCTTCAATTCGCAAAACTTCCACGTGTATAATTGCCAACGGATACAATTGATTTCAACCAACGCTACGGTCAAATTAGTCCCAAGAGAAGCATACAAATAAATGAAATATTTTAAGATTAACATAGAATTAGTTTTAACTATCGCTCTTATCTAAGAAGGCTCCAAGATTAACAAGACTCCAGTTTCCAAAAAATCAATTGCGCTCCAGGTTACTAGATTGAAGTGTGTTTAGTAAGTTTAGAAAACGTGATATTAATTTATACCGCTCTAACTACTGGGTTTTTTTGTCCTTTCGAGGAGTCTGTATGAGACATAATGTTGTTTTATCTTTGGGAAATATAATTCAAGTATAGTTAAAATGATGCATATTAAATTACGTTGTTATTCATATTATATCTGCAAACAGAAACGTTGTTGATTGGAATAATTGGTAGATCATCGGATAAAACGACGTTGTGGTATTTGTTCTGGATCTTTACATTCTAGGATCAGCAAAAGTGAACTTTGGTTTCCATACACACACACACCCACACACACTTACACGCACACATACACACACACACACACATATATATATGTGTATATATTTATATACTCACATACACGTACGCATACAAACACGCTGCACGCAGAGACACACAGACACACACACACACATATATATATAAATACAGACACACACACACACACACATATATACACGTTTATTCGTGTATATATATATATATATATATATATATATATATATATATATATATATATATATACACGAATAAACGTTACGCCATATTTGTGTAATTATATAAATACATCTTTTACATGTCATTCAGATATCTCCGCAAAGTGAACACATTGTATGATAGTAACGCAGTGGCAATAACACCAGCCGCCATGTCTTCATCAGGGAGTTACATGAAAATAGTTATACATAAAGTCTATAACGGAAAATTAATAAGGTTGTCTATATGGCCCAAAGAGATACACACACGTCCATATCTGTGTGCACCCATGTAGCATACTACCGACGTGGGATGCTTAATTCTGCTTAAAGCATAATTTATTGATTAAGATCGTGTAAACGTAACAATCACAAATAAATACTTAAATACACAACGACTATGTATTTATGGTTGTATGAATATATGTATGAATGTATGTATGTGTTTATGTATTTATGTATGTATGTATATATAACATATATAACCTATAAGTTATATATATACACACACACACACACACACACACACACACACACACATACACACACACACACATACATACATATATATCATATATACAGGCATGTGTGTGCTCTTTATGTGCTCTGTATGCGGCTTTATGTGGCGGATTATGTTTGACTCAGACTCTGCTGCAGTGTCGATCTATGAGAGTTAACCTATACGATTGTTTATTGGAATGTCGGTGTGGCCTGGTTTACCAAATATTGGATTGAACAATATCACACATACATCTACACATATTTAAGCTAGCCCACTCGTGTCGTGCATATATATATATATATATATATATAGAGAGAGAGAGAGAGAGAGGGGGGGGGATTGGAAATAGCACGGAAAATATATATAAGGATTTGCTTTTCTTTTTTGATTCGTCAAAATGACATTATTGAAAAAATAGAGGGACAGTTCTTTTTAAAAAAGAGTTTCATAATGTATATAAAATATATCAAATATAACCAGTTTCGATGTAGCAGTGAAATTCATTTCATCAAATGTTGTGTATTACAATTAAAAAGAATTAAAAGATTTGAAAATTAAAGATTTAAAATTAAGTGTTGAGACAGGTTTGTTCATCTTACTTGTTGAGAAGAAGAATGGATCTAAAATATAATCTTATATATGTATATTAAAAATGAAAGGAGAAAACCCTCTAAATCTGTGAGTATAAACAAGATAGACAAAACAAATATTCTATCCAACTTCATCTATGCATGGATCTCGCTAACTTGGTTTTGTATGGGGAAGAAGAGATTTCTTTCATTGAGACGTTTATGTATTAGAGACTAATTAATCTTTAATTAATATTATATATATATATATATATATATATATACAGGTTTGTATAAACCTGTTTGTATTTTCATTGTTGTAGTGGCTGTTATGGCATTCTTTACCAATTTGTCACACCTTTAACGTATGTTTATCACTCTAAGATTTAACTTATCATTTTGCCGATATCATCTTATCCAGTGCTCGTGCAAGCTTCTGAGGATTGTTCTTTCGAGAGGTGCTGTCGTAGCTGCAACTTCGATTTTACTCACTTCAAATCCCGCCGAAGTTAACTTTGCTCTTCATCCTTACGGGGTCGATAAAATAAAGTACAAGTAATGGACTGGTAATTGCTGGCCTTGTGCCAAATCTAGAAACAATTATTTATATATATATATGTGTGTGTGTGTGTGTGTGTGTGTGTGTGTGTGTGTGTGTGTGTGTGTGTGTGTGTGTGTGTGTGTGTGTATGTGTGTGTGTGTGTGTGTGGTGGCGGTGGGTGCGTGTGTGTATGTGTAAGCATAAAAAAAGAAGCAGAAACACAAAAACTGCCTATATACCCATATGGATATACCGAGAGGTAGAGATATATTCAAATGTAAATTGAGAGAATTCAGACAGACACACAAAATAATCTGGTAACCATACATATAATATAAATGGTTACATCATTATATTTTATGTCTGTCTGAACTCTTTGAATGTAAGTTTGAATATATTTGGCAGGACTTATATATATGGGCAATAATACACGGCATATAAAACGAAAAAATAATGTAACCTATTCCAGTATTCCTACAAAAACTCTACGCAGAAGGAATGTATGATAAGAAACGATTGTCCGCGTAGAATGTTTTCTAGACATATACCCACTCTAACGCTAACATGCCTAAACACAGGTACACATATTTACACGCACAGATACTCTCTTATACACGCATGCAAATACACATAGACGCACACATACACACAACATATGTAGCTTTTAATCAGAATCTTTGTGAGTTCCTCTCCCATCGTACGTGCATTTGTTCAAGCGTACGTGTTTTTCACGTATCTATTACATTAATAGTTAACTGTCGGTGTCCCTAAATACTACATAGCCTCAGGTAGAGTAGTAGTAGTAGTAGTAATAGTAGTAGTAGTAGTAGTAGTAGTAGTAGTAGTAGTAGTAGTAGTAGTAGTAGTAGTAGTAGTAGTAGTGGTGAAGGTGGTGGTGGAGGTGGTAGTAGAAGTAGAATTAAGTCGTCAAGTTTCCAATTTCAATTTATTGAACAATTTCAATTGCCAACTACATCTCACTTTCTTATATTTTCTTTTCTTTGTGAGATTTCTGTTTCATAAAAGTCAATAGTCACAATGCAATCTTATTTATCTCTTGTGATTCATGTTACCCCCTTTTTATCTATTTCTTTATATATTTGTTTTCGGTTTTTGTTTTGATGGTTTCAAGGTGCTGTTTTTGTTTGTGCTGTTGTTGGAGGGGGGTGTTGTATGGTTTTGTTCAAATTTTATATTACATTTGCTGCTGATAGTTTCTGATTATGATGACCGCGATGTTATTGTTGTAGTTGTAGTGGTGGTGATGGTGATGGTAGCGGCGGTGGTGTTTGCGTTGTGATTGTGGCGATGAGGGTGTAGAAGGAAAATACTGCAGTAACATTTAACAGAGCCGGTCTAAATGTAATTACTCTGCCCCGTGGAAGAAATTTTACTTCAATTCCAACTAATCTAATTTGATCAAATATATAAATAAAATGAAGAATAATAGGAACGTATAAATTGCAATTTAGCAATAGGAAACAAAAAGAAATTTGAGAAATAAATATACGTTTTTTTATAAATTGATAGGATTTTACGCACTCCAACGGACCCCTTCCTCGCACGCACACACACACAGACAGAACCTGAGAAAATATCACATAGGTTGTATTCGAACCTACTGTGTAATGCATTCGAAAGCAGTTCATGTGATCTAGTGAGTTAATTTGGGTAGATAAAAAACTGTTCGAATGCGCCTAGACTTGCCTATTCCTGACCATGGTTGAATACCTGATGCATTCCTCTATTTAACACTACATCTTGTTTGCAGTTTATCTACACTAGTGTCCATTCCTTTGCAATCATTTGGACCAGATACTCCATCTAATGATTATTCGATGACTTGATGCAGTCTTTCTTCCTGTGGCAAACTTTGAACTGTGATTTTCTTCGTTCTTTTACCCCAGGTTCTTATATATTAGACAACACTCGTGTATTTCGCTCTCTATGTCTGACTAAACCAGAAAACAAACATAACTGTACATGCACACACACATTTACAGGCACGCAGGCATATACTAACAGTCATACAGTCTATTAATTGCAATATAATGTGATATGTTCTATAAGTCTAAATATATTATTGAATTGTATTGAGATCAAACTCACTGTAGAAGACACTTTTCTGACCATGTATCGTTGATGCCACTCATTGTTTCATCAAATATCATGAAACCAGACTTCTTTTGAAAATCACACAACAAACTCTCAATGTTTTATCAGACTGTTCCCTTCAACTAATACATAAATAGCTTTTTTATGTCTACATAAGTTAATGTTTAAAGACCTAGTCTCATTTCAGTTGTTATGTTTGCTTATCAACTGCTGGGATTGATAGTTTGTAAAATAATAACAAATGTTACAACTCTCCTCGGACAAGCCTGTTGTTATTGTGTCGCGTGTGTCTAAATCATTACTAAAACCCCTCTCACCGGTTTCAACAAAAGAATATTCCATTTGTTTAAATGATATTCAATTACAATGTAAGTGTTTGAGTATTCCAAATGATTGTACTCTCAACTAACCAGCAAGAAGAATTAGTGAATAACACTGACTGTCACCCCGAATCAAATATTCCGTTTATCCAAAGGCTTCACACAGGTTTCTCTGAACCTATTTCACAGACAATAGGATTAATTTAGAAATAGAAATATGGAATGGTCAAATCAATTTTCCTACGAATATGAATATACCTGAGGCGAGTAAGACGCGTAAAATTCGGATACATCTTTATTTCGCTTTAAATTTAATTTCAAAATATATGTATGTGTTCGAAAATCCTGCTTACTTCACAGAAAACATTTTGCTGACTTGTGAGTTCCTACGAAGATTTTTTGTGAATGTCCTTTTGGCAATACTTTGCACCAAAGTTACCCAAATGATGATGTATATGTTTAACTTAACACATCGTCTGATTATATGAAGCTTATTGCTTTGAGGGTAATAATAAAAAGAAAGCAAGAAACCAATACCTCGCAGATACGAGATATAGATTTTGTGGAACCGTTACGTTTAGCTAAATTTGCAATCATGATCGATTGCCTTTAAAAGAAAGGATACATTTCTGTGATAATAAAAAAAGTATAAAAGCACGGACACAGATGCATTTGTAATTTTCCATGGAAAAGTTTCCAATTTTTACACAGAGGATTTAACAAAGAGACAGCAATTATTACAGGCAAATCTTCATGTAAAAAGACTTTTAAAAGGTCTTACATAGAATTCACGTTCTATCTGATTCTCCGGAACATATCTGCGGAGATTTAATTTCCTAGTGGTTGAATATATTTTCTATTGAATTCGACATTTACGAAGAAGAACATTTTGAGAAGAACTTACTTTTACGTTCAATAAAATTCAACAGCTCATCTCAGTTAAAAAGAAAAAACGCAGAAAGTGATAGTAAGCAGGAATTCAATGAACAATGGTAAGTCGAATTTTTTTATTTTCATCTGATTCTTCAAGAAATCCGTTCTTTCACATAATAGGATATACGGTCTTAATAGACACTAAAATCACAACGTCCAGGTTAGGGGGAGAATTGTTGTAAAGAAAAAAAAAAGAATTCAACAGAAGACAATATATATTTGTTATAGGTTATGAAAATTTGGCGATGTAAGAAAGATCCTACAAGATAACTTTAGCATTGATCGCCAAAATTACAACCCCTTTTCTGATTGAAAAGAAATTGTTTGGTTTTTCTTCAAATATGTGTGAAATATCTTGATAAAAAAATGACAAAAAAAGTAAACGTAATTACACTGTCAAAACTATCATTTGCATAACACGTCGAAAAACTCTCTGATGATGTGTCTTGACAGCTGAAAGACATTATCCAAGGTTGCAATTTCTTATTTTTAGCTTTCACCGACTCCAGGGACATATTTAATAAAGCCAGGGTAAACATTGTTTGAAGGTGAATTGATAACAAGTTTAGTTTTTGTGAAGCACTTCTATGTCTTGAGTCTCTTCACAGAAGGCACAAGAGAAGAAAACATAATATCAAGACAATTAAATAAATACATAAATAAATAAATACATAAATAAATACACAAATAAGGGAAATAAATTAATTAGTATTTGTTCTGACGGTGGAAGCGTTGAGGGGACAAAATATTTACTTGAAAAAATGTAGATCGTCCTCCACTAAAACATTCCTGTATTGCATCACATGAGTCGTTGTGTGGCAAAATATGAACTTTGCAGCGTGCTATGTTAAGAGTCGTGTCATGGCTGAATACAATTATAGCAGGGTTTAAAACATGAAAATCTGTGTTTAAATGAACATATTGTATACACTGAGAATGATGGGTATGTTTCAAAATATATTGAAATAATAATGTGAAAGCCGTTTTCAGTATTTTGGTAACGAAAATTGCACACTTGTATATATAAAACTAATTTCACTTAGTTAACACAAAATCATGAAGATGCATAGCAACATATACATGAAACGTATTGATGTTAAAACGAATTCATTTATTGAAAGTGAAATTTCAGGAGATTCACTCAATTCCAAAACATGTTGACATGATTCATTTCGAATAATCATAACCCGGATAACGTTTACCAGAACGACGTACTAATCTGAAATTCGTTTTCATCCATGAAATTAATAAAAAAGAATAATAGCAAAGCAAGGTCAAAATCCACTAATTAAACACTAAGGAATTCTCTGCTGTTTTTAGTTACTATTTTAAATTTAAACTTTAAATCTTGGCAAAATAAAATCATGATCAAATGTCTCATTAAAAAGCTAATGTTAGGTTGTTTTCCTATAAAATAGTTTTCATCTCATGTAAAAATATCTAAATCTCTATAAATTTATAAAAGTCAATGATAGTGTTGTTCCACATTTTGAAGCTAAGTAGCTGAAATTCATACGCAATGCGACACTTTCTGACTTAATATTCAAGGGGAACAGATTGTTTCTTTTTACGAGATTTCGGTTGTTCATCATCACCATTCTGGGGAATATTGTCGGAATATTGTCGGAAGTATTGTATTTAGGCCCTGGAAATATAAAATATCACTTCACGTCAAATATACATCAATGCTTGTTTTGATCATTATTTAAAACAGTGAAACTATATATGGTTTCGAAACATTACGGATAGAACGTTGAATGTTGGCCAGCTCTGCTTTAAGAATGTGATTTTAATGTTATTAATCGAGTGTCAGCAAGATATATGATGCTTATTTGCTCGACTTGTTAGAAATAACAAGGAACTCTTCCCCAAATTGCTCCCTCGTGAATAAAGAAATTATATATTGAATGATATAATCTTGTACGTGGTCATAAATTATGAAATCGCCATGGTTGGGATACGTTTGATCATACGTCTGTTCGATCAAACCACCGTCGCCTTCATCACCAACGCCATTACAACAGCCATCACTCCAAAATAACTGAAATAACACCAACACTAATACCACTGATACTTCTATCGCTACCATCAACACCACCACCAACAAAAACAACAACAACAATTATGATGGTCTTTTCATTCTAAATGTTTAATTAGATCTACAATGATTCGAAGATTAATAAACGCGGATGAAGAAAGACAATCGAATATTGAAAACTATTTTTCGGCGATGTTATGTCTATTCTACAATTCATCTTTGTGTTCACTTGAAGGAGATAATATCGCTGTTGGTGATGGTGTTGCTATTGTTGTCCTTATTGTTTAGACATAGGTCAGTTTTAATGCAGTAGACCTATGCTATCATCCTATGATATGATCAAAGTTATTCCAAGCAGATATCTCTTGTATTTAAGTCGGACAATCTATAGCTAGGATTATCCTAATTAATTGTTTCTACATAAGGCACAAGGCCAGCAATTACCCAGTGCATCACTGGTACTTTATTTTATCGACCCCCGTAAGGATGAAAGGCAAAGTCAACCTCGGCGGGATTTGAACTCAGATCGTAAAGGGACGTAACTATGCTGGAAAGCATGGCGTCCAACCCTCTACCGATACTGCCAATCCACCGCCCTAATTATCCTAATTAATATATCTTAAATGTTATTAGCGACGCTAGTGCGTTTTTAGAGGAAGGGGTTTTAGTTATCATTAGCTGATCAAAATTTCGTTTTTTTCCAGTCGAGGTATCCTTGTTTGGGCAGTTGCACCGTACTTCATTTCGGGTGTGGGTTTCGAAAATTGCTGATTTATTTAAGTTAGAGATGTTTAAGTTGGCTATGTTACTAGCTGTTGTTGAGTAGCAACATCTAATAGAGTTCATGTTAAAGAT
>OZ024746.1:67005319-67065319 GCA_964016885.1 Eledone cirrhosa | reverse complement strand
TCAATCATCTGGCAGGAAGGTATACGATGCTGACTATAGCTAATAAGCTTGAAACTAGTGCATCGTTCCTGTGTCAGTGTTGAACAAAGGGGCGACGATGGTTGCCTGAACGCTGAACGGCGTAATTCGGGCTGTTTGATTGTTTACAAACAAACAAACCGAACATTATAATAAATGTTCGGTAAAGCCATACGTACATATATATATATGTGTGCATGTATGTATATATATACATACTACTGTACGTCTGTATACATATATGTATGTACGTATACATACATACTTACATTTAAGTGTCAGCCGCACTAAGAGTGAGAAATGAAATGAAATTTCGTTTCATTCTTTTCCATTTATATATATATATATATATATATACATTTCGTATTAGGAGGCCGTAGCCAAGCTATGCAAACACCGGAGATAAGGCCCTCTGGTGGTTTCCAACAGAAGCAAGGGGGACATACGTCTATGCATTTCACACTTGACTGGTCTTCCTCAGTCAAGATGCCAGCAGAGGGCGTTAGCCCCGGTGTTTGCATAGCTACGGTCTCCTAAAACCATGTTTCTTTAGAAATACGAAATTTCTATACATATTTGTATACAGCTATGTCTGAAGCTAAAATATTTTAACCTGTTGTCATACACTTGTCATACACTTCTTGTTTTTAAATTACCCCGGAGTAAACAGACCCACATGCGGACTTCACTGAGTGCCCTACCCTGCATACTGAAGTGTCGGTAACCAACCAACATACACTCAAATTCATATATATAAAACAAATTCCAATCTCTACTTAATGGACTAAACTTCGGACTAAAACTGGAACGAACCATGAATCAAAACCAAATTCCTAGTTCTCTAAAGAGTTACCTCCCTAACACCCTACCTAATCCTTTTATATAAATGAATTACCCCCTCTCATGTCTCTCTCCCCTACCTGACCACCCTGAATTACCTCCCCCTGCATACTAACTCTCTGAAAAGTGTAATCATATCAAACCCCAGACTACCATTTGCCTCCATCATGGATCAACTAAGCGCTCTTGCCATAATAACACATTTTGAACTGCTTATTCTCAAGAACTATAGACAATTATTAAATATATAAATAAATAAATAAATAAATGCCATTAACTAATAAATTAACTAATACCTTAACACTTCACACAAAGTAAAATACTTTGTTTTAAACATTTTCTAACCCAGAAAAAAGAGAAAAAAAAAAAAAAAAAAAAATTTTTCTTCCTAATAATCGTCTTTTTCTCCCTATTTTCATATATATATATATATATATATATATATGTGTGTGTGTGTGTGTGTGTGTGTATGTGTGTGTGTGTGTGTGTATACGATAAAACGTGCACATGATTCGTTAAGTTGGGTGCAGTTAAGGAACTGAAAAAAAATTGGACTACATTTGTTAACGTAGAAAATAATTTGGTGATTATGAAATATTTCAACACTGTACATTTTTCTATTCATTCCTTGTTTAAAACATACAGTCTAAAATCGCTGAGAAATTATGTCTGAATTTAGTGCAATAACATCATTTATTATTACTGCATTCATCTTGCTTGCTTGAAATAAACTAATGATATAAACATTTGTTTATTTTAATTTAGTACTACGTGGTTTTTATATAAAAGCAAAATGTTGAACTGTCAGTTCACTGTTCTATAGATAATTCATATCTTGTTTAGTCACCACCTAACATATCTATCCCAAGTAAAAGAAATAGGAGAAAAATGAAAACACTAGCAACGGATATATTTCATTACTGACAACTAACTCAACTTCAAACTTGGCTTTACGCCAAAATAACAAACTTGCTAGCCTTTGAAAATTCACTTAGTATTAAAAGCAGATTTTGTAGCTCTTTACCTTTCAGATCTCCACCAAAGTAGTTAAATGATGTGAAATTTCAAGGAATGACCACGTATAAATATCGATTACATACACGATCAACTTGAAAAGAATTCTTATCTTTGAAAAACTAAAAGGAAACGCCGTGTATGTATATATTCATGAATTCATTCTTACAAACATCCATCGCTTTGTGTATCTCATATATATACATACATATATACACATATATATATATATATATATATATATATACTGACACCCACACACAAACGCACATATATATATACATATATATATATATATATACCCACACGCACACACACACACACACACGCACACACACACACACATATATATATATATATATATATATATATATATATATATATATATATATATATATATATATATATAGAGAGAGAGAGAGAGAGAGAGAGAGAGAGAGAGAGAGGGAGGTGGGGAAAGGAAAGAGGAAATACACACACATATATGTGTATGTGTGTATAAATAAATATATATATATATACACACAGATTTTTAGTCAGCAATCATAATAATGAAGGCTACACTATTTTAAATTGAACATGTATTCACGACATTTTCGTCA
Organism: Eledone cirrhosa; assembly: GCA_964016885.1. Lineage (NCBI taxonomy): Eukaryota > Metazoa > Mollusca > Cephalopoda > Octopoda > Eledonidae > Eledone > Eledone cirrhosa. Next base: position 67,062,845 of record OZ024746.1, on the reverse strand, counting down.
ATATATCTAAGACTAGAGAATTGATTTCTATGATGCGCAGAATTTAATTAATCATAACGTAAATTTTCTCCTAACAGAACAATTGAAATTTTAACATCAGAGATTCAATGTATTGTTCGATTTTATTGAAGCGCAGATAGGACAACAAAGAAAATAGATACTGATCGAAATTGTTTATATATTCTACGTAGTGTCCTCTCTAAGTATATGCAGTATGCTGGCATGATTGCATGCACCTTTAAATGTAAGGCCTGTTTGATGTGTACATACTAATATGCTATATTTACAATGATGTTAATATTACACTGAGATACAAAGTAAGTATTCATTTATTTTTCTAATTAAAAGTATGAATTATTTCAAAGAACCATATTGCCAATTTCTATTCTATTTTCCCTTCTTTGTTATCTTGAATTTTAAATAACATGAATATAAAAAAAAAGGATATGAAGATGCCCGATAATTAAATCAATTTTTAATTTTTTTGGCAGTATATACGGAGTGTAGGTAAGGTCCCTTATAGCATAGACCAATCATTGACAATATTCAGTTTCAAACTGGCTATAGAGGTAAACGACAAAGAAATATATTTTTTCAATGTTTTTAATTGTAAAGAAGAAACATTGATACAGAGATTCCTACCGTGGTGTGGAAGTCTGAAGGTTGGGCGGTGTAAATTGATTTTTTTGTAGGGCTAAAGAGGATTTCTCAAGTTATACAATATGTTATAATATTGAAAGTGGGATGAGGGTGCTAAGTAATTTAAAGGGGTGCGTGTGGGAAATGGAACATATATTTACGTACCACTGGTCGATTGAATAAGTAAGTCTTGTCTAAACACAAACAATACTTACTTATATATTTTGATCATATGTCAGTGAACAGTTGTTAGTATTTTCACAGTTTGTAGTTTTTCGTTGCTCTCCTATTCTAACTTTGATGCAATTGATTACATGTAAGATCAAATTATGAATTTGTTAACATATATGCTTTTACTGGGAGATGCGTTATAACCAATTTGTGTTGAAATATGTTGTTAATCCTATGGGTTAAGCTGAATATAGTTTATATAACTAAACAGTAACACAGACAAAATGTAAGTTATTAGATAAAGTATTTTTACTATCGACACCATTCACATTCACTTACATACATGAAATGAAAATGCTATAGCACCATTCACTAATTTTATGAAGTATTTTATAAGAACGGTAAAACTTTCAGTACAAAAGCAATTCTTCTTCAAGTTACAAGAAGCCGGATAACACACGGATTCATCAATTAAATACATTTGTGCTTCACGTATCATTACATTCAATGATCTAATCTTTACAAATTGACATTACAAATCCACTTTTACAGCCAGCACAGTATTTTCAATTATGATATAAGTCTTTATATAAACTTATATACAATATTTCAACTAGTTCTTGCCATAAAGAAAGTAAACTATATTTCCCACAGGATTTGTTCTTATATTTGGTCTATAATGCTAAGTAGTGAAATACCTTAGCACGATAAACATACGCTCAACAGTATATTACAGAATATATACGCGTATATATATATATATATATATATATATATATATATATATATATATATTTATATACACACATGTGTGTCTGTGTCTACAATGATATATATATTTACATACACACACACACACACCCACACGCATATATATATATATATATATATATATATATATATATATATATATATATATATATATATATATATATATATGTATAAGTATGTATGTATACATTCTATTCCGTAGATTGAAATGATAACTAACATTATAAATACATCCTCTAGATAAATTTTTCATTCTTTTATCAAATCTCTCAGGATTTGATGATACAGCTTAGTTTTGGATATCTGTCATTGGCATGACATCCAGGGCATCACACAAACACACACACACAATCTAATATAATATATATATGTATATCATATATATATATATATACACACACTCACACATTTATGTATATGCATATATATATATACACACACACACATATATATATATATACATATATATATATATATATATATGTGTGTGTGTGTGTGTGTGTGTGTGTGTGTGTGTGTGTGCGAATTTATGTATTTATGCATGCATGCCATCACAATCACACTCCCTATATATGTCTGCATATATGTTTTTCTTAATGTTTGCTTAGCAAGCAAGTACAAATATTTATGATTGTTGTTTTCATTGTGGTTTTGATCTTTGGTGGACAATGGAAATGGAGAATTAAATTAACTGAACCAGTATCTTACCAATAATTCCTAGAGGAATCTATAATATCCTTCTATAGACTGTGGTTATTACCCGCATTAACCCCTGAATAAAGGAAACGTTTGAAATATTCTTGAGTGTATAGTTCGTGTTGCTCTATTATAATCTCTACTTACAGGTTGTTATCATATCAGATGAATTAGGTCCCATTTTCAGAACATGAGTCATTTAATATGCAATGACCTCTCCTCGTTGATCAGATTAAATGTTCCACTATGAAAACTATTTAGACAAACATTTGGAGTGTTCTTTCCGATTTGTGGCATCCATTCGCATGCACATACTTAGTGCTACTCATGCGAAAACAAAAATGATTGAGAGGCATTATACTTACTCTTGTATACGGGAGATCTCTGCCGCGGCATATGCGGGTGGCGTTAAGGTCATCATGTCTGCCATTACATAAATGGAGGTTTTAGGTACCGTTGTAAGGGAATATAGTGAAATGACAGAAGCAGATTCTTATGATAATAAGTGAGTAGTTTGAAGCATAGTACATGGAGAAGCAAGACAATATTGACAGCCATAACCATAGGAAGTTTGATCGAATGACCTTTAAAACTGATTGGGGCATTATTCTTTCTGGACTTCTTCCAAGATATTTCTGGGCGGACGTTGCGATCAGGGTAGAGTTTGTCAACCATAAATAGGCCGATAAAAATATATCTCTTAAAGGATGTGTACTAAACGTTGTAACTTCTCCCATTTTTCAGGTTACCAGATTGTTTGCTTATTGGCTTCTTGTAGTAGCTACGCGTGTTACAGGTGGAAGACCTACTGTCAATACTATCTGTGGAGAGGACTTGAGATATGCGAGTAATGCAATAAAACATCATATTTTTTTTCATGCAACCTACCAGTATTTATGTCTACTAAGGAATGATATTTCTAGGTGATACTAGAACACACATAGTTATTCAATAGTATGTGATAAATCATTAATGCCAAAAATCTGAAATATTTCGTCATGTTGTGTGATGTTCATCCTACATATGTCTGCATAGTTTGTTTGTCCTCTAATTACACAACTTCTGAACGATGTAATTTCTTGAGAAGTTAGTTTAATATTTCACTGATTTACATTTCATTAAATGTTTTGAAATTCACAATAATGAATCTTTTGCATTGATTTCATTTTCCAATGAAGTAGAGAAATTTACATAGAGATGTTACGTTGAACCTGACAGGAATATATTAGATTAATCACCTGTTACATATTTCATTTTGGCACATCATAACTATATTTTGCAAAGATTGATGGCGTCTGCGTGAAAGCTCTCATTATCCAATCAATTCCCTGTCAAGAAATCCTCTATATTGCCCATATGTTAAAATTCTAAAAGAAAGCAATTCAGTTTATGATCTCACAACTTAAATTGATACTGAATCTAAACATTGCCAACACTCACTCACACCCGCAAGAAAGCCTAAATGTAAATAGCTACGTTAGATTTATTACCTTGTGGAGTGCTAAATATTCCCAAGGAAGTTCTAAGAAACAAGAGCCATTTAAATAAACCATTTCAATATTTTTCACACTTAACCTGAGAATCAGAAATCATTTAACATAAAATAGGTGGCAAAACGAAATGACATAAACTGAATTACAATGTATAGCAGGTAGCTTATTCCAACTTCCAGAGATTAAAATAAAACATATTAATATATTCACTGAATAAATAATTGTTTCTACTTTAGGCACAAGGCCAGCAATTACCCAGTACATTACTGGTACTTTATTTTATCGACCCCGTAAGGATGAAAGGCAAAGTAAACCTCGGCGGGATTTGAAATCAGACCGTAAAGGGACGTAACTCTGCTGGAAAGCATGGCGTCCGACTCTCTACCGATACTGCCAATCCACCAATAAATAATGATATTATCATCTCCAAAACGCAATAAGATAACCGTATTTAAATAAATGTGAAGAGATAACAAGATATTTTCTTTCTTTCTATATATATATATATATATATATATATATATATATATATATATATATATATACACATATAACAACACTTATTGCTGTTACGAGGTTCCGCCTCGTGTGAGGTTTATATTTTAGTTTAATCCAGGGTCAAGGCGGCTATAACATGTGGAGTGTAAATACAAGTAAGCAGGAACGATGACATGGTTGAACCATAAATGAAATTCAATAGATATGTCAATTGTTTCGCTATCGATCAGCTCAGGATTCGATTATATTTGTTGGAACCCGACACTGCACCAGATATGCATTCGTAGTCACATAACACATTCAAACTGTAGAAAGAGGTCAGGTGATCCCGTTATGCATATTTATTTAGGGCTGTTGGGGAGTGAATGATTAACGACATATTGGTAATGTACAAAATGTACATAGATACAATAAAATACAAATAAAAAGAATAGAAAGGCAATATAAAGAATAAAGAGACTAGAGAGATAAAATTAAACCTAGTAATGTCTGTGTAAACTGGAACAACAGCAACAACAACAACAATAACACCTACGGCGAGGAGGTGGACGGCAGTATTATGTTGGTGGTCAAGGTCATATCTCTTTAATTACTGCTATACAGCCCAGTACACTGGTACTAAGAAGCGTTGCCTAGCAGAGAAGCCGAATCGATAGGGCAATTGGTGTGTAGTATCAATTATCAAGGCTTATCACACCAATAACAACAATAACAATAATTGTTTCTATTTTAGGCACAAGGCCAGCAAATACCCAGTATATTACTGTTACTTTATTTTATCGACCCCGTGAGGATGAAAGGCAAAGTTAACCTCGGCGGGATTTGAACTCAGATCATAAAGGGACGTAACTCTATGCTTCAAAGCATGGTGTCCGACTCTCTACCGATACTGCCAATCCACCGCCCTAACAACAATAACAATAATGAATGATAATGACACCAATAGGGTCACCTCAGGACTCATACATCATCAACGCTAGCGGCAATGAGGATAACAACAACAACAACAACAACATCAACTGCAATAGCAACAAACATATTACCGACAACAACCAGAACAATGGGAGTATCCACTACTTCCACGACTATGACTTCAACAGCTGTTGTCTTACAGCTGCAATCGTAGCAGTAGGAGTAGTAGTATTAGCAATACTAGTAGTAGTAGCAGTAGTAGCAGCAGTAGTAGTAGTAGTAGTAGTAGTAGTAGTAGTAGTAGTAGTAGTAGTAGTAGTAGCAGTAGTAGCAGTAGTAGTGGTAGCAGTAGTAGTGGTAGTAGTAGTAGTAGTAGTAGTAGTAGTAGTAGTAGTAGTAGTAGTAGTAAGACTACTTATACCAGCAGGGTGTAGCATTAGTCGTAGCAGAAGCACTACAGGAAGTGGTAATGAGGAAAACAGGTCCGCACTGTTCTTGTATATGGCGTGCTGAACGAGATTACAAGGCGGATCGGTGTCTGGGTCACCTGTTTCAACAGGTTTCTGAAGTATTATATTACAATTGTCAGTATCGGTAGAGGGTCAGACACCATGCTTTCCAGCATAGTTACGTCCCTTTACGATCTGAGTTCAAATCCCGCCGAGGTTGACTTTGCCTTTCATCTTTACGGGGTCGATAAAATAAAGTACCAGTAATGCACTGAGTAATTGCTGGCCTTGTGCCTAAAGTAGAAACAATTATATTACAAATATCACTATTCCTGACAGGATAAATAGGGGCACCTTACCACTACCACGAACAAATTATTTGTATTTGTGTGTGTGGGGTGTGTGTGTGTGCGTGTGTGTGTGTGTGTGTGTGTGTGTATGTGTGTGTGTGCGTGTGTGCGCGTGCGTACGTCTGTGTGCGTTTGGGTGTCTTTGTTTCTGTGTGTTCTCTCTAACATGGAGATAATTCAAGTTTACTTCGCGGTAAGTGAATAAGGAACGAAATGTTAAGAAACTTGAGAAAAGCCAAAAAATAATTGAAATATCCACTTACCGTGGCAACCCTCGACATCTATAATGTATAAAGTAATTTATTTTTCGCTGTAAATATATAACTGTGAATGCCTTCAGATTTCATTGTGATGTGTTTATGCATTTGTCATTGTAAGTTTAAACCTTTCCACAAGAGACTGGCTCCATTGCTTTCAACTAAATCCTGTTTATGTCTGAGGCTTCGGAACTGTCAATTCAAATATAACGAACATTGAAGACATAACATATTAATATAGTCCACTAGGAATGTCTAGACTACACATGTGACTTAGCTAAATTTCTGTTTGCGCAATCATTAGCATCTGCCAATGTTATTTTGCTTGAAGGATCCAAAATATATTTTGTACCGAATATTTTGTTTTATCCTTTATAGAGTTCATAGTGACTCTTATTCTTGCTTACTTCGTTCATTTTTTATTTCATTTTAACATTATGCAGGATCACAGTAATCTACGCGGAGATCTCAAATAAAACAGTGATTTAAAGTTACAAACGTGAAGCTCCAAACCATTATCGTTGAGTATACGGAATTACCAAATATACAGCTACCGAAATAACTCGCAAGAGTTAATGTTTAATATTTCTTGGTGAAATGCACCAAATGTACATAAAATTTGATTTATATTTTCTGTGTTTCTGTAGAAAGATATTCTGTTGATAAGAAGTCAACATGTCTTCCAGCGAAGCAAATATTTGGCATGTGTCAGTAGAAAATGCCAATTAGATTAACAGAAAAATACATAAAGAAAGATCAGAGATTTTACTGGTGAAAAGATTTCTTTGATAATTTTCTTAGTCTAAATTAGTTTAGTGTATGTTTATATTTTGTCTACAGAAATTTGAATTTGATTTTCTTTGTCAAATCAGCAGCTTGGACAGAAAAATAATGGTATATATTCGAAAGAGATAATGGTGAACAATTACGATATATATATATATATATATATATATATATATACATATATATATACATAGGGAATTCAGTCATTTGAAAGAAACTTCATGTTTTTTTTATCTTTATATGTATATATATATATATATGTATATATATATATATATATATATATATATATGTATATATATATATATATATATATATATATATATATATATATATATATATATATATATATATATATATATATATATATATATATACATATATATACACATAGGGAATTCAGTGATTTAAAAGAAACTTCATGTTTTTTTATCTTTATATGTATATATATATATATATAAATATATATATATATATATATGCGTGTGTGTATGTGTGTGTGTGTGTGTGTGTGTGTGTGTGTGTGTGTGTGTGTATATACGTATGTGTGGGTGTGTTTCGGAAGTATACTTCTACAAATGTTCTTGCAAGTTTTTATGCAGACAAAATTCTTGGAAATGGATGTGGTGAATTAGTTTGTAAAAGAAAATGTATGTTAAATCTTAATAATAGTTTAATTGTAATTCATAAACTAATTAAATTAGAGTTTGGTTATAAATGTCAGAATGCCATTCAAAGCACTCAACAAACAAGATTCTTGATGTGGTTGAAACTTAATCACAGAGTAAAATACTCACAGCGAGACATTTGTATGTTTACAATATAGATATATTGTATATCCTTTTATATATACATCTAGATGTCACAAAACTAACAAAATATACTTTTAAAAATCAAAAGAATTTTATAGATATTAACTACACAATTTATATCTGCACATATGCATTAAACGATGGTTAAACCGTAACCATATTCCGCATCTACGAAGGGACATATAGTATAGCAGCTGATTTTTACTAATATAAGAGAAATAAACTCATAATCCACAAAATATGTATGAGATAATTCATACGAGGAAGCTAATTATCAGACATTGTTTGCTATCTATTTTATCATGCTGTTTTTAAGAGCATGTCCTTCAATCCATATTAATTTCCTTAACCCCCAAATGGGGGGAATACGTAGAACGTTAGACAATACGATTTGCGTTATAATTTTACGGATCATCATGTTAAAACTAATCAAGTTCTGTCCACAATACTATCGAGTATATGCCGTCCTCAAATGACCAGTTATTTGCTTATGAAAGCCTCTAGTATGAATTTCCTTGTATTCAATTCTCACCTTCCGAATCAGCCATATTCAGACAAAGAAGTATCTAAGGATTTACATGATATATTACTTAAACTTTTTGATGTTTATTTGTGTTCCTTTATGATATAATTCGCATAGCACATGTGTCAGCAAAGTAATTAATCTTACTTGCTTCGAAATAAATAAAATACCAGGTAAGTATTGAGATATATTTCATCACCATTTCTCCAACCGAAAGTAACTGTCGTTCTACTATGCGAAAAATCAGTGTCAACTCCTCCTAATCTCCATTACTCTTCTTCTTCTTCTTCTTCTTCTTCTTCTTCTTCTTCTTCTTCTTCTTCTTCTTCTTCTTCTTCTGTAGATTGGCAGTATCAGACACTATTAGAACGTCGGACAACATGCTTCATGACATAGAGTTACGACCCTTTACGTTCCGAGTTCTAAAACCGCCGAGGTCGATAAATACAGCACAAGTAATATACTAGGGTCGTTTCAATAGAATTTCACTTCCCCTTCAAATTGCTTGCCTTGTGCCTAAAGTAGAAACAATTATTATTATTATTAAAGAAAAATCGGTAGAGGGTTGGACGCATAGTTACGTCCCTTTACAGTCTGAGTTCAAATCCCGCCGAGGTTAACTTTGCCTTTCATCCTTACGGAGTCGATAAAATAAAGTACCAGTAATATACTGGATAATTGCTGGCCTTGTGCCTAAAGTAGAAACAATTATTATTAAAGAAAAATAATATTTTGTTTGAAGGTTACCACAATATTAATTGGACGATAAATATAAAAAAAAAAAAAATAATGATAAGAATCATATTGGAATGTTACCTTGCAATTATTCATAAGCTCTGGAGATCTTCATCAAACAATTAATAGTAAAAAACCCAGTTCAGAGCTGTATATGTTTGTCCTCCTCAAGCTCTGATGCAGTGAAAATTGAAAGTGTTTTTTTAAAATAGATCACCTGATATGTGATCTAAGCTCTGTTTAGGTCTAAGTAATTATTTCAATTTAGAATGGGAATGCAATGTGATACTGTGTATCACTATGTTGGATTCTGGGCGTTGAGTTCTAGAAAATAGAGTAAACTTGCTTTTATACTGAGATCGCCAGTACTCCTATCCCTAACTTCGATATTATTTGTTATTCCTTTATTTATGCTTTTGCAACATATACAAGGTGTCCCTGAATATGTATACACTTCAACAGCATTCTAATAAATATGTTTGTACATTTCTGTGGGACACTCTATATGAAATGCCGATTATTATACTGAAAAAGCGAGTAATTAAAATGTTCTCCCAGATTTCCAATTCTTCGCTTTTACTGAAGGGACCTTTTTCAGTATTCTAGTATTCCTCTCAGATATTTTATAACCACGTTGAATTTTGAAGTTCCAAAGTACTTCCACTTCGTATAATTTCTACTTCGTATAAGTTCTAGCTAATAGTGTTTTTGCGGTTTTTGATGTTATACTTTGCATAATTTCTTCATAAACTTTGCATAGTAATCGTGCTGCACATATTACAGTTCAAGTCTCGACCTTCAATTCTGATTTTTACATCCTTTCCGTTGATGGTTACTACCTTAAGTATTGTCCATATATTAATCTGTCCATTTCTTTTTTCTGTTTGCGTATATGTGAGGTGAGTCTCTTGTTTACGATATTTATTTCTCTACATAATTGTCACACTTGCTGCTAGGCATTGAACACATGCAACAGAAATGATTGTCATTCTTCTTATTGCAGGTGTTGTTATCGTTCTCGTCATCCTCATTGTCTTGCTCCTCCTCCTCCTCCGGCTCCCATTACTACTTATACTTGTCCTCCTCTCCCCTCCTTCTCCTCCTTTACTTTTTCTTATCATTTTCCCCAACTACTGTTCCTCTTTCACCTTTCCCCACCTCCTCACCATCGTCACCACCATCATTATCATCATTATTGTTGTTCTTGGTATGTGCAGTAAAATAAGTAGTAAGATCCCACATGCAACACAGCTGTCCAAACCTAGAATTATATGTGTTGCACTGGGTTAACATTTACAAGAATTATCATAAGGTGCAGGTCTCTTTTCCAAGTGGAAGGGCTTTGTGAGTAATAATTATCTTTATACTTATTCCTCAACTAAACGTTAATAATTCCTTATTCTGCATTTGATTTCTGGAAAGCTAAACTCTAAATAGAGAGAAGGAATGGTAATCCGTGTAGCTGACGAATTATTTGCTTCATTTCAGAACATGCCATGAGCGATGCTCATTTCTCATTCAGTCTTGTCAACCCACAAATGTATGGATATACTGCAGGCAGCTGGAAAATTACAGTACACACGTATTTCCTAATTTTTTGGTGATTCCTTGAAATCCTATCATGGAATCTTCTCATGAACATGGATATGAGGTTACTTGTAGATTGTGCAGCGTCAGACTGAATTTGGTCAAATAAAATAATTGAGGGCGAAAGCCTACAACTAGATAAAGGATAGAAGATCAGATTATATAATGCAGAGAGATTAATGGCGAAATATTTGTTTTTGCTTTTGTCATATAAGGAAAAATTCAAGTTCCAGAACTAGTCAGGCATTATTTGAATTATTCAGTATATATCAGAGCGATAATGGTATATTTCATGCTGTGCTTTACATTAGCTGTAAACAACAGGGTAAACTTTAATTGCAATATGTATGTATATATGTATGTATGTATGTATGGCGCTGACATACAGCGTCTGTTCGAGACTCTGCCTAAGCAAAGCTGGACTCGAACGTCATCTTCGCAGTCATAAAGTGAGATCAGTGGTGGACTACCAGGCTGCTGTTGGAGATGCTACACATCATGCTTGCCAAGCACGTGGTAAAGAATGTAAATCAGCAGGAGGGCTCAAACAACATGCAAAAGTACATGAACTCCAACCACAGCCGCCTATCCCCAGTGAATGTTTTGGTTGCTAAATCTGTGCAAGAAATTTTAGAACGTTGGCTGGGCTAAAAAAACCACATTCAATTGCAGCGCTCTTAGTTGCTATGTGTGTGTGTGTGTGTATGTGTGTGTGTAGATATGTTTATGTGTGTGTGTGTGTGTGTGTGTGTGTGTGTATATATATATATATAAATATATATGTGAAGGCGTGTGGCTGAGTGGTTAGAGAATTGGATTCACAACCTTGAGGTTGTGAGTTCGATTCGTGGACCGGGCGATACGTTATGTCCTTGGGCAAGACACTTTATTTCACGTTGTTCCTTCTACGTGGAGTTGCGACCGATAGATAGTACTAGCAACTAGAAAGACCGACGGAAACATTGTTTCCTCGGTCCGATTTGACGAAAGTCGATCGCTAAAGAAAAAAAAATATATATATATATATATATATAAATATAAATTAGCGAGAATCGTTTTCAGCTCAGGAATTAACGAAAATCAACGTCCGATATATGTGGCAAGCGCTCGATGAATCATATGAATCAGAGCTACAACATACGTTAAGGGCCAAACACACTGAGATGATGGTTAAACATATCATCCGCACAGCCAAAATCAAAACGACCAAGTAATTCGGGTCAAACAATAAAAATATATGTGTTGATACTTTCCCGCTATATATATATATATGTGTGTGTGTATATCATTATTGTTATTGTTGTCGTTATTATTATTGTTATTATTGTTCTTTGAGTCTCAGTCATTGATGTTAGTTAACTGGAAAGTTTGTTGAAATGAATATCAAGCCACTACCTGCAGCCTCAGATATTCAGGACGTATCGGAGGGTTCTTGCTGTTCCCAGCAAGCATGCCTTTTGAAGTGTTCCAAAAAGCGGGGCCGGGCCAATTTTCTTTAACCATCCCTGGAAACTTTTTGAGAGTGCGCCTATGACAATCGGGACCACTTTGACTTCATGGCAGTTCCAAATCCTTTTTAAATCCCAATGTAAATCCCGGTATCGGTTAATTTTCCCCCTCTCCTTCTTTTGCACTCTCGTGTCGAATGGGCAGGCCACATCCACAATCAGGCACGATCTTTTTTCCTTGTCCAAAACCACCAGGTCAGGTCTATTGTGTTCCAGTTTCTTGTCCGTCTGTATCCTAAAATCTCATAGCACCGTATCTTTGTCCCAGGTATTAATCCCGCCGAGGTTGACTTTGCCTTTCATCCTTACGGGGTCGGTAAAATAAAGTACCAGTAATGCACTGGGTATTTGCTGGCCTTGTGCCTAAATTAGAAACAATTATTTATTTCAGCATTCAGATCACTGTCTGCTTTAGATGGTTCCTCCGTTCTCTCAACCTCTTCACCTTCATTTCCCACTGGCTCGTTTGCCTGGCATACTCCACTCTCCATTTCCAACCTAATCTCTCTGCTCAGTTCCTCCAGTTCCAGCTTGCTTATCCATCCATTAGTTCTTATTACCCGAGCCTGCCCGGCCAATTTTTGTTCATCTAATTTAAATAGACCAATCTCGTTCCAGATGTTATGCATCCGTTTCCTATAGCCTTTCTCCTTGAGGTTAATCTTCAGGTAACATTGCATAACAGTTCTATTCAATTCTTTCGTTCAGTTGGTTCTGGTCCCTTTCCTTCTTCTTCTTCCTCCGACACCAGCAGTATTTGGTTGACATCCAGGGAGCACCTGCTGGGTGAGAGTCTGTCACATGACATTCCAGACTCCACTTCACCGTTATTCGAACTGTTTAGGTTCGACATTTAAACACTCTTATCGAGGATTGGTGAATGTATGGTTACATAACCACCGGTGATTTCATCACCTCCGGTGATTTTAGTGTGGCACTATCACGCTGTAGACGAACATAAATAAACAAACAAACAAATAGGTGAAAAAAAAAAAAAGAATAAGCATAAGTTTCATTGTAATGTAATGTTTGAACGTCTGACTTAGTTTTTTTTTTCCTTCTCTGTCTGTTTGTTTTTCTTTTCATTCTTCTTTTCTTTACGTTTTTCGTTGTTGCTGTGCTGTTTTGATTTTGATTTTTGGTTGTTTGATTTTTTGACCGAGTCATCATATCAGTCTATTTATATCTTTTGATGCCTTCTTCTTTTAGTGGGGACACTACGATGCATGTCTTAGCAGGAGGTAGTGGGAGAGAATAGCGGCGGTAGGATAATGAGGCAGTGGTGGTGGTGATGTGATCGTAGTGTTGAAGTTGAAGTAGAAATAGAAGTTGAGGTAACTTGACTAGAGTTTTTGGCGTGGTAGTGGTGATGGTGGCGGTGGCGGTGTTGGTGGTGAAATTAATTGCCTGTCTGTCCACTTAGCCATTTAGCTATTTAGCCATTTTGCCATTTTCCTCTTTTTCGACTATAACATTTCTGATCCAAAATTAAATATTAAATATTGGGGCCCTATGCCGTAATGTAATGCGTTATGGCTTGCTGAGCGTAAAAAAACTGTAATCTTATGCTTCATTTGTAATAAGAATTATTCATTCACAGTTGTTTTAAACAAGTAAAAATCAAAAACCTACGGGAGCGATATTATTATTATTATTATTGGCGACCTACGTAGTAAATCGTATCATCGTGAGCTCCGCAAAGGTTTCTTATTTTCAGTTGTTTAAAATTTCCATTTATGGAAAATTCTTATTGTTAACTGTATATAAGTGCACATACATTGTTATCTGAAAATGACACCCAAAAAGATTGGGGCCTTGAGCCCAAAATTTAAACTTTTATAATTATCAAACAAACATTTTTCTTTGAAAAATCATGGACGACTCAGAGTCACTCCTTCCTCACAAACTAACACCTCACACCGACACCACCATTGTAAATATTACTACGTTTGCCATTATTATTATTATTATTATTATTATTGAATGCTATGGTTGACGGAGGCTCGGCTCTGTAAGGTATTGTAAATTTTGAACACTATAACAATTGTAAATTGTTTAAAACTTTAACGAACTTGTAGACAAAAACACCCTCCTCCTCGTGAGAGGGGTCTTTCTGCCCGTTATTTGGCCCTTCGGGGTTAAATAACTGCTTATTGGGGTTTTGTACCCAATATTTATTTTAAACAAAAAAACAACAACATGGCTACGAAAAAGAAATTTCATAGGTCACTCCCACTCATTCCGTCTTCTTCTTCCTCAATCATCACTACAGCAGAGAGAAGATTGTCTCTCTCCCTCCCTTCTCTTTCGCAAGCGACGAAAGAAAAGAAAAGTCTCCTGCAAAGCGTGCAAGGTTTCTCCACGACGACAGCGACGAAACAGGTGTGCGGGAAATACGAAAACCCAGTTCATTCGTCTGACGTCAGGAATAATAGCAGTAGCAGCCGTAATAACAACAACAACAGTGACAATGAAAACAACAGTAGCAGCTGCAACAGCATCACCAGCAGCATAAACAACAACAGTATTAGCAGCAGCAACACCAACAACAACCACAGTAACAGCGGCGGAGGCAGTAGTCGTAGTACCTGCAGCAACAACAAAAGTAACAGCAGCTCTGACGACAACAACAACAACAGCAGCAAAGAAAAACCAATCTCATTTGCAGGTATTGCGAAAAACTTGGAAACAATCCTCATAACAAATGAGGAATTAGAGGAAGTGAAGAAGATGGTGACAAAGACTGGACACCGAGCAATCTGCAAGGCAGCGGAAAATTTTTTCGAAACCCAACAGCACTGTACGGTCACGTACCGTACAGTAAGTACAAATTCCCGTAGGGTGGAAAGAGCCACAGAGGCTCAAATACAAGAAGCCTTGGGATCTGTGTGGCAGCGGAAAACGCACATCACCCGAGGCAAAAAATATGCCACCGTAGACGTACTTTTTGCCACACCCCAGGAGGCAAAGGCCCAATCCGTAGTGACCCTAAGGAGCGAGGAAATGGTGTTGGTGCCCTCCTACTGCGGGCAAAAAATTGTGAGGGTCAAACTGACCCACATCCCCCCCGGGATGGCCCCTTCTTGGCTGGCCGCGTCTGTCCTCGTCGGAATCGAGGACAAAACAACTGTACTGCAAGTACAGAAAAAAGTAAGAGAAGATTGGGTCGGCACCTCCATTGAGATGTTAATCCAAACCAACCAGGAGTGCATCGAAGCTATCCCGGATGTGATAGACTTCGATAACGGCACTCAACTGCCCATAAGTGTTGAGGGCAAACGCCCAAAATGCTTTCGCTGTGGATGGAAGACTCACCTCAGGGCCTTCTGCAACGAGAAGACCCTAGAAAGGAGAAAACCCCCTCCTTCCGAAACCTGCTCCACGGCTACCAGCAACAGGACAAGCGGCAACCAGGAACGATAGGTCCGTGGCACCCATACCCAGCCACGGAAATCAAAAACAGCAGCAGCAGTGGAAATATTAACAACAACAGCAATACCAAATGCAGCTGCAACAGAGACTCCAGTGCAAACATCACCAACAACAACAAGTGAAAGAGTGGAGCTGGTACCCCTCCCCGACCTCACAGAATCAGACATGGAGTGTGAGGTGGGAGAGGGATGGTAAAAGGTCGTAAGAAGGCACAAACGCAGAAGCAGGGCATCGTCGCCTTTGAAAAGGGAGGAAAGAAATGAGAAAAGGGTAAAGTCTACTGCAAAGAGACTCACAGCAGCAACACCACCGACACCATCACCACCCACACTAGCACCACCATCACCACCGGCGACAACCCCACCGCCAACAACACCTTCAACACCACCACCACAAGCACCAACATCGCAAACACAACAACAAAACACACACACCCAGCAACAACGACAAGAAAATAGCAGAACCACACCCCACCCCCAGAAAAACAAATGCACGGCAATAAATACACACAACAAGAAACTAATGACTTACATAATTGAACACACAGACATTTCGCAACACGACTACATAATACCAGCACCAATCAAAACGCCAACTAACATAAGACTGCTAAAAATAACACAGAAACAATACACAAACATTAAAACGAAATTCCCCAACGCAGTTGGTGATTTCAGAGACCTAGGAGGGACTCTCAACCGGAGAGTATATTCGGACATACTCATAGAAGAGCCGACGACCAGCCGAAGGGACGATTAAACGGTCCCTTCACCAGACGATCAAGTGAAAAGGGATGGAGAAACCGACGTACTTGCGGCGAAATTGGCCCTTGACCAATTCTTCAATGCAAAGCACGAAGGCTGCGTTGTCAGAGCTAGGGTGCGTGCTTTCAGACACGAGGGGGCGAAAGCCGTTCAATGGGCCCGAGTGGCGGAGGCGCGTCGTGGCAACAAAGCCACGATCCGGTCTTTGGTGGACCACGACGGACGCATCCTACTCGATCCCGGGCAAATGTGTGAAGCTTTTCTGCGACACTTCGCTCAGCTGTTCGGGGGGAACGGTGGGCCGGGTCGAGGGATGGACTTTAGTGTCTACCTCGACGGACTGCCGCGGCTCTCGGCCACTGAGGCGAAGTGTTGCGAAAAGCCGATAACAGCCGCTGAAGTAAGGGAGGCAATGACTGGCTGCATAAGGGGTAAATCGCCTGGTTTGGATGGTCTGCCCTATGAACTTTACGTACAGATGCCAGACTTGTTCGGAGGCCTCTTGGCGGACGTCTACTGCTACAGGCAACATAACGGGAGAATTCCCAGTTCTGTGAGCCGAGGAGCGGTGGCACTGCTGAGAAAGGATCCGAACAAGGGGGATAACATAGATAATTTCCGGCCCATAACTCTGCTAAACACAGAGTTCAAGATTTTGGCCAAGGTGCTAGCAAAGAGGTTGGCGCTTGTCGTTGGTGGTCTGGTGGGAGAGGCGCAGACATGCGCCATTCCCGACAGATCCATCCACGACAACCTCCACCTCATGCGATACATCGTAGAGAGGGTAGCTAGGGAACCTGGCACGGGTGGGTCCTTGATCAATTTAGATCAGTCGAAAGCTTTCGATAGGGTCGGCCAACGTTACCTAGCGGAAGTCCTGAGGCCGGCTGGCTTTGGGCCCGTCTTCAGAGGCTGGATCGCTGCCGTGCACAGCGACATCTGCTCTGTGGTGAGAGTGAACGGTCACCTGTCGGAACCGTTCAACATCATGCGCTCGGTCCGCCAAGGATGTCCCCTCTCGTCCTTCTTGTACGTATTGACTCTCGAGCCATTACTGCACAAACTAGAGACGTTGAGGGGCGTCCCGCGCGAACTAGGATGCGGAAGATCCGTGTCAGCATATGCGGACGATGTCACCGTAGTGGTGTCGAACGCCAAACACATCGAGACGATCAGCACTACACTAAGAGAATACGAAGCGGTGACAGGAGCAATGATCAACCAGGAAAAGTCAGTGGGCCTGCAGCTCGGCACCTGGAGAGGCAGGTCCATGCCGTCCAACAGCGTCGTCGGACGCTGGACGGACGGACCGGTTAAATTGCTAGGGGTCTGGTTCGGTTTGGACCTCCAGACGGACAAAAACTGGGACAAGGTGACGAGCAGGGTGGCTTCTCTCACCCACAAATGGGCGGAGAGGAAGCTATCCCTGAAAGGTCGAGCGGAGGTGGCTAACGCGTACATCGCGTCTGTCATCTGCTCCCGCCTGACCGTCATACCTTGTCCTAAGCCTCGCTTAACTGCGCTGGAGCGTTTGCTCTTTCGCTTTTTGTGGAAGGGACGCGCTCCGATGGTCAGGCGGTCCATCTGTTGTCAACACCCGCTACGTGGAGGGCTGGGCATGCCGTGGCTGATGATGCGCAGGCACGCTCTCAGGCTACGACATCTCCACCGCTTCCTCAACGGTGATCAGGTGTGGTCGCCGTTTGCTAGACACGTATTTCCCCAGCTCGTTTCCTTGACGGAGCTACAGTCCTGGGTCAAGCGAAGACCGAGAGGGAGCGCCTGGAGACTGGAATGTCTTCAGGCGCTCACAGCCCTTGACCAACCGGGCAATGTGATCGGTGGAAACTCCACCTCGGCGTTCTATAGAGGATTAGTGGAGGGGAAGAGCGACGACGTACTTGGGGAAACTCTAGGCATCGACGAAAATCAACTAGCCAATCTCTTCGGAAGAACTTTCGGGCCAGGGCCTATGGACAACCTCCAGAAATCTCTGGCCTGGCAGTGCTACCGAGGAGCCTTGCCAGTTCGGGATAAACTCTACAGGCATGGAGGTGCCGTCAGCCGGGCATGTCCGAGATGCGCGCAGGGCGACGAAACCGTCCTGCACGCACTCGTCCAGTGTCCGAAAATTGCTGACTTGTGGGTTTATGTCGAACACCTGCTGTCGCGTGTAGGACGGATCCGGCTATCATCTGGGTCCATCGTGAGGATTGCCCCGCCCTCCTCCTTTAGCCGGGAAGGGCAGGCAGTTTTTATCTGTCTGGTGGCCATGGCGAAAGAGATAGTATGGTGGAGACGTTTGAAAGGGCTGAAGACGAGCACTTACCTCTTCGGTGATGCTCTGATTGACTTTTTCAAATTTCATTTGAAAAGGAAAATCAGAGTAGAGAGGGAAGTGCTCTCTTCCCAGCATTTTGTTGAAAGATGGGTTTGAGAAGCAAGAATGGCCCGAGTGAATGGGCCTACTCTGAGTATATATCTGTAAATTAAAGGTGGAAAACTGGGAGAGGACACTTGCCTTGGTGGTCAACGTCACTGTGGCCTTTTACTGGGCTTTCTCCACAAATGTCCCTCCGAAGTCTCCCCCCTATTGGGGAATTTTTCATTGTTATTTTTTGTTACATCCTCTGTTTTTGTTTTTTACACGCAGAAATGCCCATTTGTACCGCCCTGCATTGTCCTGCACTGTCCTTAATGTCTACTTTATGTAAACCCTTGTGGTTAATAAAGAAATCATTATTATTATTATTATTATTAATATTATTATTATTATTATGTTTCTTGTTTTTGTTTTTTTTTGTGTTTTTTTCTTGTGCAATGGCCATACTCGATAACGAGGGGGTAGCCATCATGCATGTATGTATCTATGTATGTATGTATGTATGTGTGTATGTATGTATGTCGGTCACTCTTGAGTGCTACTGGTTACATGTAACCCAGTACAACCTGCGCATGGTTGTGTCGTCGGCGACTAAACCAGCAACCCTACCAAATCAGCTTGGTGTGGAGAGTGATTTTGGACACCCTGCACGACAAAAACAAAACCTGTCAAAGGGCGAAAGAACTCATGAGAGTCAACAGCCATCCAAAAATGTGTATATATGTATATACCTGTATGCATGTGTATGTATATGCGTGGCGACATAGAAATAATCGGGCTGGATACTCGATCGCGCAGTTAAATCACTGGGAGTGAAGGACCCCCTAGCCTTTGTCAGGGCATTCTTCTCGGAGAAGGCAACTCAGGAAACTGTAATAACACCGACATAAAACCTGTGGCTCAGTCGTTACCGATGATTATGATCTTTTCTTCTTTTGGGGTTATAGCTACAGTCGCTCAGATAAGGGGATTGGCTCAGTGCACAGTCTTTCCTCACTTTAAAAAAAATCTTCATGCACAGGTATTGCCCGATAGAATTAATTGATAATTATTAATAATGTTATATCATGCAATGGCCATACTCCATATCGAGGGGGCAGCCATTATGTATGTAAGTATTATGTATGAATGTATGTATGTGTATGTATGCATATCAAAGTTTATAAAAGTATAGGACAATATTGCAACTAGGTAGATTTCGTTATGTTAGGTTTTATTATATTTTCACATATAGATTTGTTAGAATGAAAGGTCCCAACGAAGAATTGTTGTAGGCAATCCGATCACTAGACGTTCGTAGCTAGAAAAGATAACATTATGGCTTAAACTATTTGTCTGAAATAAATTATAGTTAAATGCAGGCCGATTCATCAAAGCAGGATTCAAGTGTGTAGTTATATATATAAAGCTAATGGTATTCTATCTTCAAAGAAAATGACTCATAACTGGAAAGCTACTTTCAACATATGTGACAAAAGTATTTCGGACTGGCTGGCTAAAAGCCGCCTGAAGATTAAACAATATGCCATGCCGTATACTTCAGTAAACGCCATGGCTTATTGATCAATGAATTTATTTCAAAAGAACATGTAATGTATATGCACACACACACACACACACACACACGCACACACAAACACACACACACACACAAACACACACACACACACACACACACACACACACAAACACACACACACACACACACACACACACATACACACTACCCCCCCCCCCCCCGCCCTCATATATATATAAAAGTAGAAGGGATATTTAATTTGTTGGAAATCCGATAAATATAAATGTTTAGAACTGATTTAGAGCAATCGACAAGTTTCTGAAGCAAATATTCAATGATATTAAATAAATGGAAACTATATTTATAAAACCATATTTATTTTATTATATATATTTCAAGGGCACCAAAACACTAAGTACCTAAGTGTTTTAGTACCCTTGAAATATATATAATTAAATAAATATGGTTTTATAAATATAGTTGCCATTTATTTAATATCATTGTATATATATATATATATAGTTATGTAATAAACAACATAAGGCAATTATTCCATTTACCAGTGGTTTCTTAAAAGCAAAAAATGTTGCTTTCAATCATCAGAATTAAAAAATCCTGGTGTATTTATTGATATTGGATTCACTATATATATATATATATATATATATATATATATATATATAGCCTCAAGTATTCTATCATGAACGAAACCTCTATGATCAATCAATTCTTAGATATATTTTCCCCTAAAATTTGAAGAACTACAATTCTTGCTATTAAAAATGGTATTTTGTCTTTCTTCATTGGAACTACAGGGCTGACTGATAGTTAAACAGTGAGGAACTATTGCTTCAGATTCTACTTTCTTACTCCCATACACTTTCTCTCATTTCGTTATTAGAGAAACCGGCATAGCGGTCAGATACATTCACGCACGTGAACGTCGCCCGCATACACACACGCGTGCGTTTACACACGCACACACACACACACACACACATATATATATATATATACACACACACACACATACACACACACACATATACACACACACACATACACACACGCACACACACACACACAAACACACACATATACACACATGTACTCATAAACAAGTCAAAACAAGCGTCTTACTAAGAACAGCAACAAATAACGACCGATTCAAACTGCTAGAAATTACAGCCAAGAAGAGTGTGCGTTCGTGTTCGTGTTGATGTCCCGAAGCAAAATGTTTTGACAAAAAAGAGCTTGATAAAATGAGTACAACATTTGAAAACATCAGTACAATCAGAAATGAATAACGTTCTGTTATATTTCCGATTTATATAATCAAGATTTCTTAGATATATATTACTAATAAGATATATTAAAATGTTATATCTGGAATTGAAAACAATATTTAAAATGAAATATAAATACATTTTTTGTAAATATTGAATTATTCACATCATTTTTTCATGTGTCTTTCAACGGTAATTAGAAATCTTTTAAAATGTCTATGTTTAATTACTAAGTAATGTAAATACGGGTGTATAAATTGAGAGCGAGCGAGATAGTAAATACAAATGTTTTGATAACTACATTACTTTCAAATTTGCGTATGTTGGCTCTTTTCTGTTTACTATGTCCACTAGCTCCTATGTGTTTATCATACTTGCAAAATTGCAAATGGAGAATGTCGATCTTTCTCACGCATACATGCGCACACACTCTAACTCAATTGGATGTGAAAGTTTGTGTGTCAAACTCCTCTCTCTATTTTCATCTTCCCATATCCGAAAGAAACCCATCCATCTCAACAGTGCTCTAGCCGCGATTATGCACCTTCTCCTTCAACTGGGTCTAACTGGTTGTCATTCACCTCTTTTACCGGAACGATTATTTAGTGACCTTGAAACCTTGAAACGTACATCGGCATTTGAATCGCTTTTTCAGAGAATTAAGCAGTTCTTTGTCGTTTCATGGAAATGCAAGTTTCATTGGATCCTTCATCATCTCCTTTTCTATACAGATTCACAATCAAAGATATAGCAATACCAAGAGGGATTCAGCTTTTTTTTTCCTCTAGATCTGATAAAAATTGTGGTACATCCACCTTAAATCTCATAGCACCGTCATGAAAAGAGTGGATGTAGACTAGATATCGTTCTAGATTCAGTAAGATTTAAAACAAAATATTACTGGACTGTCTTGTCTGCAACGTTTTAATTAAATGAAAAAGAAACAGATACAGTGTTTCAGTTCATATATCAAGTCATAGATTATTTTTTACTATATTACATGCTGGAAACAATTGCTCATATATTAACATAATGAACAATGTTAAGGTCAAATACGGTTATATATACCGATATTAATATTTTGAAAAAATGATTTTAAATAAAATTTTATGTTTTTTCGCCTCGAATTGGGTATGAAATTCAACGGGGTGTTGAACTTGTCAAGATGTTGCATGTCATAGGAAATTGTACGCTATAATGCTTGATTCATTCATCATTTATTTTTATATCAATCTTGATGTTCGTGACGTATAAAAAATATTGACATGATCTCTCACATTATTGTTTATTTATTAGTTTCATGTTCATCACAGAATAATGAGGATTACTGGAATCAAATGTTAATGACTTATTTCCTTTCGTTAAAGACTGAAATATTCGCTGACCACACATTTCACATAAACAACAAGCAAATTAGATCACAGTGTTTTATGAGATCTACCGGTTCGTAAAATTCTTCTTCAACGTTTGCATTTTTATAGTCTAAGAGATTAAATAGATTGCAGCTCCAGATTGTAACTTTTAAACGCCACTTCTTTAGAGGTAGGATTTGAATTACATTGTTAGTGACGCTTCTTCGGATATATCCTTGTGCGTAAGCATCGAACACATACTTATACATTAATTTGATGTAAAATTATATATGGCAACACTGAATGGAAAGAACGTGGAAAAATTAAATATTATTTAAAGCCAAATGTTTCATATGATAGTTTTTTCGACACCTAATCTTCTTAAGTAGACATTAATTCCGAGAACTAGCAATAAAAGATGAGTAATAAAGTGATGAAATTCGCTAGGATTTCTACAGACATTCGCAGCTTAGTGTTATAAGATATGTAAAGGGAACATAATTAATTGGCATTAAAATGAATAGTACTATAAACTCTGAGTGGCGTGAGTTTCGTGGTATTTATCACTTAATGCATGATCAGACATACAGAATTCACAACGGTGATTTCGTGTCTTTCATAAGGTTATTAGTAAAGCTTAATGAAACAATAATATTCTGGAATTAAATCGGATTCTTAATCTCGATTTAGCAGAGACTTCCTACCGACATAAATCGCCATATCCAACTAAATCCACTTTATGACTCATTCCCTATATACAAGTATGAAGAAATAATGCCAATTTCAGGTAGTCCATGTGAGAAAAAACTATTTTCTTCCTTTGGCTTGGCTATACTCTGCATTGCTCGCTGTTGTGCAAACCGCTCGTTCGCTTCATCCTTCGGGTTCACTAGGCTCTGTCTTGCTTGCCTTGGTGCCTACCGTTTGTTTTCTTCGTCCTTCGGGCTCACCAGCCTGAGATATATAGGTCATGAGAGTTGAAGACATGCTCAGTTATCTACAATTACAATAGCTTATAAACTTCATGCAATTCACATATGTCACTATTAGAGGGACTTAATCTATTGATTATTATAGACCTGATATTGTAGTTACGAACAGAATTAGGCGTGAATGTCAGATAATTGATGCTACAACCCCAGGAGACCACAACGTAGAAACTGAAGGAAAAACAAACAAACAAAAAAAAGGAACATCCTGACTCGAAGAACGAAATCTTATGTTTGTGTTAAATAATAGTCAACAGCGTGAAAATAATTCCAGTTTTTATCGGAGCTTTGAGTTACATACCATTACAACGGAGAGGGTATCTTATGAAATTAGAGCTCGAATCCCAAATTGCAATTAAATAAAACATTAATTGATATAGAGAGGGGTATTGAAAAAGAGTTCTGTAATAGATATAGAGAGGGATATTGAAAACGAGGTCTGCGTAATAGATATAGAGAGGGGGAGAGTGAGGTGTTAATTGATATACAGAAATTGTTTGAAGAGAGTTCCGTACAGTATATATACAGAGGGGATAAGAGACTCGGTATCGTGGAAGATATTGAGAGGGGGATTAAAATAGATTTTGTGATAGATATAGAGAGGAGGAGAATTTGGTGGTACTCTAGGGTCCCAAAATCTAAACTAATCCCTGCAACTAAATTGACCAAATTTGGTCACTAAATCTACAGATACTGCCAATCCACAATGTTTTCTAATTAAAGTACAACGCCAACATTTTGTTAAGAAAGGAACGCCTATTAAACTGGACCCTATACATTACTGGTAATTTATTTTATCGAAAAGAAGAAAAGGTTGTAGTAATAAAAATAATAATTGTTTCGACAAAATGTCGAAACAATTATTATTTTTTATACTACTACAAGGCTAGATATTTGTTATTACTACTACAAGGCTAGATATTTTAAGGAGAGTGAAAAGTCAATTAAATCGTCCCCGGTGCTTAACTGGTGCTTTATTTTATTGACCCCGTAAGAATGAAAGGCCGGATTTGATCTCAGAAGGTAAAGGACCGTAACTCTATGCCGCAAGGTATGTTGTCCGACTTTCTGTATACTACTACTACTACTACTATTACTACTACTACTACTACTAATAATAATAATAATAATAATTGTTTCTACTTTTGGCACAAGGCCAGCTATTACCCAGTACATTACTGGTACTTTATTTTATCGACCCCGTAAGGATGAAAGGCAAAGTTAACCTCGGCGGGATTTGAACTCAGAGCGTAAAGGGACGTAACTACGCTGGAAAGCATGTCCGACCCTTCTACCAATACTGCCAATTCACCGCCCTTTATATAATAATAATAATAATAATGGTTTCTTTATTGTCTACAAGGGCTAACATGAAAAAAATCATTAGAGACGGCACAGAACAGTACAGGACAATACAAAGTGGGTTTTCGTCATGTAAAAAGGTTATAACAGAATCGGGCCAGAAATCCAAAAAATTCAAACCTCCGTGG
The DNA here is from genome assembly GCA_964016885.1 of Eledone cirrhosa. Taxonomy (NCBI): domain Eukaryota; kingdom Metazoa; phylum Mollusca; class Cephalopoda; order Octopoda; family Eledonidae; genus Eledone; species Eledone cirrhosa. The sequence continues at coordinate 67,037,443 of OZ024746.1, read as the reverse complement.
GTCACTCGTGGCGAAAGCCATACAAAAAACCACGGCCAGTCTGACCACCAGGGCAAGCGCCCTCTCTCAGTTTTCCCACCCCTCAGTCTACAGGCGCATACTCAGAGCGGGCTCGTTCAGACTCGCCACTTTCACCCACCTTTCAACAAACTTACTAAAAGACAGCACTTTCCTCTCCACCCTGATTTTCCGCTTCAAGTGAAACTAGAAAAAGTTAATCCGAGATTGGCCGAAGGTCCACCACACAATCTCTTTCGCCATGGCCACCAGGCAGATGGAAACTGCCTGCCCTTCCTCCTATTTAAAGGAGGATGGCGGGGCTATCTGCAAAATGGACTCAGTCAATATCCGGATCCGTCCTACACGCGTCAGCAGCTGTTCGACATAGTTCCACAAGTCAGCAATCCTCGGGCACTGAACGAGTGTGTGCAGGACGGTTTTGTCGCCCTGCGCGCATCTCGGACAGACTCAGCTGACAGCAACTCCGTGCCTGTAGAGCTTATCTCGAACCGGCAACGCTCCCCGGTAGCACTGCCAAGCCAGGGATTTATGAAAGTTGTCCATAGGCCCCGGCCTTCTAGTCTCGCTGATGGCTACCACATCTATATTTAGTGATCTGAGGTCGTTGAACTGGTGGCCCTGCTTCTATGACGACCCCAGACCACACGCATTTATGCTGCCTATTCTGAGTAAGATCATGTTGAAAAGGAGTGGAAAAAGATGGGAAACACCACTTACCTCACTTCTTGTGGGGGAAAGATGGTTTTTCCGTCCTTCTCACTGTTTGTGGCCCCCTCCGGAAGGATGTCTTTATAAATCCTCATGGAGAGTGTTTGACGGAAGTCTCCGATGTCCTTGGGGAATATTAATTTTAGTGTCGTGTACGTTTTCTGTGTGATGCGAGTGATTTTTATGTGTGGGGGTGGTGTAAATTTTTTGGGTGTTGTATAGTCTTTTTCTGTGATGCTGGTGTTGTGTTGTATGTAGTGTAATAATTGGTTGTTGTTCAAATTTAATGCTGTGTAGTGTGTATCGTTTTGGTTGCTTTGTTTTGTTTGCGTTTGTTGTGGGTTTGTTTCTATTTCGCTTGTTGGTGATTTTTGTGGTGTTGGTGATTGTGGTGTTGGGGTTAATGATGGTGATGGTGTTGGTGTTTGTGGTGATGGGGCTGGTGATGCTGGTGTGCGTGGTGACATAGATGTCTTAACGTTTTTGTTAGTTTGTTTGTTTCGCCCTGCATTTTTTGGGGGGGGGGAGGTCGAAGGGAGAGGATTTTTTCTTTTTTGGTTTCTTTTTTTTTCTTTTCTTTCGAGATACAATTTCCCATTTCTCATTATCGTCACAATCTGTCTCTAGGTACGATAGGTCGGGGAGTGGAAAGTCCTCCACAGGCGTTGGTTTTGTTTGTGGAGTGGTGGATGGTGGAGGCGCTGGTGCTAATTCTGGCGCGGTGGGTGGTGGTGATGTTGGTTTTGCTACAGTTGCTGGGGTTGTTGCTGCTACAGTTGCTTTTGTTGTTGCTGCTACAGTTGTTGCTGCCGTTTCCGCTGCTGGTTTTGATGGTTGAGTCACTGGTGTGAGTAGGAGAGATGGCCTCAACTTTTTAGCCTGAGGGCAGAAAGCCTTTAGGTGGGTTCCTTCGCCACAAACGACAAACCTAGGCCTTCTACCCTCAACAATTACGCTGAGATTGGTGCCGTCATTGAATTCTATCTTCTCTGGAATTTCTTGTATGTTTTTTTGGTCCGCTTGGATCAGGCGTTCCATCCCAGATCCGGACCAGTTCTACTTTACTTTTATCACCTCAATTACTTTACTGTCGGTCTCGATGTCGGCGAGGACGGCAGCCATTAGCCAGTGAATTTCAATGGCCGGCTGAACCTCGGTCATCCTGATCCTCACCAGCCTCTGACCACAATAGATTGGTGCGAATGTGAACTCGTCACTTTTTAATGGGACCATGGAGTGCTCTCTGGCTTCATGTGGGGTTCCAAAGAACACGTCCACGGTTCCATATGTTTGCCTACGTCTGATGTGGGTTTTGTGAGACTACACGTATCCCAAAGCTTTTTGACCCTGTAACCATATTTTTTTACCATTCGCTGGACTTCATTCATTTTTTCCCGGCTTACCTCCACCATTTCATTTTTGTTTGCCGCTTTAGCAAACTACACATTCGATTTTGCGCTGGTGTTGATGTTGTTGTTCTTATTCTTATTGTTGCTGTTGTTGTCATTGTTATTTTTGTTATTATTATTTTTAGTTTCAGGTGTGGTGATGGTGGAGGTGTTGGTGTCAGTGGCGTTCGGCGTGGAAGAGTCGATTTTGGGAGCATCCATTTCGATATCACGAGATAATAATTTATTTATTGTTTCAGTTGTTGCTGTGGTGGTGGTGGTATCAGTGGTGGTGTTTGTTCTTTTTGACATTGTGGTGGTGGAGATGGCGGCTGTAACACCTGTAGACATTGGTAATGTTGTGAAATCCATGTCTGCATGTGACAAATCTGAATAATTGCCACTTCTATTACTTATATTTTCAGTGTTAGCAACCGTAGCAAGGTTTACAATGTTGGTGGTGGTGAGAGATGTTAGTCTGTTAGAAACGCTGTCGGCAGATTTAGGTGGCTGAATGCCGTCCATGTTTTTTTTTTCAAAGAAATGATTTTTTGATAAAATAAAGTTTAAATTTTGGGCTCAAGGCCCCAATATTATTGAGTATCCTTTTCAGAAAGCAATATATGTGAATTATAAACACTTAACAACAACATTTTCCCTAACTGGCAATTTGAAAACAACAAACCTTTGTGGAGCTCACGATAATACGATTTCCTACGTAGGTCGCAAATAATAATAATAATAATAATAATAATAATAATAATAATAATAATGATAATAATAATAATAATAATGCTTTCTTTATTAACCACAAGGGTTTACATAAAGTAGACATTAAGGACAGTACAGGACAATACAGGACGGTACAAATGGGCATTTCTGCGTGTAAAAAAACAAAAACAGAGGATGTAACAAAAAAATAACAATGAAAAATTCCCCAATAGGGGGGAGACTTCCGAGAGACATTTGTGGATAAAGCCCATTAAAAGGCCACAGTGACCCTGACCACCAGGGCAAGTGCCCTCTCCCAGTTTTCCACCTTTAATTTACAGATATATACTCAGAGTAGGCCCATTCACTCGGGCCATTCTTGCTTCTCTCACCCATCTTTCAACAAAATGCTGGGAAGAGAGCACTTCCCTCTCTACTCTGATTTTCCTTTTCAAATGAAATTTGAAAAACTCAATTAGAGCATCACCGAAGAGGTAAGTGCTCGTCTTCAGCCCTTTCAAACGTGTCCACCATACTATCTCTTTCGCCATGGCCACCAGACAGATAAAAAATTCCTGCCCTTCCCGGCTAAAGGAAGAGGGCGGGGCAATCCTCACGATGGACTCAGCTGATAATTGGATCCGTCCTACACGTGACAGCAGGTGTTCGACATAAACCCACAAGTCAGCAATGCTCGGACACTGGACGAGTGCGTGCAGGACGGTTTCGTCGCCCTGCGCGCATCTCGGACATGCCTGGCTGAAGGCACCTCCATGCCTGTAGAGTTTATCCGGAACTGGCAAATCTCCTTGGTAGCACTGCCAGGCCAGGGATTTCTGGAAGTTGTCCATAGGCCCCGGCCCGAAAGTTCTTCCGAAGAGATTGGCTAGTTGATTTTCGTCGACGCCTAGAGCTTCCCCAAGTACGTCGTCGCTCTTTCCCTCCACTAATCCTCTATAGAATACCAAGGTGGAGTTTCCATCGATCACATTGCCCGATTGGTCGAGGACTGTGAGCGCCTGAAGACATTCCAGTCTCCAAGCGCTCCCTCTCGGTCTTCGCTTGACCCAGGACTGCAGCTCCGTCAAGGAGACGAGATGGGGAAAGACGCGTCTAGAAAACGGCGACCACACCTGATCACCGTCGAGGAAGAGGTGGAGATGACATAGCCTGAGCGCGTGTCTGCGCAACATCAGCCATGGCATGCCCAGCCCTCCACGTAGCGGGTGTTGATAGCATATGGAGCGACTGACCATCGCAGTGCGTCCCTTCCACAAAAAGGGAAAGAGCAAACGCTCCAGCGCAGTCAGGCGGGGCTTAGGACAAGGTACGACGATCAGGCGGTAGTAGATAACGGACGCGATGTACGCGTTACACCTCCGCGATGTACGCGTTAGTCACCGCCCATTTCTGGGTGAGAGAAGCCACCCTGCTCGTCACCTCGTCCCACCTTTTGTCCGTCTGGAGGTCCGGACCGAACCAGACCCCTAGCAATTTAACCGGTTCGTCCGTCCAGCGCCCGACGACGCTGTTGAACGGCATGGACCTGCCTCTCCAGGTGCCGAGCTGCAGGCCCACTGACTTTTCCTGGTTGATCTTTGCTCCGACACCGCTTCGTATTCTCTTAGTGTAGTGCCGATCGCCTCGAGGTGTTTGGCGTTCAACACCACTACGGTGACATCGTCCGCATATGCTTACACGGATCTTCCGCGCCCTAGTTCGCGCGGGACCCCCCTCAACGTAATGGCTCGTGAATCAATACGTACAAGAGTGACGAGAGGGGACATCCTTGGCTGACCGAGCGCATGATGTTGGACGGTTCCGAAAGGTGACCGTGCACTCTCACCACAGAGCAGATGTCGCTGTGCATGGCATCGTTCCAGCCTCTGAAGACGGGCCCAAAGCCAGCCGCCCTCAGGACTGCCGCTAGGTAAAGATGATCGACCCTATCGAAAGCTTTCGACTGATCTAAATTGATCAAGGACCCACCCGTGCCAGGTTCTCTAGCTACCGTCTCTACGATGTAGTCCACCAAAAACCGGATCGTGGCTTTATTGCTACGTCGCGCCTCCGTCACTCGGGCCCATTGAACGGCTTTCGTCCCCTCGTGTCTGAGAGCACGCACCCTAGTTCTGACAACGCAGCCTTCGTGCTTTGCCTTGAAGAATTGGTCAAGGGCCAATTTCACCGTAAGCACGTCGGTCGAGATGCCTTTGCTAAGCGCCTCGTCTGATTTTCTAACTAGTTCTCCCTCTGCTCTATTTTTCTCTATTGCTAAAGCCCTACTAAACCTAATGGACTCTATTCTAATCGCTCTTTTCAGAGCAAACCACCACTTGTTGTTGACGATGGCCCCCGTCAACGCCCGCTTAACTAGTTAGCTAATCCGGTCTCAAGAGGCCTTGCGCGCTGGTAAGGACGCGTTTAGCTTCCAGTAGCCTGGTTCTCGTCTATGAAGCCTATCTAAGTCAAGCACACAGATCACGGATTTGTGGTCCGTATAGCTGACTATCTTGAATTGTGGACAGCCTATGCTAGACCTATCTATTTCCCTACAAAATACTCTATCTAGATATGATCTGGATGACCCTATGCGATTTGTCCAAGTCTACATTGGCACATTCGGGAAATCCAATCGGTAGCTGTCAGACATTTCAAAACGCCTGAGCAGGTTGATGAGGCTCTTGCACCCTCCTCCCCTATCCTCTAATCCACACAGTCCCAGCGTGCATCTAAGATCCCGTTCCAGTCGCCCACTAACACTAAAGAGCGTGACGTTCCAAGAAAGGTCTCCAGACGCCGGAAGAAATCAGGCCGCCCTGCTCCTGTCGGGGAATAGACGGCCACTAGCCTGAAAGCTTGCCCGTCTCCGCTGGTCACGTCCAGCACCACCAACTTACCCTCTGCGTCCAGGAAGATGGCCCGTATGGCGAGATCCAAACCCCTCCGAAAAATGACAGCAACTCCTCCCCCCGATCCAGGACGGCTAGGAGATGCGTACACATTGTAGAGGCCGAAGATCGGTGCGAAGGCCCGTGCTTCTGAGATTCTGGTCTCGCTGATGGCCACTACATCTATGTTTAGAGACCTGAGGTCGTGGAGCAGGTGGCCCTGCTTCCATGACGAACCCAAGCCACGTGCATTTATGCTGCCTATTCTGAGTGAGGTCATGTGGAAATGGAGTGGAAAAGATGGGAAAGACCATTTACCTTACTTCTCGTAGAGGAAGGATGGTTTCTCCATTCTTTTCACTGCTTCTGGCTTCCTCCGGAAGGATGTCCTTATATATTCCTCCTGGAGAGTGCTTGTCGGAAGTCTCCGATGTCTTTGGGGAATTTTTGTTTTAGTGTCCTGTACATTTTCTATGTGATGCGAATGATTTGTATGTGTGGAGGTGGTGTGAACTTTTGGGTTGTGGTGTAGTCTTTTTCTGTGATGCTGGTGTTGTGTTGGATGTAGTGTAATAATTGGTTGTTGTTCAAATGTATTGCTGTGTAGTGTGTGTCGTTTTGGTTGCTTTGTTTTATTTGCGTTTGTTGTGGGTTTGTTTCTATTTCGCTTGTTGGGAATTTTTGTGGTGTTCGTGATGGTGGTGTTGGGGTTAATGATGGTGATGGTGTTGCTGTTTGTGCTGATTGGGTTGGTGATGCTGGTGTGGATCGTGACATAGCTGTCCTAACTTTTTTGTTTGATAGTTTATTTGTTTCCCTCTGTATTTTGTTTTTGGAGGGGGAAGGAAGAGGATTTTTTTCTTTTTTGCTTCTTTTTCTTTTTTCCTTTTTTTTCTGATACCGTTTACCACTCCCCGTCGTCACAATCTGTTTCCAGTTGCGATTGGCCGGGGAGTATAAAATCGTCCACTGGCGTTGCTTTTGTTTGTGCCGTGGTGGATGGTGTAGGCGCTGGTGCTAGTCCTGGCGCGTTGGGTGGTCGTGGTGTTGGTTTTGCTACTGTTGCTGGGGTTGTTGCTGTTACAGTTTCTTCTGTTGTTGCTGCTACAGTTGTTGCTGCAATTTCTGCAGCTGGTGGTGTTGATGGTTGAGTCACTGGGGTGGGTAAGAGAGGTGGCCTCAACCTTTTAGCCTGAGGGCAGAGAGCCCTTAGGTGGGTTCCTTCACCACAAACAACACACCTAGGCCTTCTGCACTCGACGATTACGGTGAGGTGGCTGCCGTCAGTGAGGTATATTACCTCTGGGATCTCCTCAATGCTTTTTTGGTCCGCTTTGATCAGGAGCTCCATCCCAGATCCGGACCAGTTCTCCTGCTTTTCTTTCGCTATTTCGATTATCTTGGTGTTGGCCTCGATGCCGGCGAGGACGGCAGCTATTAGCCAGGGAATTTCGATGGCCCGTGGAACATGGGTCACCCTGAACTTCACGAGTCTCTGGCCACAATATCTTGGGACGAGTGTGAAGTCGTCACTTCTTAATGCGGCCATGGAGTGTTTTCTGGCCTCCTGTGGTGTTTCAAAGAACACGTCCTCGGTTCCATATTTTTGCCCACGTCTGATGTGGATTTTTTTTGGCCCACACTATCCCAAAGCTTTTTGGATTTGGGACTCGGATGCCGGTTCCACTCGGCGCGATATTATGTTAATCATCCGATAAGACACGGTGCAGAGGCGCCGATGCTCCATTTTAGTAGATGGGTTTTTTGGGGTGTGGAGGTGGGGGGTGTGGGGGGTGGGGGGTGAACCTGTACCCATATTTCTTTACTATTCTTTTGGCTTCTTCTAATTCCTCCTGATTTTTCTGGATTGCTTCGCACTTTTTTGCTACTCTGGCAAAAGACAGGCTGATATTCTCATTGTTGTTGTTGCTGTTGTTGTTATCGTTATTTTTGTTATTGTTAATTTTAGTTTCAGTTGTGTTGGTGGTGGCGTCAGTGTCGTTCGGTGTGGAAGAGTTAATTTGGGGTGAATCCATTTCGATGTCACGAGATAATTTCTTTCTTTCTTTTGTTACTGTTGTCGCTGTGGTGGTGGTGAGGGTGGCGGCTTCAACACCTGCAGTCATTGGTAATGGCGGGAAATGAATGTCTGCATGAGACAAATTTAAAATATTGCTACTGCTTATATGTTTAGTGTTGGCAAACGTAGTAATATTTGCAATAGTGGCGTCGGTGTGAGGTGTTAGATTGTGAGGAAGGTGTGATTCTGGGTCGTCCATGATTTTTTCAAAGAAAAAATTTTGTTTGATAATTATAAAAGTTTAAATTTTGGGCTCAGGGCCCCAATCTTTTTGGGTGTCCTTTTCAGAAAACAATGTATGTGCACTTATATACAGTTAACAATAAAAAAATTTCAATAAATGGCAATTTTAAACAACTGAAAATAACAAACATTTGCGGAGCTCACGATAATACGATTTACTACGTAGGTCACCAATAATAATAATAATAATAATAATAATAATAATAATAATAATGATGTAATTTATTGGCCACAAGGGCCGACATGTAATAATAATAATAGTTGTATTAGAAGAAGCAGAAGAAGAAGATATTTGAGTATGAGACGAGGTCGAAGAAGGAATATAGAAAATTAATGATGAAAGCTACAATGATATGCCATATTTGTTTGAAATGAAACATTCGTCACAGTGGATTTTTTTTTTTTACTGAAAATATAGTCTTACGACATTAAATCACCCTTCGGGTACTTGTCATTCCACATTTAGAGATTTCTCATTTCGTGGATTGATGTTATACAACTAAATTCAGCTGTTACGATTATCGATTTTTGAAATACTATAGGGCCAAAATGTAGTGCTACTAACTCACATGTAGAGGTTAATATAGTGTCTTAAAATAAAAAATAAAAACTGATTCAGTGTGTAAAAATATTTGACTAGCATTTTTACACAAAGAGTATTACTTGTCTTTTAACAGTTTGACGTTGCTTCATCTACCGATATCGACAATATACTTAGATATATCAATACGACAGATAATTAAATTACCAGAAAATAAAAATATAACATGTAGACATTAGATAATGAAGTTATATGTAGATATTAATGTAATGGATATAGTTTATTTTTTAATAGAATAAAAAAAACTATTCTTATCACTTGGTCTTGATTGTTCCGGAAGACAGGCAAATATTTTCAAACCACGGGCTTGGCCCGAATTCTAGCGGAGTGGACACCAGTAGATCACCGACGAACAACATGTTATTATAATGGTTTCTTATATAGGCAAGCCAGCAATTTTGGGGAGGGGAACGTCGATTAAATCGACCCCAGTGCGTGACTGGTACTTCATTTTATCGAACCCATGAGGATAAAAGGCAAAGTTAACCTTGGCTGGATTTGAACTCAGATCACAATGGGCCGAAATTCTATGCTGCAAAGCATGGCGTCCGACTCTCTACCGATACTGCCTATCATATTGCCCTACAACATGTTATTATAATAATTCTTATACTTTATTGATAGGTTTCTAAAATGATAAATGTCTATTATTAGGTGGAAAAAATAGTTGAAGTAAATTCATTATTATATTTCCCAAGATATTTTCAAAGAGTAAAAAAAAATCTTCTGTGCAGTGATGCATACACAAAGACATGAATATAAAGTATATGAAATCCCAAATGATATTAAAAATCTTGTAGGCGTAGCAATAATTTACTTGAAGCTATATAAATGTTACTTTTGAGTGAAAAATATTTACTTCAAATTCATTAAGCAATCCGATTTGGTGACTTATTTATCTGGACATAAATGCTTCTGAATACAATAACAATTGATGAGAAGCGGATACGAATTGATCTAAATCTTTTTGATTATTAAAATCGTATATTCTTGAGTTTGCTTTCGGAAAGCACCGTCTCGAAAACGTCCACCAGGCAGAATTTATTTTTATAGTATGAAAATCAGGTTTTGTGAATCAAATAGTGTAAAACAGAAAAGAAAGATGCCACAAAGTGACAAAAGTAGTCACTCTAGAGGTCACAAAATGTGTGACGAAGGAGCTTTGACAATTAAACTCTAAACAACCATTCAATTATCAAATTAACCGACGGGGAATTATAATTATAAATTGAAGTGAAAAGCAACCAGTGCGTATGTATTTATCGTCAGCCTGACCCTCCCAAATTGTAAAATTATATTTTTCCACACACGTTTTCACATAAAACATCTTGCAAAGCAATTACAAAAATGAAGTATGGGGTATAAATGCATACACACAGGTACACATATAAATATGGTGGCTGCCAACTCGTTTTCGAGTACGGCCAATACTTTATATCCATCTAGGAGAACCCCTACCGATGCGCTGAAAGAATATGACTTTTTAGTCCAGCCAGCGACTTGAAAACTCTGGTACAAACACTACACCTGTGACAATCATTGACACATAGTGCTGGGCCCATGGTACCATGTAACGACAAGTGCAGAAAGATCTCCAGATATAAAGCAATGCCTGTGCCGTGAAGCTTTTATAGTGAGCAAAGGCACTGCACAAAGCCAGTCCCACTCACTTAACCAAGATGATATTTACCAAAAAGAAGAACAAGTCAACATCATTGGATACCCTCAGGGTTGCAGGTGTTATATCAGAGTTTTCCTTCTCCTAGAATTCTGCCTTGACAAAGGCGAAGGGGTCATCTCTCCCGGTGATTTTGGATGGCCATTGAGTCTTAAGAGCTCCTTTGCCCTTTGACAGGTTTTGTTTTTAGTCCTGCAGGATGTCCAAAGTCACCCTCCTCACCAAGAAATCTTGGTGGGGTTGCCAGTTTAGTCGCCAACGACCCGACCATGAGACAGGTTGTACTGGGATACATGTTACCATATAAATATATATGCATACATACACACATACATACATATATATACATATATATACATATATATATATATATATATATATATATATATATATATATATATATATATATGTGTGTGTAAGTATGTATGTATACGTACATACATATATGTATACAGACGTACAGTAGTATGTATATATATATATACAAACATGCACACATATATATATGCACGTATCGGTTTACCGAACATTTATTATAATGCTCGGTTTGTTTGTTTGTAATATGCATAAGGAAATTATATACTTTCAGACGTTCAACCATCTGGCAGGAACGTATACGGTGCTGACGATAGCTAATAAGCTTGAAACTAGTACATCGTTCCTGTGTCAGTGTTGAACAAAAAGTGACGTGGTTGCCTAAACACTGTACGGCGTATTTCGGGCTGCTTGTTTGTTTACAAACAAACAAACCGAGCATTATAATAAATGTTCGATAAACCGATACGTGCATATATATATGTGTGCATGTATGTATATATATATACATACTACTGTACATCTGTATACATATATGTATGTACGTATACACACATAAATACTTACATTTAAGTAAATGCCGTACTAAGAGTGAGAAATGAAATTTCGTTTCATTCTATTCCATTTATATTATATATATATATAACGGCAACATGAATGGACCTGTCATTTTTATCTAAAGACATTTTTTCCAATTCCACCCCGCCCATCCCTTCAATCTATCTAATTTCACATTATTTCTTCTGATGAAGGATTAGCGTCCGAAATGTTAAGAGCCTCTTCCTGCTATTTCAAGCGTTAGGTTGAAACAGCGTGTATGCGGAGGGAAATGATTAACAAATCCATGTATACGTAATAGGAGGAAAAAAACCTAAATCTTTTAAATCACACTTAAATCAACAATGAATTCATTCATATAAAAGACAATATATATACAGGTAGTTACAACGAAATATACTTACCTGGCTACAAGCAATACACACACATATATATGTATGTGTGTGTGCGTGTGGGTTTGTATGTATGGGTGGGTGTGTGTATGAATGCGTGTGTGAGAATGTGTGCGTGAGTATATGTGTGAGTGTGTGCGTGTGTTTGTGTGTGTGTGTGTGTATATATATATGTATGTGTGTGTGTGTGTTTGTGTGTGAGTGTGTGTGTGTGCCAATAGAAGTATTGGTAAATTAGGTGATAGATTGAAAGAAATATATATTAGAGAAAATGTAATATACAAAATTACGGACAAAAACGAATAAAAAATAAAAGGATATTACCGATTGTCAATTATCGAATATTTCTGGAGATACGCATCATTTTATTGGTGAGGAAGTTTTTAAATTAAACCTAAAGTTATTTTGTATTTATTCCCCCCCCCCCCCCTCTATTCGTATTTCTTATGTTTCTTAATTGAATAGAAAATTGGAATGGACATTTTAAAATAAGAGAAATCAATTTTATGAAAGCTAAAATTGTATTCGCTATCTCATACGTATTTACATGACTTCAAATCAGACCGCATATAATAAAATATATGGTAAAAAAAAGTAATGAACAGAACACGCCTTTTTTCTATGCAAATTCAAATTTTCTCTCTGTATTTTTTCATTTTAATTTTGGCTTCTTCTCAACAAATATACCAGCCGATTCCAAGTAACGCACCTTTGTATATGTTAATTTAGGCGGTAAATTTTCAGAGGTCTAAAAGTGATAAAAGGAAGGAGAAATCAAATGAAAATGTCTTCAAAGGATTAGGCAAATATCCTATTTCTATGCTACTGTGTGTATAATAATGATTTGCCTGATTCTGAAAGAAATAGAGGTTGAGCAAAATATAATGCTGGTGTCTATACTATAAAAGGTGAAATATGGAAGGTCAAATCGACACCAACGCAATTTAAAGAGTAGAAATTCTTAGTATTATCAATAATTAGGATGACTTGAAAGTGGAAGAAATTTTACAGTACAGGATTAAATGTTGTCAACTATTTCCTTATGGCATTTGACGTTTTGATTTCAAATGTCACTAATATCTTAGTCCACATTTCATGCTTCCGAGTGGAATAAAACAACAGCACTCAGGTATTGAATAAGTTTTATTAACCACACTCATTCCACAAAAAGTGTGGCTTATATCATTGTTACAAATCATAATAATTATGTGAAGGAGTGACAGAAACACGGAAATACCGCGACAAATTGGCGCATTATTTTTAATATACACTGTGATATGTATCCAAACACCAGCGGTTAGACATTGACTTTCATTCCTCCCGAACTAAACAAAGCGTATCATTTACTTTTTTTATCTACTATGAAATAACTTAATAATAGCATAATGATCAGTTATCTTATTACCACTTGGTGTTACAGAATATTCGAGCATACAAAGAATTTGTTAGATTGTCAGACTCTTTCGTCAATACTGAATAGTTCATTTATCAATATCCAATGTTACATTCATGCAACAGTTTTTTTGTTATCATCATATCTGCAGTTCTTTTTGTCCCTTTCATCTAGTTACTAATTTATCTTTCAACGTCAACCTTCTTCGCAAAATCGTATTTTGCGCAATTTTCACATTTTATCCAATGTTAGATGTCATGCATTTCAAATGCTGAAAGATACATTTTGTAGCTTCGCATATTTCTGAATGCCTTTTTACTTCTACATTAACCATTTGTAATCCATAATGCTTTGTGAGGACATTTTGAAGAATTACATCTGTCATTTATGCTCCCTGATACTCAATATACATTAATAAAGTATATTTCCTGTATTCTCTGGTGAGGTCACTTTATCCAATTCAACTCAAGAGCTTATTGAATTGTAAACGAAAAAAAAAATGAAACAATCACTCTTACCTTGTTAAAGTTACAACTACGATTATTAATGCATCGTTATGTATTCTAAAACAATAAATCCCATCAGTAAATGAATAGCCAGTCATTGTCTGCACAAATAGCAGTCCTCTTCTATTCTTCTTAATTATTTAATCGCTTTTATTTCGAACGTTTGTTATTCATGCTAATCACAGGGAAAATTATCATTAAATATAAATTAAGTTTAACATTGTATTGTTTAGCAGAAGTATTGACATAGCGTAATTCATAATAGAAGTGTATATGAACTCCCAATCGTTATTTGTATGCATAATAAACATATATAAATTTTGATGTGGGTAATTCACACGGTATGTGTGTATTGTACACTGTCTAGTTCATTTGTTCTTAACTATTTGTACACTTGCTTTTGGTTGACTTATGTTAGGACGGCAATTATAACTTGAAGTATATTAGGAGTTTTCTCAAGCAACTTTATAGGTAAGGTCGTATATCGTCTGAGTAGCATTTCTAGTTGTCTATCACCAAACAATCATTGATTTGCCTTTGTATCTGATTTCGGATCTGTTTGACCTGAGACCTCCATATCTGAGAGCAGCTGACCGTTATATATTATATACAATGCTTCAAGCAAAATATTTTATTATGTGTGTGCATGTATATATATATATATATATATATATATGGAATATGTTTAACCCCAACTATTGTGCGTTATGGTCCATCTGGTTCCTTACCACACTTCCTTCGTTATATATATATATGTATATATATATATATATATATATATATATATATATATATATATATATATATATATAAGTTGTCGAGACTAGCATGAGTTTCACTGCTAGGACCGGTTGCATCTCAGCATACTCAATAGGTATTTTATTAAAAATCCCAGACTAGACAAAATTATTTGCGACACATGTAAATTGGTACCCCTCTCTCTCTCTCTCTCTCTCTCTCTATATATATATATATATATATATATATATATATATATATATATTGAGAGAGAGAGAGAGAGAGAGAGAGAGAGAGAGAGAGAGAGAGAGAGAGAGAGAGAGAGAGAGGCGATAGAAGCAGCATTACGACATTAAGAATGTCCTGTATTATCAGCGAAACTTTGAAGCAAATGTAATCATTAATAATGAATGTAATTACAACACTTCAAACAGCTCCAAGGTTACATTTTAGTACATACCTATATAAAACAAGCAGATGTTTAGCTATCAATTTCTCTCTCACTCTGTATATACATACACACACACACACACACACACACATATATATATATATATATATATATATATATATATATATATATATATGTATATATATATATATATATATATATATATATATATATATATATATATGGGTACGTGTATGTGTGCCTGTGTGTATTTGTGTACAAGTTTTTACAGATCTATGAATGTGTTTGTATCTTGGGATATTTGGAATATTATCATTCCGCATGTGAGAGTTGATACATGTGTACGGACGTTATTTATGAGAACACATTACAAGCTTTTAACGAAGTAATAGAGTAGCTATACACTTACTTATCCCCACCGTAAGCTATAAACTTCGGTTAATGCCATGTCTATTTTACTCTCATTTTTCATGCAACGTCACACCAAATAGTACACAGATTTAAGACAATGATAAATAACGGCATCACGAGAATCGATATGTTATAATTAAAGTTGCTTCCATGATTATAGTGAAAACAATGATAAAGTGTTTGTACATTTAAATCCCTTAGGATTGAAAGGCTAATCATGTCACTATTATATGTCCTATTTCCATTTGTAACTAAAATGGAGGAAGAAACTAAATTCATTACGAAGGAACCTCCGTACCTGATAATATAAATTTATTTTTCCCATATCCCAATGATGACGACAAACTGCGTAACATCATATAACTCAGATTCTGACATAGCTTACATATATTTCTCTTTTAATTATTGTTCTATATTAATGGTATATAGGTATGTTATATATCAATCAAACTATCATATCAACTGCCCGCGAATGGTGTAAATTGACCACATAATACCCAAGAATTTAACTTTACTGCAATCCTGCAGTGATCCAGAAATATCACACAAATCATATGCTGTTTAAAAGGTCTAAAGAAACATTAGATAACATGATTATGGAAATATTATACATTATAAAGAAAATGATTAGATAATCTTGGCTTAAACGAATTTGATGAAAGCCCTGACTGTTCAGTATTGACATAGGTTAAACAACTATAAGAAACATGAAATGAAGCTCGCATTGGATAAACTTGTCACGGATGTATTAAACCGAATAAAAAGACAAATTGGATATGATTGAATCTCATTTGATCATAAAACCTTCTTTGAAGCATGACATAACGTTAAACTACAAACCAAACCTTTTCATCGAGTATAAAGTTGTTACACATTAACTAAATAAATCCTTTTTATTAATAAGAATTAATGCAGTTTCTCTCATTAAGATAATTTGTTACCTTTTATATATAGAAACATAAAATTTCAATTAAATTTCTCATACATAAATTCTAAATTGCACGTCCCCATTAGGAATGGTAGTAAATTAACATCCCTAGTGTTAAGTTTAATAATGTGATTTATCGGCCATAATTGATTGAAGTAGCAATGCTGATACTGAAATTGTCTTAACTTCCTTGGTGTAACGAATGACATGAGGAATGTTAATGCTACACATATATATATAATATAATCCTATATATATTTATGATTATATATATACACAGATACACAGACACACACATAACTCCCCCCCCCCCCCACACACACAGACCCCCCCATATATATATATATATATATATATATAATGTTGGTAATATTAAATATTATCCAATTACATGTATGAGAATAGCTCAATGTAAACTAAGAAGTATATTACAGAGCCGAAATATTTTATAAATAACAATCAAAGAGAGTTTAAAACATTTAATCACTTGCGTTCGTTTCATCCTAGCAGTTAACCTTTTTATAGCAGCAGGTTTCTCTATAACAGTATATTTTTTAAATTTTTACTGCTTTTAGCTGCTCCTAATTTTATTCTATTGTATTTATATGCACATATTTTTCATATGCTTCTTTCGCCTCTGCTATCTTTTCCTATATAAATGTTGAAACTAATGCTTACTTTCCATATTATGTATCCTCCTAATGTTCTTATGACAAATTTCTGGTGAAAGCAGCGATTCTTTGCTTAAACTTTAATCTGTTATTTTAATAAATATTTGCTCTACGGTTCTTATATATTTAATATATATTTATCCTTATCGAGCCCTCTTTGGATTTTACTCTTCAAATTTATTATTATTACTATTATTATTGTTATTGTTATTCCTTGAATCTCAGTCATTGATGTTGGTTAACTGGAAAGTCCGTTGGATTGAATATCAAGCCACTACCTGCAGCCTCAGATATTCAGGACGTATCGGAGGGTTCTTGCCGTTCCAAGCAAGCATGCCTTTTGAAGCGTTCCAAAAAGCGTGAAGGGGCCGATTTTCTTTAACCATCCCTGGAAACCTTTGGAGATAGTCCCCAGTGCGCCTATGACAATCGGGATCACTTTGACTTCATGGCAGTTCCAAATCCTTTTCACCTCCCACTTTAGGTCCTGGTATCGGTTAATTTTATCCCTCTCCTTCTCTCGCACTCTCGTGTCGAACGGGCAGGCCACATCCACAATCAGGCACGATCTTTTTTCTTTGTCCACAACCACCAGGTCAGGTCTATTGTGTTCCAGTTTTTTGTCCGTCTGTATCCTAAAATCCCACAGCACCTTCACCTGACTGTTCTCCATCACCGCCTCTGGCCTATGCTCATACCATTTCTCAGAATGTGGTAGATTGTTTACTTTGCACAGGTTATTATTATTATTATTATTATTATTATTATTATTATTATTATTACTATATATATATATATATATGTGTGTGTGTATGTGTGTGTGTGTGTGAGTATGTGTGCATGTGTGTGTGTTTGTGTGTATGTGTGTGTGTTTATATATATATATATAAAGTAAATAAATATATATATATATTTAAATGAAGGCTAAGACTGATATGTATTTAATCGCGCTATTCGGAGTAGAAGTCCTAACTGCATTGTTTTTTTAAATCTATCAATTGAATTAATTATATAATGAATTTATAACACTGAATTTATCATAACACTGAATATATTAGACGATTAAAGTAAATTTATAGTAGATAACACATTACTCAAATAAAAGTCGTTGCTGTGATAACATTGAAATGTTAATCTATGTACACGAAGCATGTTTCTATCATGAATATATATTCCTTTATTAATTACTTTACCACAGGTGAATTCATGAGGAAAATGAGGCGAACTATTTTAGTGCTATCAACAGTGATTGTCATATTTATCAACGATACCTCCTAGATAATAACATACGGTTAATCATCGTCTTATGAGGCGAGCATCATTTTCAAAACGCATAAAGATAAATTTTGTGTGGGTTTCTATATATATAGTATATAGTGGAAATATTTTATTCTTCATATTTTTCAGAGTTAGTATTGAAAGTTTTAAAAGAAAAGAAATAGTCATATCTACACAAAGCTAAAGTGAATCTAATAATATATGTAATGATATATAGTAACAAATAACAAAAAAATAATAATGCTGATGTTACGTAATAATATATAGTACTAGCAGTAAAGCCCGGCGTTGCTCGGGTCGCTCAGTAGCTGTGTTAAAGTTACAATGTTAAGTTTCTTTTTTGGCTTAAAGTCTGTCTGCACGACTGTCTGTCTGCACGCCTAACGAAATTTACAGATACATATATTTTAAATAAACTTATATAATTTTTGCTTTTTTTTACGAAATATTTGCTTGTTTTACGTAGTCTTTAAATAGACTTGTTTTCAAGTAAAAATATTGTTTTAAAAGGCTTTTAAATGGAAATGAAGCAAAACGGAAGCTTAGTGTTCGAATTGTGTTAATGTCATTTTAAACGCTGAGAAAGCCAGCGTAATTTTTTTAATTTTTGCACGCAGACGCTCAATGTAAACAGAACAAAGGGAAATAACTGATCACTTACGCTCAAAAATCGATACATTATATTCGATTTCGTCACATAGGGTGGGTCAATTTGAAATTTTTTTTTTCTGATGTCTTCGCTAGGGCTCAATGAACAAGTATAGCAATTTCGGTGCAATTCCGTGAGAGATTCTAAGAGGAGATGTGTGCCAAAAATCGATAGACAGACAGACAACCACAGTTTTATATATATATAGATATATTTATTATTTAAATAGTTATCTTTGGAAAGCCTGCACTATCAGATATACAGTTATAATCAGTTATAATCTAAATTCTGCTTCGCCTATGCTATAAAAAATATGTCTCCATCTAAAGAATCGTGTAGTTGGGTCTGATTGTGTGTAAGTTTATGATCTTTTGTGTTCGTGTATGCGATTGCATATAATTGAGTTATGAAATCATGAAATAATATGGCAGCTGACTGTAATTTTATAATCTGCAATTTCTCATATGTTAAAAGAAAATCTAATCATTTACTCGGATAATTTTCGATTTACAATTATAATAAATTTAAGAATATGAAAAATACACATAATTTTTTCCGGCAATTAAGTAATCATGCGCTATAATTAAAATTGAAATAATAACAATTTTCTCGCAATTATATTCAGTGGAAAAAATATCATAACAGTTTTAAATCATTTCTAGAAACATGTTATCACATATTTTTACATTAATATATTCCCTGGTCTTTTTTCTTAATTCAACTATTTTTCTTAATGAGTTCAATTCGATTAAGACTTACACTTTATAAATTTCAATTATCTCTGTTTGGATTTTAGAAAAAGATCAAATTTACTGAAGAGGGAAGGCGGTGAATTAGAAGAGCTGTTAAATCGTCAGAGATTTGTTATTCGTTACGATATTTTCTAATTCATCTTTTAGGTGTCGACAAATGTATAACTTATATCAATATTCAGTCAATACGGATTCTACGAGAGAATTATGTTAAGGGTACAGATGTCAGTGGAACACAGCCGTTTACATTAGACTTTCAAAAGTACCATTTCATATCAGCAAACAATTCATTATTTAACATGAAAACTGAATAAAAATACACCACTGAATATTGATAGCTTAGTAGCTAGTTTTAACTTCTGGAGATCATTTAGTATAATCATGAATTCAGTATGTTCTTATGTATGTATGCAGTATATTTTTATAATCGTGTATATGTACTACATGATACAACAATAGGTGAGAGGCAGCCAAAATCATATCAAATATATCTGATCAGGCGGTTGCAACCGTCTGACATGTGAGAACTCGATTCCCCGAATGTCTGGACATGGAGTAATCCCATGCTGTAATTCTGTTGAGAAAATGCTTAGCTATGCCGAAGCTCCTCTATACCATTCACGGCGCTCCGTGCTACTCCCACGCATCTCTCCTCACTGATCTCGATTCTTGTATCCGAGCAGCAGCCGAGGAGATATGCAACGTCAGGTTTGACAACATTGGATGGCAACAGGCCACTTTACCTCTCAAGTATGGTGGCCTTGGCCTCCGGTCTCCGATCTCAGTGGCTTTGCCGGCGTTTGTTTCGTCGGTAACCTCATGCCGCGTCCTCGTCAGCAGGGTTCTTCAAAACACAATAGAACCCACTGTGTTCAGAGAACGTGAGGCCGCCTGTGAGACGGGGGACCGGCTGGGACTTAGCCCAGTAGATGTCCCTCCTCCTTCTCCCCCTGCTGACGTCAAGTCTCCTCCTGCTTATGTCAAGTCCCCCCAAAGCACCTGGGATGCCATCCAGTACAGTCTGGCTTCAGACAGGCTCACGCGCCAGCTCGACCAGCACAGCCTTAACTGTTTTCGTGTGGCCTCCAAACCCCACAGTGGTGCCTGGCTCCATGCCCTGCCCTCCTTCTCCACTGGCACGCAGCTAGACAACAACAGCGTGCACATCGGCGTTTACTTGAGGCTCGGCCTCCGGATATGCGAGCCACACCAATGTCGCTGCGGATCTACTGTGGACTCTTTCGGCCTCCATCCACTTTCCTGTCGCCACAGTGCCGGCCTCCTTCCACGCCATACTGGCCTCAACGAGGTCATAAAGTAGGGCTTGGACGCTGAAGGCTTCCCTTCCCAGCTCAAGCCGGTTGGACTGGACCGAGGGGGCGGCAATAGACCAGATAGTATGATCATCTTCCCGTTCCGCGGTGGCAAACCCCTCGTCTGGGATGCCACTTGCACCGACACTTCTGCACCGGCAACTTGGTGCAGTCTGCGACTAACCCAGGTTCTGCTGCACGTCGGGCTGAGGAGGCCAAACTTCTCAAATACCGGTCGCTCTCCGACAGGTGTGCGGCTGTACCCTTGGCAGTTGAGACTTCTGGTGTCCTCGGCCCTAGGGCTACCTCCCTACTCAGCCCTAGGGATACCTCCCTACTGGCCAGCCGCAGATGTGAGCCCCGCGAGTTGGAGTGGCTTCTCCAGCGCGTACCTTTACCGTCCTCCGGGGAAACGCCTTCTCCATTCTGTCCGCCGGGGCTGTCTGGAGACAAGCCGATCATATTACGAATTCTGTTGTTTGAATACATATATACATGAGATATAGGCACGCATATTAGGAGAGATTTAAATGTATTTCGATAAATGTTTCTTATTAGGTGCACAGAGAGGTTCAGCATAGGATATCAACAGTTAAAAACAATCACCTATTCAGAAAACAAGTTTTTGACCAGCAATGTCGACCTCACCGTGTTCTTGAACATTCCTCAGCGTAACCACGTCACTCAGAATTCGATCACACTGACTTGCTCAATCAGCATATGGTGCATAAAAGCATTTCTGTGCAAAATATATATCAATACTTCTGAGTCGGTCTGTATTTCTTGGTCCGCTAATGTTTTTTTTTACAGTTAACGTCAAATCAAAACGGCAATAACATTGAAATTGAGATTTCATTAATAAAAAAGAAGGAAAAATCACATACGTAATATGCTAAATGTACTAGATGTTTTATAACTCTATTCCTTCAAATCTAATATCTATGGAGATTCATAAAACAGAAAAGTTATCTATAAAATTCACGTAAACCGCCAATAGATTTTTATATTTTATGAGAAGTTAATTATACGCATTGGCAGATTTTATGTGAAGAAACAAAAAAGTTTTTCAGCATCATGAATTATTAAACTATATATATATATATATATATATATATATATATATACATATATATATACATATATATATATATATACATTGTATATATATATATATACATATATATATATATACACACATATATATATATATATATATATATATATATATATATATATATATATATATATATATATATATATACATATATACATATATACATATATATAAATATATATATATGTATATATATATATATATATGTATATATATATACATGAATACACACACACACGTGCATATATATATATATATATATATATATATATATATATATATAATATGCGTGTGTGTGTTTGTGAGCGAGTATTTCTGTATTATGTATGTGCGCTCATATACATATACATATATATATACACGCACACACACCTATACCCCCACCACCCACATACACACAGCCACACACACATACACCTCTCATATATATATATAAAAGAGAGAGAGAGAGAGAGAGAGAGAGAGAGATGGATGGAAGATAGATAGGAAAGTTGCACACGAAAAAGAAATAATGAACCACACAGGCCTTTGTGTGCGCGCGCGCGTCTATATTGTGGCTATATGTTAACTGGTGAGCATGACCTCCTTTGAGTTTCCTTCCTTTCTTTATTATCGATTTATTTATACACACAAACAAACACACACACACACAAGCACACACACTCACGCACGCACGCACACATGCACACACACGCACACACATACACATACACACATACACGCATACACACATACACACACACACACACACACACATACACACACACACAAACACACACACACAGACACACACACACACACACACACACACACACACACACACACACACACACACACACACACACACACACACACACATATATATATATATATACAAATTATTCAGTATTTTTACGTTATATTATCTTCAAAAATTACTTTTAGATTTACACTTGTATTTCAGGAAACATTTAAAATGTAATGGAAGATAAAATTTGTCAAAATATATTATGCTTTCGTATTTTTTACACTTAAATTATTGCCGTTAGTGTCTTTTCTAATTCTTTTAAAATACGTCGTGGAACATATTTCAAGTACTTATGTTATAAATCATTATAATTACCAAATTCTGATTCATTTCCTGCCTTCTTTTCTACGTTCCGACATACATATATATATTCTTTTCAATCATTCTCTTTTGTATAAATTGATAAAGTGTTTTTGCTGTCGAATATTTATTTGTAGAGAACAGTTTTAAGTTGTCCCTAATTCACCACCACGGAATTATTTTTCTCTTTCAGTTCAAGATGAACGTGAAATGATTTACTCGGTGTCTATCTGACTAATAAAGTGAAATCATAGGACATTCTGAATAAGAATATACATTTTTACTACGTTTCTATCAAATGTAGTCTTCTTGTACGGCCTATAGTGAGTTCCAGCAGAGAGCACGGTAAGAGAGTAGGCTTGACAACGACCACCGTCATAAACGATGTTCGTCGTTGATAGCCTTTTTGTACTGTTGACCATGTTATTCCTCACTCTTTCACTATATATATATATATATATATATATATATATATATATATATATATATATATATATATCCAAAAATGAAGATAAATTAAATGAATTCAATCTAAATCAAAATTATGGGTATCATGCCATAACGGCATGCGCCATATCACCCGGAAAATAAGCTCAAAGATTCTATCGAGTAGGTCCGAGCATTTTATAATAACTAGAAATTGATTAACATATATATAAACTTGAATAATCACAGGAGATAATTTTTACAAGTACGTAACCACACATAGCTAGGTAGGTAATTAAATAAAGTTGATTAAATAAAGTTGATTGGAACTTCAAAAATAGATACCTTACAATATGATTAATCTTCCCTGTATATATTCCATTAAAGAAATATATTTCACCAATTAATCAGGGAAGTGGATATTTTGGATTTTCAACAAGGAAGAAACATTTCCAGCAATCCATGTTTACACTACACGTTCAAATCTGCAACTGGCTACTACCACGTGTTGTGTTTACACATCACAGCAGCTTCGTCTCAGTGGCGTGAATAGGGTTTTCGACAACTAGAAACAGCAGTCGATTCCTTTCAACAGAGTTAGCTCTACAATTAAGGAGCCGTATTTATTAAGATAAATTAAATGAATTCAATCTAAATCAAAATTATGGTTATCATGCCATAACGGTATGCGCCATATCACCCGGAAAATAAGCTCACAGATTCTATCGAGTAGGTCCGAGCATTTTATAATAACTAGAAATTGATTAACATATATATAAACATGAATAATCACAGGAGATAATTTTTACAAGTGTGTAACCACACACAGCTAGGTAGGTAACTAAATAAAGTTGACTAGAACTTCAAAAATATAATATAATATGATTAATCTTTAAATTATCTCCTGTGATTATTCATGTTTATATATATGTTAATCAATTTCTAGTTATTATATATATATATATATATATATATATATATATATATATGATGAAGAGAGAGACGGGAGAGAGAGTGGTGGGAAGTTACTAGTTAAGACGGAGTATACCACGATTCATCTTAGAATGCTATACATAAGGAAAGTATTGTTCATATTATTAGAAGTAGTTAAGCGGCTGCCGTTTTGATAGCAGATGAGAAGTAAATCATCTAGATTTAATTTGATTCTAGTCTAAGTTTTTAGTGACGCAGTTATAGCTTGATTGGCGTGTGGCTGAGAATAATTTAGCAGTGAAAATCAGTTAATACAATTTAAGAACTAAGAAAGAAGAACTACCAAGATATGCTACGCACAATTCAAACACGTAGCATGCAGCGAACTTACTAAATCATTATAATTTGAGACAAAATTGAGGCAGTTTTCTGACCCATTGTGCCTTAAATTCAAATAATATAGACGCCCATTTCTCTTTCATCCATTCAGATTCGTTAATAGAAGCATCGGTGAAAGCTGTGGATTGCCGAAATCGTTAGAGCGTGTGGCAAAATACCTTGCGATAGCGGCTTCGGCTCTATGGAATGTCAATTCAAATCTCACCTCTATCAAATTTACATTTCATATTTTTATTTTTAGTGTTGATTCATTAGAGTCCGACACCAGTGATATGAATTGGCAAACTATCTAGAGTTTTTGATGACATTTGTTTTCTGCATTATTGTGGGATATTTGCCTCATGATCTCCTAGTCAATAGCTTCAATCTGTCGTCCAGTTTCAATCAAAATTATTAGAAACGCATATGCGGTGTTTTTGCTTATATGCATTGCAACGATATGTCTCTTTAACACATTGTTCCAGGAATATTTGAATTTTTAAAGCATTAGACAATGTCTGAAATTATACGTGCAATATTATATCCTTATGAGTGTGTGTGTTGAACGATTTCCTCGAGCGTTGCATACTGAAAAGTAAATTGGTCTGAAAATGTTAACTGATTCGCAATAATATGGATTTCATTCATGTTATTTAAAAGGCAGGTTGAAACATACTCAAAGCATGTGTAGTTTCTTTGAAAGGTCTGACAGTAATGGATTTTAGAAATGCCTCTGTGAAGTTTAACATTAATTGTTCCGTTGAACGCATTCATCTTTCGAATGCTCATCGCTAATTGGTTTCCGAAATTCAAAATTAACTAAGTCAACAGATGTAGCATCGAGTATATGGTTGATTGAAGTTATCATAAAACCTTTGTACGTGGCAATATATTTGCTGTTATTACGTCAATATATTGTATGTGTATCAGAAAGTTACTCTGTAGCTCCGAGATGTTTTCCCGTTAAATAGTAATTATGCATTTACGTTAAAGCAAAAGTTTGAAATATCAGATTGTACTTTCATGTTCAAATCAAACAGAGTCAATTCATTATGCATAATCTTACATATGCCATACCAGAGTGATTTTAGGATAGGCATCCAGATCATCTCAGATATTGATCGACACAAGACTAATCGCTTAACGAGGCGTATGTAATATGAATATACACAGTTAATGATATGAAACGTAGCAGCATAAGCATGGGTGGTTGTGTATATAAATAAATATATATAAATATATATATATATATACATTCAAAATACTGTTAATATTTTTAATTAATATTAATAACTCCGGAAAATCGTTTCGGTTGAGTGCTTTCAATCTATTGTAAAACTAATTCTTTGATTTATTTATTGAACCTTGTTTAACATTTAAATATATATATATATATATATATATATATATATATATAGCCAAGCGTTGATATCATCCACTACCCGGAGTATCATAACTGTACTACACTTAAGTGAACTCCCTATAACAATAATCTGTTACCCCGTATATATATATATATATATATATATATATATATATATATATATATATATATATATATATATATATATATATATTTATATATATATATTTATATATGTATTTATGTATTTATATATATACGTACATATATATCTGTATATATATATATATATGTATCTGTATGCATATATATATATATATATACATACATATACATATATATATATATACATATATATATATATATATATAAAGTCCAGGTACATCATCTAGAAGCAAGCGCGTTGGACATACGATCATAATGTCATGGGTTCGATTCCTGGGTTGCGTGTTGTGTTCTTGAGCAAAACTGCACTTCATTTCACGTTGCCCCAGTATACTCAGCTGAAAATGAGTACCAGCAATTGGTGGGTGTTTAAACTTGCGATGGACTTGTACTCTCAGACACTTTTTGCCCTGAGCTTTCTGGCATAAGACTGACATTAGACTTATATATATATATATATACCTTTACATATATATATATATATATATACCTTTACATATATATATATATATATATATATATATACAGAGAGAGAGAGAGAGAGAGAGAGAGAGAGAGAGAGAGAGAGAGAGAGAGAGAGAGAGAGATGTAATCACCAGACGGTGGTGCTTACGCGTTTGAACATTTTTGCCGGTTACAAGCCGAAACCGCTTTGCACTTTTACGCAGGTGTTCATTGATGCCAGTAACTAATTTCGTGTATAACATGTAATGTAACCATTATTTCTCTTCTTTTTCCATACATTCATTATTTGGTAATCTAAACTGGGTAATTTCTGGCCTTGTGCCTAAAATAGAAACAATTATTTGGTAATCTAAGAAAATATATCATTCAGTGTTTGTATCTGTGTATGATTATTATAATTCTTTGTATTATGAACTCAGCCAATAAATATGAAAATGATAATGTATTAAGTTCTCTAATAATATTGAGAGGTCCAGTGAGAATAATGGTGATTATGATTAGGAGTATGGTGTGTTATAATGGTGATAAAAATGGTGGTAATAACGAGGACTTTAATAATGGTTTCTTTTATAGGCACAAGGCCAGCAATTTGGGGGATTAGATCGACCCCATTACATACTTTTTATTTTATCGACCTCGTAAGGATGAAAGGCAAAGTTAACCTCGGCGGTTGAACTCAGATCATAAAGGGCCGTAACACTATGCTGCAAAGCATGATGTCCGACCCTCAACCGATACTGCCAATCCATTGCGAGGACTGGTTTTGATAGTAGTGGTGCTACTGCTGGTAAGAGGTTTTTGAAGATATTTTTATTAACATCAACAATTTTCCCATTTACACGAAGCACAAAGAAAAAATAAATCAACATATATTGCCATTATAATTCTGCATTTATTTCATTATCCCTCAATCGAAATACGACGGCATAATTACATCTACTTCAATACTGTTACTCTGTTAATCAAAGATGGTAATGCAACGAAAAGTGAGGAATAAGGAGTCAAGTCCCAGAAATCGAATTTGATTGTTTACAGTCTCGCTCGTTCCCCTTATTTACGTGTCCCAACGACTTTCTTTAGCCGTTGCTCGCACCAACCGGAGGTATATGGTCTTTAAAGCGATGAAATACCAATGAAGGTTGGAAGATCACTGATGAAGGACTAAATTTATTCATATGTAACCCATTTGCAACCACGCAGCACGTCTTGTTTTCATATTCACAAATATATATTTTCCTCCGCTGTGACCCGTCTTTTTCATTCTTACTGCTTCCTCTTTCTCTGTATCTCTCATTTTACTTTACCCCCTCTAACAGTCATTCTCTGTGTTAGCCTCTTCCTCACCTTTCACTCACTCAATCTCTGCTACTCCCTCTCCCACTTCCTCCCTTTTGACCTGTGCGAAATTCTTTCCTCGCGCACACTTTGACCAGGCTGGTTGCTCCTTTTTTTCTCTCGCGTCTACGATTTAACAGAACTTATATTCACCGAATTCAGGGACTAGACTCCTTCTTCCTCCCGTTTGACCTGTGCGAAATTCTTTCCTTGCTCACATTTCGACTAGGTTTGATGGCCTTTATTCTCTCTCGTTCACGATTTCACCGAACTTATATTCATGGAAATCTGGGACTCGACTCTTTCTTCCTCACTTTTCGTTGCATTACCATCTTTGTTTGTTTACAGTCTCGCTCGTTCCCCTTATTTACGTGTCCCAACGACTTTCTTTAGCCGTTGCTCGCACCAACCGGAGTGTATGGTCTTTAAAGCGATGAAATACCAATGAAGGTTGTAAGATCACTGATGAATGACTAACTTTATTCATATATATATATATATATATATATATAGAGATAGATAGATATTTATATATATATATACACATATATATATGTGTGTGAATGTGTGTGTGTGTGTGTGTGTGTGTGTGTGTGTGTGTGTGTGTGTGTGTGTGTGTGTGTGTGTGTGTGTGTGTGTGTGTGTGTGTGTGTGTGTGTGTGTGTGCTTGATAAAACTTCAACAATAGATTTAATCAACAAGAAAATCCAATAATATTAGCCTTCACATATTGTTTTCTGAACGAATTAGTTTTATTCGATTGCCATGATTATATATATATCCTTTTGTCAAGTCAGAAATAAGCATAATGGACGGAACAGTATTTGCCTATACAAAGTTTGAATTAAGTTATCATGGTATAAAAGAGAGGCTGTGATGTTAAATGTGTTTATTCTTGCCTGGGTTCAGAAATGTTCTTTCGGTCAATATTCACTGGTAGCTAAACGAGAAAATAATATGCCCTCTAGCACTATCATGGATATATCCGCAGATATGTTTCGGAAAAAGTCATCAATAGCCACATGGATTACGAATAAATAAATGTGGAAATTCGTAAAGGAGTAAGGGGGTGTCTTTTAACAAACCGAAATAATCAATACCAACGGCATATATGGCCGGCGATTAAGAATAATCAGAAACACAAGCGTAAGATTATCAAAACGTCACTTTTGTTGGCCTCTTGTGAAATGGTAACGAGGTTTACCAATCCTGTGTGTGTCGAAAATTAAGTGTGAAATGGGTGGTCGATTAAGTTTACTATCTATTTAGAACGCAAAGGGACAAAACAGATAAGGCAATGCATTTGTCCGATTCTTTAGCATTTCCACTAGAAGAAAATCCAGAAATAGGTCGGTTTGCAATACGGCGAGCATTGAAAGACTTTGAAAATAGAATTAGAAGCTTTCACCGTATTTTGATTACAGAAAATACTTTAACTACAAGACACATGAATATACATTCACAGAAAAAATGGGCATCAACTCGCGTTGATTCTATTTACAAAAAGGAAAAAGAAAATAATGTACGTATATATAAACTTGCGTTTATTACACCACTCCTTTTACGTCCATTTCAAAACAGCAAAATGAAATATATATGTAGTTACTCGATTGCTTCAATAAAATATATATATATATCGCCGTATTTTGACTGAAGAAATTAAAGAAATTATTTAGCCTGATAGTGGGGTTAACACGCTCGGAGAAATGGAAAAAGATGAGCATTGACGTACATGACGTACATGTTAGTCAAAATACGACAATAGCTTACATTTCTAATAATTTCAAACCCACTCGCTGTTTCGAAAATATTCTTACTTGATATATATATACACTCATGTCCAAACATGCAAACACACACACACCAGTACACTACATTCACTCCTCCGTCCCCAACACCCTTTCTCTCCCTCTCTCTCTCCCCGCTCCACCTACACCTCCTCACACACACATCCCACTAACACCTCCACTAATATACACACCATCCCCCACACCACCACCTTCTCCCTGCACCTTTCACACCTCCCCCTCCCTCTTCCAACCCCACCTCCGCACACACAGACACAGTCCACACCACATACAGACCCTTTCTTTACCTGTCATCCTCCTCTACTGCTATCTCTCCACCCTGCCTTGACCCTCTGACTAGTTCCTGTTGCGCGCGCACCCCCACATCTCTCCACTTCCGCACTACCACAACAGGATTTCACACTACCGGTCATCGTTGCAGCTATCCATTCTAAGACGCGCAAAATCTCCAACATCTTATCTCACACTCCATGGAAATATCTTAGGAACATACACATGAACAAACACTTTCATTATTTTCGAACCACGCCAACTACATCCAGACCACATATAAACACAAACACACACGTGCGTATTCCCAGGTTCCACAATATAGGTCTGTTAATTTTCTTCATTTAATATTTAAAATTAAGTCTGACAAACCATATTGCTGTAGTTAGTATTTTTTCACCCTAGCAAACTTGGTCCTTACGATTCGAGCACATGTGTGTTCACCTCTCTTGTTTATTCAATTATATTGTACGACTCGGAAAAGCTTTTTTCATAGAGCTATTTAATTGTAAAAGACTACTCTAAGTTTCTAACTCACTATATATATATGAAAGACGTAAAATAAGAAAATTTAAAAAATTAAAAATTAACTTACTTACTAAAATGTTCACTCCAACTAATTAGTTTCTGTAAGGGAATAAATATAGTTACGCAATGCAACTATAGAGAAGTCCTTACGTCATTAGGGAGTCTATTCTCAGCTAAGTTCCCAGGCAATGCGCGGACACTAGGAACCCATATAAAAATAATAATTCAGTGGATGGAATAAAGCTAGCGGGGACTAAATTCCAGGGCACTGAAAAAATTCACTGCCTACTTGGTCAGTGGCAAATTCTAAAGAATCAATCATGCTAATAGACTCCCTGATGACGTAAGGACTTCTCTATAGTTGCGTTGCGTAACTATATTTATTCCCTTACAGAAACTAATTAGTTGGAGTGAACATTTTAGTAAGTAAGTTAATTTTTAATTTTTAAAATTTAAAAATTTTCTTATTTTACGTCTTTCATATAATTGTTCTGCATCCCCCTGCATAGAACCACAAAGGTATTAAGACATAACATATATATTTGCTATCATGGGTATACATCTGTATACATATGTTGGTAGATATACTAATTCTCTCTCTCTCTCTCTCTCTCTCTCTCTCTCTCTCTATATATATATATATATATATATATATATATATATATATATTCATTCAGGTTTGAGGTTCACCACTGGATAGAGCTGGTCAATTCCGTATGGTCAATCTCAATGTAATAATATAGAGAGTACTCAACGTAAAGCAGTTCAACCGTCTTTGTTTTTGTAGTTGGTGGTGCTATTACGGAGTTAAATATTATAATGAAATGACAGAGGCTGGATTTGTGTAAATCCTTGAAAGGTTTATTACACTATGATCATTTCAATGAGCGGGTTCCGTATGAATCCGGTGATATCATCAGGTATTCGAAATATAATAAGTGAATGTAATAGATAAAATCCATGGGGCTGAAAATCAAAGACCCGAGGGCGACCGCCATCCAGCATCTTCTACATTTGCCGGTCGCCCTCGAGTGACGTGGCTAAAGCTTACAGTGTGCTACTACCGGTCAAATAAAGGAAAATAGAAAGGGATAGGAACATAAGTTATATATATATATGTCTATATATATATATATATATATATATATATATATATATATATATATATATATATATGTATATATATATGTATATATATATATGTATATATATGTATATATATATATACCTTCACCCGAGAACAGCTCGACACCTTTCTCTAATTCTTCTGCTCCTTCCACCCCTCCCTCCACTTCTCCACCTCTATCCCCGCCACCCACGTCCTTTTCTTGGACATCTCCGTCACCATCGACCCCTCCCCTGCTCCCTCGTGATCTCCGCCTTCTTCAAACTCACCTCCTCCCACTCCTACCTCGACTTCAACTCCTCGCTCCCCCAACACACAGAACACTTCATTCCCTACTCCCAACTCCTCCAGATCGACCGCCTCTGCAGCGGAGATGCTGACTAAATGTCCCAGGCCCTTCCTCTTGTCAGCGATTTTATCCGGAAAGGTTAACCCCCTCCCTACTACGTCCACAAAGCCCTCAGTCGCACCCGCGCTGTCCACCGCTCC
>OZ024746.1:66992819-67000319 GCA_964016885.1 Eledone cirrhosa | reverse complement strand
AAAAGTTTACGTATATGTGTATATGACACGTGGTATTTTTAAAGGATTTTACCACACACACACACACACACACACACACACACACACACACACACACACACACACACACACACACACACACACACACACACACACAACACACACACACACACATATATATATATATACATATATATATATATACATACGAAAAGAGTCAGTGTGTGTATATATATATATATACTATGAATCCTGTAAATAATTGACATGCGAATTATACATATCGATTGCGTCTTCTATTGTCAGGTAATTACCGAGTGCTAATGGTAGCATGTAACCCACTACAACATATTGGTTGCATGGGCGGGTCGTTGGCGACTGAACCACCAACTCTACCAAGCATGTTTGGTGAGTATTGCCATGTGGAACTTCTCTGGGAGTTTCTTCTAAATATACTGCCTGTCTCTGGAACTCTGTGTTACTTGAACGTAAATTTCTTGAGCAGATGAATTTGTTGTTAGAGTAGTTGGATTACTCTTCGTCATAACCGTGTAACCAGGTCCTACACATATGTAAATACAAGAGGCGGCATTCATGAAATGATTTATTGTTAAACGTAATGGCTTGTAACTGTCTATTTACAATTACCTCAACGTTGTTGAATTTGTGAAGTGCTCTGACACTTGCAGATTTATAAATATCCTTTTTTTTAGTTGGAATGTAGTATTAGTCAAATATTTAATAAATTTGCATACCGTATATTAATTTTACTTCAAATTTAACGTTATGTCATGTTAACATCTGCTAGACAATTAATTTCTATTGTTGTGCACAATTTCCTTTTACTCGCAGATCATTATATAAGATCTTTGTGTTTATATTCCCTAAAGGTTTTGATAATAACATTCCACCGGTGTATTGTAGAATATTCTGGATGAGTATGCACTCAAAATTCTTCCAACAGCCTATATTTCGAGGCTGAAGTATATCTGTCATGGAAATTATATTGTATAATGTAGCAACTACATTATATATAAAATGTAATATTATGGTGCTGACAACTTCTTATAACGCGAGACATTTTGTATTTTGGGCCTACAGAGATACCACCGATTACGACATCTACCTCATTTCCTGCGACACTATTCCGATTTATACAAAACGGATTTTAGTATTATTCAATGTTATTGCCAATTTAACACCAGTATTTATGTACGTATGCATATATGCATATGTGTATGTAGGAAAAGAGTCAGGACTCAGACGGCTGAGCTCCGGCCGTTTCGACAGCTACATCCGAACAATGCCAGCAGCCCTGCTGGTTTCGTTCGGATCTAGCTGTCGAAACGGCCGGAGCTCAGCCGTCGGAGTCCTGACTCTTTTCCTATTACGCACTCTACTACCTTAAGTATCGAGTAATCGGGTGCGTTATGGTACACCTGGTATCTAACCACACCTTCTTCGTTATATGTGTATGTATATATATGTTTACATACATGTATGCGTGCGTGTTTGTATGTGCATGTATATGTGTGTATGAATTTTCTCGAAATTTAAGCCGATCACAAACAAACTGACATAGATTTTAGAGAGCAATTTCAAACGATATCCGAACAAGGAGAAATACATTTATGCTGGAAACCATCCAGCAATTAATGTACAATCAAACTTTATCCTTTTACTTGGGTTTTTGAAATGGTGTCAATGAAGATATCTCAATGTGACACAAGGTCAAACATCACAAGAAAAATATCACTGTGAACATCGTATATCAGATAAGAAGTACGACGGAGTGCTAAATAAGTTTTCTTGAAACATAATATATCATTTAGATGGTTCATGATATTAGTCGAGTCAACGTCTATTGCTACAATTTTAGATGCTATGTCGAAATGTTTCTTTCACAATATTGTTTTGAAATCGTTTCCAAAACTGGACTATGACAATGATGCACAGATCTTCCAATATGATATGCATTACAGTTCCAGTATCATATTCACCCCATATATCATTTGTGGTTTGGCAGTATCGGTAGAGAGTCGGACAACATGCTTTGCAGCACAGAGTTACGCCCCTTTCTGATCTGAGTTCAAATCCTGCCGAGGTTAACTTGGCTTTTCATCCTTACGGGGTCGATAAAATAAAGTACCAGTAATGCACTGGGATAATTGCTGGCCTTGTGCCCAAAGTAGAAACAATTATTATTTACTTGTCCTTGCTTGTTCGTGTTACTGACATTAGAAATATATTATTCCCCTTTATGTGTAATATCTCTTGGTAGTATAAAGTGTTCATGATAAACATTTTCACTTGATGAAAACAATATATTTTCTGTTTGTCGTTGAGGATGATTCATATTCGGCTAATAAATATTCATGACATATGGTTTGGCAGTAATATTCATACATCTATTCTTTGTGTTTTACAATAGCACTCGTTATTTTCTGTTTATTTCGATCTTGTGCTACAGACTTTCACTAATGCATTGCACTGATGGGATGAAAACTTATAACTCTTACCAAAAAGGACTTAGGAATAGTTTTTTCGAATAACATTAAGTAGTTTATAGACTAGAGAATATATTATAAATATGCATTACTTTCTGTGCGTATCTCCTTCCACATAAACCATAATGCACAGCTGCTAATAGATGTGTGTGTGTGTGTGTGTGTGTGTGTGTGTGTGTGTGTGTGTGTGTGTGTGTGTTTCTGAGTGACTGTGTGTGGAACAATTACCTGACTGAATATATTGACAATGTCACACATACCTATATATTTAATCGTAGATAATGAACATTCATGATTTCAGGTGTCGAGCAATGGGGTATAATTCCAGCCTGTAAAGTCGAATGAGTTGTTAAGCCAGGAAATATATTTTTATCATTATATAGTGTAAATGTGAAGTTACTCTATATGAGTAAATCACGCCATGGCTTCATTTATTACACCGGAAAATATAGATACTTGTACATGTAAGAGATATATTAAACTAGTTCAAACGTGAAATGAAAAAAAAAAGAAAAAGAAAAAGAAGATCGTTAGTTGATAGAATAACATTAATGTTTTCTCTGCACGTATTTTGTAGTACTCTTTATGTTATGTTTTTTTTCTTTAACTGGATATTCTAACAGCATCATATCGATTTATCACAACAGTGAGGTTATTAATATAGTACATTTATAGGGCAGTGGATTAGCAGCATCATTAGAATGTCGAGCAAATGCTTAAATGCTCAATAGTATTATTAGTATTATTTCTCGGTCTTTAGATTCCAAATTAAAATCCTGCCGATGTCAAACTGCTTTTCACCCTAACAGGTTCAATAAAATAAAGCACCAACCGACTTCTCAATTGCTGACATTCTGCCATTATAGTATTTGGCAGTATCGTTAGAGGGTCAGACGCCATGCTTTGCAGTATGGAGTTACGGGCCTTTACAATCTGAGTTCAAATCCCACCTATGTTAACTTTGTCTTTCATCCTTACAGGGTCGATAAAATAAAGTACCAGTAATGCACTGGGATAAACGCTGGCCTTGTGCCAAACGTAGAAACACTTAAATTACAGTCACAGAAAGGCGCCTGAAATCACCATATATAAATGTTGTACAACATATAATTCTAATGGAAACTATAGAAATTATATTGTTTCAGACAGATTTTTCAGCATCCAAATTTTCATTATCCAAATTAAGTTCATATTCTTTTCGCGGGTGATGGTCAATTCGATTGTCCAAGTATAAATTAGGGGTAGTATTAAAACCCATTAAAGCTTATACTCTTCCACTACCGCAAAGTTTTGGATGGCTGCTGCTAGACTGATAGTAAACTATAACTGAGTGGCTGGTGTATACCATGTGACCGTGTCACCTCACCGGCGCGGGATGAGGGAGATCGGTAGGCGGGGTGTGCTTGCCTGGGCTAGTTTCGTAGTATTTTGGATGGTAGTTAGATGGTCAACTTCCTTCACATTTGCGCCTGCGCAAAGCCGTGGAGGAGACTTGGGGCTGACAGGGGAACGGGTGAAGGCTAGAAGAACATCATTTTTTTCCCGTTCTCTTGTCGTTTTTACTTGGATAGTCTCGAGAACGCAACCTTATTATATAAGAAGCTATCTGATGAGATCATAGCACTGGGTACGCGGAATCGCGTGACCACTGTCGTCATTAAAATACGTATCACGGCCTTATCAATAACGGACTTTAGATTCTGAAACTACTTCGCATTTTCTTATTTTAAATATACTCCGTGATTCCTGTGGAAAAGGTACGTAGAGTACCTTAAATTGCATCAATGTTTACGTAAGTATAAATATCGTATATATATATTTCGCTTTTATGTGTTTTTCGTAAATATATATTACATTAGAATAATCGTTGATGTCATAGGTTAAGATTTTGTCTATTTCCAAAGCTAGATGACGAGTAATCTTACAGCTGTCATAGAAACCATATACTTTTACCGACATTTCCCACTTTCATGTAGCTTTGTTTGAAATAGTTTTTCAAAGTGATCTGATGATTTCAAATGTAGATTAACAGGATTTTGAATGCTAGCTAAGCTAAAGCAATATAAATACATAAATATATATATTTCGAATATAGTATTTTTCGATTCAAGGATAGATAATATGTATTAGGTGTGAATAAAATGCCATTAAATCTGATTTTATGATTGTGTAACGAAGTTCATATTGACATTATAATCCTCAGACTACACTTGTACCAATGTGGTGAGTGTTAGTTATTATACTGGTGGTCCAGTGTAGTTATTGATGTGGTTTTCATATACTTTTAAGGATAAATATTGTGACAGTGATATCCATTGTTAAATTCTCAGTGAATTTTGTTAAAATACAAAAATTTGATTATTATGTAAAAACAGAATTATTACTATTTTGTCGAATTCTTATATAAACATTTTGATATATATATTGTTAGAAACATTACTTGGAATGTAAATGTTAGTTAACACTATATTATGGTAGAATCTCCAAGAATTTCTATGCAGAAGTAACAAAATTCAGTGACATCTTTTCAGAAACATATATGTTAGGAACTCGCCGTAAACATGGATGCGTAGTTGGGCAGTCAGATCACTTCGTAATTGCAGACAAGTATGTGTGTGTGTGTGTGTGTGTGTGTGTGTGTGTGTGTGTGTGTGTGTGTGTGTGTGTGTGTGTGTGTGTGTGTGTGTGTGTGTGTGTGTCTGTGTGTGTATGTGTGTGTGTGTGTGTGTGTGTGTGTGTGTGTGTGTGTCTGTGTGTGTCTGTGTGTGTCTGTGTGTGTGTGTGTGTGTGTGTGTGTGTGTGTCTGTGTGTGTCTGTGTGTGTCTGTGTGTGTATGTGTGTGTGTGTGTGTGTGTGTGTGTGTGTGTGTGTGTGTGTGTGTGTGTTTTGTGTATAGTAAATATAAAAAGTATAAATTCGGTATGGAGAGATTTCCTGATAAACCTTTTCCCCAACAATAAACGTATAACCTTCATAAAAAGCTTTTTTACGAACCAGCACACCAAAGGTTAGCAATTTTTTTAAATTCTTACAAACAATATAAATGAATAATATTTGCATTACAATATATTTTATTTTGGCACACACATCATTTTCATATATCATCAATGCGAATCCTGTGATTGATACAAACCAGCTAGTGCAAACGTATTGGGTTTCAAATAAATCATCTTTACCCGTAAGTCAACTTCCTTGGTCAAATGCAGCAGAACGACGCCCAGAACGAACATTTGGCGAGAAGGGAGGGTCGGCGCAAAGGCAAGCAAGGGAGAGCCTAGCAAAGCCGAATGACTCAGAGAATGAACGGGCGATCTCTGCATCTACATATAAACTACGTTCTCTCCAATTCTTCTTCTTCGTTGGGGATTGAACACTTAAGAGTCGGAGCAATTTATAATTGGCAGTTATACAATTACATAGCCAGCAGTTGGGCTAAAAATGACCCGACCAACCTATGCAAGCATGGAAAAGTGGACGTACAATAATGATATATATATACTGAAAATCATCGAATTACGCCTACTCTTCTTCTCGGCTATGTAAATTTAAACATATCTTAAGACAAGATAGTTTCGTCTTACTTATTTTGAACGGTGTATCGTGTGTATACATATTAATTCTTTGAAGTCTGTAACATTAAATATCTCTTTTATATGCGATATGTCTTAACTTATATTTTCTTACATATTATAATCGGCATGGTGTGTTATATACATTTATAATCTATATATCTGATGATTTACTTGACTTTTATATCGTTGCAACTATATATCTTTGGTTTAATATTATTTAAATTACTAATGTTCTGTGAAGTTACACAAATTGGTTTTATTGGACCTGACTGTGGAATATGCCTCGACTATATTGGCTCTTTTAATTACTTATTATATAGACACATTGAGCTCACACATTTGATATACCGACTTGTCAAACATGTGGATCTAAAAGGAAGCTGATGAGGTTGTCAGGATGATATAGTTCTGTATTTCTCTTGAGTTTATATTATTCATCCTTTCTCTATTATTCTTTACCTTTCGTAATTCTCA
This sequence comes from Eledone cirrhosa, assembly GCA_964016885.1. NCBI lineage: Eukaryota > Metazoa > Mollusca > Cephalopoda > Octopoda > Eledonidae > Eledone > Eledone cirrhosa. The sequence continues at coordinate 66,993,787 of OZ024746.1, read as the reverse complement.
ACAAAAAAAAAGTCCCCTCGTTCTTATTCACGCTTTTCTCTTCTCTGCTATGCTCTTTTCTCTTTCTGTATAACCATCTCATTTCTCATCCCAAGATTTAGACTTTCATTCTTCCATTCTCTCCTCTCCAATCTTCCGTTCAATATTTTGTAGGAGAGAACAAAGGAGAGGCACAAAATAAGAAATTAATCACCGAGAAGATCACAAAATGTTTGACGAAAAAGCTTTGACAATAAGCAAATGAAAAACCATCCAGATTTTAAATTAACCAACTGGAAGTTTACAATAAAATGAACTGAAAACCAGTAGGTGCGTGTGTTTTTATTAGCAGCATGACTTTCCCAAATTATAACAATATCTGTTTCAACACACGTTCTGAGATGAGACACCTTGCAAAACAAATACAAAAACGAAGTATATATATATATATATATATAAGACCATAGTTGGCATATGAAATAAAAGTTTATTGGAATTCAGAATTTTTTTTTATCGAATTCAAATGATATAATGTACACATTATTCATACTTTATCCAAATACTATATCTAACTACGATGTACCGGCGATGGGCATTTTAAATCATATCAGTACAACTCATTCTTATCATTAATGACAATTTATTTGTTGAGTTCCTACATGTATCTCCGTTTAAAAATACCTTACAGACATTTTCTCCAGTTATTTTAATAATAATTCGTATAACGAATATCTTGAAACATTCACAATATCGGTGAAAATATTTCATCTTATTCTCAAATCATAAAGCAACTAAGGGAAACTGCGTGCAATATATCTTCCATTCTCCACAGTTTATGAAAAGTATAAATGGATTATTTTATGAAAACAAAATGAAAATGAGAAATTCTCTAGAATTGAAAACAGACTTTAGCACGTTTTAGAATTGGACAGTTAATTACATGACACTAGCATCAATAGTGTTAATTAACAGAAAAAATAGAATTTATT
>OZ024746.1:66952819-66975319 GCA_964016885.1 Eledone cirrhosa | reverse complement strand
CAATGGACTATTCTTGCTATGTTGTCGTGACATCTCTTATAGACAATCTGAGCTAATGGTGTACATTGACTGATAATATGCCATACAATTTCTCCATTCATCACTTTGTGCTATGTGGTCTACTACATGTTTGGTCTAGTTAGTTGGTGTGCTTGTTCTTAATAGGAAAGATCAAGGCTTCTGTTTCTGTTTCTAGTTTTAGATCACTTTAAGCCATCCATAACCCCCTTTTTTTCTCTGTCTGCCCTATCTTTAATATCTCTATGTAATTGTCTATACATATGTTTTTCTGTCCATCTACTTTCAGTTTCATCCATCTTCAAATGTTTGTACAGTTTTTTTTCTTTTCAATCTAGTATTTTGCACATCCCTGACTTTCTTACTTCCAGCAACAGCAGTTATTTATATACCACGCCATGTCATTTTCTACTGTGCTAATGTTGTCTTCGCACATCATTAGTTCGCTTCATCCTATTTTCTTGGTACATATATTCTGCATGTGCCCCTCTTTGGGTGTAATACTCCATATCTAGTCAATATCTTTCTTGTCTTTCGGTCTAAACTGTTTAGCTCTTCTACTGTCCACGTGATAACTCCTGCGCTATATCAAAGGAGCGATACCACTCATGCATTGATAGCTTCCATCATATATTTTGACTTGACAATAAGTCTCTCTGCAGTTATTCCACAGTTTTCTTTTATTTCCACCTCCAATATCCCTAAGTATAATGTCGCTGATTGCACCCATAAATTACAGTAAACTTGTGACATCATAAATTACAGTATATTATAATTCTTTAGTTTAAATATATATTAAAGAATATCTAATGCTTAAAACTATTTTACTTAAGTAACAACATAAAAACAAACTACGTCTATGTTTTCAGATATTTAACAAGGCATACGTTATTTTCCTATTAGATGCAAATCATTATCAATTAACCTTCGTTAGTACCTGTATGGTTATTGCAAAATTTGATTATGATACTGTTTTGATTTTATATTTGAACTGATGTAGGAAAGATTTCGCTCTAGTAATTAAACTTTAATTATATCTGTGTTTGTTCTGAACATCTAGTCAAAGGCTTTGATCACAGAAACAGATGGCGTTGCAAATTTGTATCTAAACATTAAACATTAATTTTTAGATTGGACAATCAACTGTGTTTTCTATATTATTGCTATAATTACATTATAGAATGGGGGTTAAATTTACAATTTGACAACAGCTATTATATTTGTCTCTTTGCTAGGAATAACTTATCAATTCATATTTTATAAAACAACAAACACATTCCATACGCATTAATTGGAGGGTCAGAAATGCCGCATTGCAGCTGATTTATTCAATCATATATTTTTCGTTTTTATTTTTTTTTTGGTCTTAAAATATATCTTAGGTTTTTTAAAATTTAATGTTTGTTTTGTGAAGTTAATATAATTCAAAGGGTGGTTGAATGGAGTAAAAGTTAACAATGAATAATATATTGAATAATATAACGTTTCAAATACCGCCCCTCCAAAGTGCGTTCTAATGAACTCGTTAGAAATCGAGGATAAAGGAAAATTATATCAGAATACTGGGAATAGTTTCTTGCATTAATTAAGTTGTGGTAGCTGAATCTAGCATAATTAGACATTGATTCTTTATAAACTCAAGTATGAAAAACAATATTTTTACCAAACTTTGGAAATAAATTCAATCAATAGAGATGACTAAAATGTTATGTTTCCAATGATTAATCAAAGATTTAATCACAATATATTTGAAACAATTTGTAATCATACATTGTATTACATGCAGAAGAAAGGATAAATATTCTTATGAGTTTTAAAATATTCTATTTTTTTCGTGAAGAACATTAATCGGTAGGTGTTCTATATTATGTATTGCTAATCAGTTGAATTATCATGTGTGAAATTCACTCAATTGCTGTTTGTTGTTGGTTGTGTTGTAACCTAAATGAAGGTAATCCGTGGTTGTATGACCAAATGCGTTTAGCTGTCGAGCAAATCCGTTGTATATTCTGGATCTAAATATAATACTAGATGGTGAGTTGTCTGCTTCTGTAAAAAATTTATAGGAATGATTTTATGACTGTTGTTTAGCTTCTTCACCTACGCATTTTATTTGTGTGTGTAGGTAGATACTACAGTCAAGCATAATGAAACAAACAGAAAATACAGAATTCGTTTTGTGATCGTTTGGAGAATATTCGACCAGAAATCTGATACTGCGCTTTCTTTTTTATTTATGTTTCACAGATTTGTTATTTCACCGCCAATTTAACGAAGCAAAGTACGAAATAGTTGCTTTCTTTATTGCGTATATAATGAATGACGTAGAAACACTAACGCTCGATTTTCTATCAATATGTAGGCATGACAGAACTGAAAATGTAATTGATAAAATGTTGAAGAAATTTCCTGATCATATCATCTTCTCTAGTAGAATCTAACACTACATTACACAGTCCATTGTTCTTTACTTCAGGTAATGCTGTTTCATTTGAGAGTGATTGATTTGTCTGCAACATATTCAGCCACCCGTACAATGTGGCTACGACGATATATTATTGTTTGTGTTTGTGTGTGTTTGTATGTATATGTGTGCATGAAGAGTTACATTTCCTTTTCGCTGATCCTAATTAATAATTGGAAACAGTGTATTCAATGTAATAGCGCTGTTTTCCACAACCAATCCGTGTAGTTGACACGTTTATGTAGATACAATTTGGACATGGGTGGAATATACCACCAATATATTCACTGAATGAACCTGGACTACTGTAACGGTGGTGCCGAATCAATTATGAAATTTCCATTACGTTGCTAAAAAGTTTGAATGAACTGCATGAGGAGGATATGAACTTACGATAATTGGAAACGTTGCTATAATTTTACTGAGCTTACTATTTGCGAAATTCTTTTTTGTTGTGCTTCAAACACTTTTAATTCACCTTGTGTAAGTTATTTAAAATGAGATAGATATTCAATTGATTTTATAATCATTATTTTTGTTCAACATGGGAGAAATTTAAAATCAAAACTGGATAATGAAAAAAAAAATTACTCGAAACTGTATATTTCGTGAAAGTAAACACGATTCTATATATTTCTTTTCTACTGAAACTGGTTTATTGTTATCTCTCCAAGGAATATTTAGTAAAAATAAATCGATTTTATTTGTTTAAATTGCGAGTTCCAAAAGTTGCGCAAAATACCAAATATATAACAAGGCAGTTAGTATGTATTGTTTGCAAGTGGAATCATTCATACTATTTAAATTCAGAAAAAAGAAATACTCGTAAATAAAAATATAAAAAAATTTGTAAACGAAGATTATTGTTGATGTTTCTTTTTGACTGCCGGAAAACATGATTTCAACATGGAAAGGTCAAGTTAAAGGAACATGCTAAACGTTACTTAAACCGGATAGACTTGTCAAATAAGATTTTGTTTGACGAACTTATTCCTTTCGTATATAAGTAGACAATGTGCTTTGCTGATCATTTATTTATCTTAGAAGCTATCCGAATTTTAAAATGCCAGCATCAATTTAAAAGAGCAGAGTTCATTGCTATAGAAAAAAATATATGTGTAAAGAAAACAAAACAACCGAAAAAAAAATTGAAAGCATTTACTGCAACCTGTTCCCCTTTTCATTTGTTTTAGGAATTCATTAGTTTCTATTATATATATTACGTATCTTTTATTCACTAACATAACGGCATAAATTTGGCCTTTTTCTGCCTACAGCTATTTACTTTCACATATAATGTGAGAGGCTTATTTGACTGCTTAGATATAAAATTACGACCATTAATGCTAGAAAATGCGGTAAAGATAGCTTTTGATTGTAACAATCAATAAACGTAATATGGAATACAATAGGAAGAAGATTGCAAAGAGATAAGCAGCAACATTCAGACGAAAACAAAAATATAAATACGTATGATTATAGAGAAGAACAAATGCAATATACAATAATCATGAATGGTTTACACTTAGAAAAAAAGTAGGATATATATTCAAATTTATTTTCAAAGCGGTGGGGATGTTTCGATCAGAAAAATAAATATGTACTCTGCATAGACAAAAATAAGAAATGTTTATCATTGACTATTACCAATTTCCGATATGGATTATTTTGATTCTTAAAAATTATATTGAGCAATGTTAGTGGTGAGGAATATTTTTACAATGATTCTGTATTACATACACACACATATATACGGATACACGCATATACATACATATATACATACATATATACATACATAAATATATATATACATACATACATATATATATACATACATATATATATATATATATATATATATATATATATATATATACAGGATATATATACATATATATATATATATATATATATATATATATATATATATATATATATATATATATATATATATATATATATATATAATTAGAAAGTGAACAACACAATATATAACTACTCCATTACCAAAGGTTTCAGGAGCCTAGACAATGTTAATATACGTCTGGATCGTTCATCAGACAGAGATGTTATCTTCTCTGTCTGAGGAACGATCCAGACGTATTGTCTAGGGTCCTGAAACCTTTGGTAATGGAGTAGTTATATATTGTGTTGTTCACTTTCTAATTAAATAGCTCTCTTCTATACATAGAGCACTCTTTTTCCCTTCGCCTTTTCTTCGGAATTACATAACACACACACACATATATATATATATATATGTGTGTGTGTGTGCGTTTGCATGTGTGTGTGTGTATGTGCGCGTGTATGTATGTATATATATATATTTACATGTGTGTGTGTGTGTACGTCTGCATGTGTGTGTGTATGTGCGTGTGTATGTATGTATATATATATACATACATACACACACACACACACACATATACATATATCTGTGTGTGTGTGTGCGTCTGCGTGTGTGTGTTTATGTAGTGTGTGTGTATAAAGTATGCCATACCGAGACTGGGAAGACCACAAATCAGTGTAGTACTCTATACATGTGAAGAAGCAGTATATATAAAGGATGATTCTGTGAGAGCGCAGTTAAGAATCTAGAGTAACAAGACTCAACACTTAGACATCATAAAAGGAATGTTCATACTATACTTCGGTATTGGTTAATATTTTCACTCATCCGTCAATCACCCACGGACATATCTATCTATCTAGCTATCTATCTATATCTATCTATCTATATATGTATATATATATATATATATTTATCTATCTCTATCTATGTATCTATATATATATCTATCTCTCTATATATATGTGAGTGTGTGTGTCTCTGTGTAAGTGCTTTTGTGTGTGTATGTATTTCACTCAATCCAATAACGAAATGACATATACACACGCGCGCATGTATATATATTTATTTTATATATATATGCATTTATAAATATTTATTTCATATATATATATATATATATATATATAGGATCGAAATCAATATTGCGGCATATATGTAAACATTTTTGTCATATTACAATTTTTTTCAATATCGATCTTAATGACTGAGGCCCGCCTCTTCCCCGATATCTCATGAGATATGCGAGTTTATATATGCAAAGACCTAATAACATCGAGTGCTTCTCACCGTGCACCTATATAACTAACTGACATACTAACTCACACACACACAGACATATGTTTATATATATATATATATAATGAAGGCGTGTGGCTGAGTGTTTAGAGAATTGGATTCGCAATCGTAAGCTTGTGAGTTCGATTCCTGGACCAGGCGATGCGTTATGTCCTTGACCAAGACACTTTATTTCATGTTGCTCATTCTACCTGGAGTTGCGACCGATAGATAGTATTAGCAATTGGAAAGACCAACGGAAACATTGTTTCCTCGGTCCGATTTGACGAAAGTCGATTGTTCCAAAATATATAATGAGAGAGAGGGGAGAGAGAGATAGAAAGAGAGAGGGAGAAAGTGTCAGGACCCCGACGGCCGACGTCCGGGCGTTTCGACAGCTAGATCCGAACATCTGAGTTCGGATCTAGCTGTCGAAACGGCCAGGCTCAGCCGCCGGGGTCCTCACTCTATTTTTATTACCCACTCTGCTACCCTAAGTATCGAGTACTCTGGTGCGTTATGGTTCACCTGGTATCTTACCACACCTTCTTTGTTATATATATATATATATATATATATATATATATATATATATATATATATATATATATATACAAACACACACACACATATGATAAATATGCTGGGTCCGTCAACTCATTATATATATATATATCTTTGTGTGTGCATGTGCGTGGGTGTGTATGTGGGTGTGTATGTGGGTGTGTATGTGTGGGGGAACTGACAGTCCTAAACTATTTTAAATATGGGAATTTATGGATGAAGATCATATTTTTTGTTTGCCTTTATTCGAGTCAAATTATAGTTTCTTTTCTCTTTCAGACAAATTAAATATCTGTATAACATCATAAAATATGTCTACATATCTGTCCCATTATTTAGTACAGAAATCTACAATGTCTACATTTCTGTCCCATTAATTGCTGTTATGCTTGTAGTGTATGGATGTGAGCGAAGTTATGAATCATTTTACCATAATGCGGTCTTAGGGATTATAACATATTTACATATTTGTATTTAAAGTATTCAAATGTTTTATTTAATCTCATATTAAATTAATTAATACATTCATCTTCAAAATATTCTGTTTGCGGTTTAATTCCATTATTCAGTAGAAGCACCGCGAAATGTGAAACTAAATGATGTGATATATTTTTCTACCTGTACCTTTACCTGATATTACTTTACCTGATATTATATGCAAAATACACATCCAACGTTACACACATATATGTCGCGCAAGACACTAGTTACATAAACTTTCTTCCCATATATTTATGTTGAATGTAGAACAAGGTAAATACTAAAATGTTCTGTATTATTGTATATCATACAATATATGTGCCAAAATTCTACTCAGGAACTCGTTTATTCTTCAAAGTACGCATCATATATTCTATAAGTTTCACATTCGGTTTTGAAGTCGCTTCAATCAAATACACAAAAGAATATTGGCAAGCATCAACGTTTCAGTATTACCATTTAAAACTGTTGTCTATATTTAATAATACGTAACGATCAATGCTATTTGCACACATGGCTGGCTATAGCTATAACTTTGTAAGAAAAAGAAGACTAATAATTCGATGTCCTTTGTCGCAAAGGATAATTCAGTATTGCATACAAACCATGCGGATATAAACAAAGACATAAAGAACTTTATATTTTCCAACTTTATTACTTATATGTAACACTTTTAATACTTAAATCGATAAAAACTGATACATCTCCATAGGAAAATTAAAATGGAGAGATACTCCGTTGCTATAGTTTTATAGAGAACGGCGGCTATTTCTCGTTGTATTCTCGACATTGTCATATACTGAATACAAGAACGCTTCGTGAATAATGCAATTATTTAAATTTTTTTATATTTTATAACTGAATATATGAACCACAAATGAAAATTCGCAACGAAATACAATAAACCGAAATAGTTTGTCTGTATTTTCTCTCAATTTGTCGTATATATTCTGAACACTGTGGTGTCAAATAGTAAAGGGGTTCACTTCATATTCACGCAGTTCCAGATTCTATCCCAGCGTGTATTAGTGTCTTTAACATAGCTTCGAGTCGACCGAAAATGTGTAGACGGAAACTGAATCGAATTCCGTCTAATAGACTGAACCAGTAAATCGAAGGAAAAGACCGTATTTCCAGGGGAAAATTCCTGTCAATTCTGTTAAGAATACCCCTTACTGTAAAATATTGAGTCACTTACAAGTCAATTTCACGTATAGTCTCTTCAGTGTATCGAACAAATGGAATACGCATATTTGAAAACTTTGCAGAGCTTAGCGACCTTATGCTATCATATACGTCTGATGAAAAGATCGTTATAATTTAACTTAAATTCAAAAAGAGAAATAAAAATACTTCCGAGATTTTTTTCCTCGGTGTGTGTTGGAGATGTTTGCCAAAAGTTTCTTGATATTCTTTTTGATATATGTGGTGTCTATAATGTCTTTGTGGTTGAATAGTTAACTTATTGATTATATTTATACGATGCTAAAGGACTGGCAACAAATGAAGTTGAACGAAGGGATTTATCTGAATAATTTCTGCCCTCAGAGAAAACTAAAATATTTCACATTTACTTTTAATATTTCTCTTTAAGGTGAGTTTCACTGAAAAAAAGAGAATTGGCTATCGCATTACATCAAGGAATTACATTCATTCAATCAGAGAACCTAGCCCAGTATGTGTCAAGGGCAGTCTTTCTCTAGTATAGTGGAATTGCTTCCAGCTAAGCTACATTTCCACAGTCTGCATACAACAGTTACGTCTATTTGAATGTTTGGACCATGTGACACATGGTCTTATCCCAACCGGCTGGTGACTATCGTAGTACTGTTTATACGTGATTGGCAGAACATAAGTACAACATTTCAGTTATCGTCTCGTCACCATGAATGAATTGCTGGAATATTTTCCCTACATAAATATAAAATCTAAATATTTACCACTAATATAAACACAGCTCATTATGCATAATAAAATGGCGTATGTGACATTTAAAAGTACAGATTATGAGCTCTTCGAATTCAGTCGAATTGTGGAAGATTTGGTTCATCAATCTAAATATATCTTTCTAGATTCATCTCCACGTGAAAATCTCGAGATATAATTAGCTATGCAATTTTCACGCCAATTTGAAGAGCATTTCTATTTCAACCACAAACTTGTATAGAAACTATCCATTGTTTCGGAAGAACATGGTGAGATGGATGTAGGATATAGATACAAGTAATAGCCGGTAGCATAATCGCCTTCTGTAAGTCATACATCAACCCTCTGAAACGATCGTAAAAAACATGAACTAATTAAGAACTTATCTTCGCCTTTTGTTTTTTCATTGTTCCAAACACACACACACAAACACACTCACACACTCGTTTGATATAGTTAGAACAAAGATGGAAGAAAGTAAGTGGGTGTTGTCAAATGGCTAGATGGGTATTTGAGAGAAAGTAATATTTTTGATAGGAAGTTGGGATGACGTAGCAGAGAAGATATGAGGTGGTCGTTTATGTGTAGGTGATTAGAGACATATGCAGCTAGTTGATTGATTTACCTGGTGGGGAAAATATAAAACATTTCGTTGGAGCCATCTCAAAAAATGATTCCCGGCTACAAGGACTGCAGAGGCATATACATTCTGACACGAACTTAGCTGACTTTTTGATATTTTGTTGGAAGTAGAAGATATCGACGTAGGAGTTGACGGAAGTAGTAACCAATATATAGACACTACACGATTCAATTTATTTAGTCAAGCGGCATGAAAATATTTTCGATGAAGCTGCAATAGCTCAGAAGCCTCAAATTGATTATCCAACCATTTTTTATTGTGTAATTGAGAAGGCCAGAAATAATTAGTTATGGATACAATTTGTGGTGCTTCAATATTTGAATCCTTCTAAACGTAGGGGACATAGTTTCACAAACAACTGCACACATGAGGAATATATTATATGTTCTTGACAATTTTAAATTAATTGTTATTAAATGGTGAACGCTAATCATTTAAGAGCACTTCAAATTTCCTTGCTTTCTCCAAGTGTCTTTAAATATCTAATTGAAATGATTGAAATAGCTTTTCCAATTAGATCTTGTACGTGTAAAAAAAAATATATATATATATATATATATATATATATATTCAGGTTTGAGGTTCACCACTATATAGAGCTGGTCTATTCCGTATGGTTAATCGTAATGCAATAATATAGAGAGTACTCAACGTAAAGCAGTTCATATATATATATGTATGTATATATTTGTGTATAGTGGTAGCTATGTTGCTTCCGTAGGCGGTATGCCAAAATTAGCACTCGATATTCATCAGAGTGATAACATTTACTCCGGACATAACACCCGTGTCTGAAAGAACCCGCAGAAGTAGAATCAGCCAGATCCATACAAGGACCATGACTCGAGCTACATGCCGGCGAAACATTTGTAACACGAAATAAACTAAGTCCAAATGCAACACTGATTTTTCGTTTTCTTGATAATATATATGTATATATATATATATATATATATATATATATATATATATATATATATATATATATATATATATATATATATATATATATATATATGAATGTATATATAGTGTATTTTGCAATACACCGTATGCTTAATTAAAAGCATTTCGAAGACCTTATGCTATTGTTTTAGAGTAGTGACAAACTAGAGTCACTACTCTAAAACAATAGCATAAGGTCTTCGAAATGCTTTTAATTAAGCATACAATGTATTGCAAAATACACTATATATACATTCATATATATATAGCTATTTCAGAGCACCAATTGTAATATATATATGTATATATATAGACATATATATGTGTGTGTCTGTGTAAAGAGAGAGGGAGAGGGGGACATAGAGAGGGTTCATATTTTTTTCATTTCGATACGAAAGAATATTTTTATTCGGCAGTGAGGCTACTCGTACGTCTGTATATAAAAGCATTATATATTTGTATATACATTTTCATATTCACCATTTTACGCTTAAACGCTGTCTTAGTGCGAATTAAATATAAATAACCAAGCTTGCCCTATATAAAATGACTATTTCCAGCCGATGTCTTTTATTTGCTGTATGCAAATGAGCATCTCCGACAAATGACCATCACGCCAATTTCCATGTTGAGTATAATCAAGTTCATGCTAATATTTTTGTGTTGGGTGCCACTGATGAGATATTAAGAAATCTAAAACAGGGATGTCTGACATTCTCAGAACATAATGGCAACTTTAAAATATAGAGGAAAATAGAGAAAAATAAATGTATTTTCGTTTCGTTACGTACACATATTTCCTTCGGCAGCGAGTCTACCTGTATGTTTATCTGTATATATGTAAAATTAAGTATGTGTGTGTGTGTGTGTATGTGTATTACCTATAGGGGCCTACATCTTACGACCGATTTTCATGAAACTTTACAGGCTGATAGATTAGTCATCGGGGAGTGTTTTCTATATATCACCGTATCGTTTTTTTTTTATTCCGGGGTCATTCTGCAGATAAAAATCGATAGGGGAGGTCACCTTTTTTTACGTATCGGAAAATAAGATGTTTATCTTTAGCTCACACATTTTACCACCGATTTCATTCACATTTTAAAGCAAAATAGAATTTATCATTGCACATCCTGTAATGGCTTTATATTTTGCAATTGGAGTTCAGGAACGGCATGGCAGCCGCTTAAATATTCAAATCTTTACTTTTTCGGCTATAGATCCTATATTAATCAACCTTCTTTGTTCAAATTTTACACTACGCTAGATCTGATTATTTCACGTCTTACACTTTGGATTTTTTGTTCAGGAACGGCATGGCAGACGCTTAAATATTCGAATATACCACCTTTTCGCTGAAATTTCCGCCTTTTCTGCTCTAGCTCCCACATTTTTCGACCGATTTCGTTGAAATTTCGACCGATTTCGTTCAAATTCGAAACTTCGGCTCCACCTCACACATGAACCAATTTATGTGGTTCAACTTTTATACTACGATAGAAGCTATCATTGCACATCTTATAGTAGCTTTACACTTTGCATTTTTTCTTCAGGGACGGCGACCTATCATTAGCTCCCACATTTTTCAACTGATTTCGTTCAAATTCGAAACTTCGGCTCCACTTCACATATAAATCAATTTATTTGGTTCAACTTTTATACTACGATAGAACATATCATTGCACATTTTATAGATGGTCAAAGGCAAAATGATGGCTACTGACGTCGTCTGAGCTTTTAGTTGTGTATTTGAGAATTCATCGGTTTCCAATCAAGTAACGTGAGGAAATTTGGCTTAGTGTTAGAGGTCATTACCTCCCTCCACCAGCATGCCCCTTCGCAATCACCCGCGTTTCTCAGTGATAGAGGTCATCACCACCCTCCCCGCATGGCATGTGTGTGGCCATAGATGAGTCATCGAGAAGCAGTCGCTAAGATCAACACCTTTTCATCAAACCAGATATTATTTTACATACCCAGGCAAAGCTGGGTACTGCTGCTAGTTGTATATAAACGTAATATATTGGTTTATATATGTTTTCTTATACACATCTCTTATGCATAAACGCTGTCTTAATGCTACCATGAATTAAATATAACCAGCCAAGCTTCCAACATATCCAAATGAGCATCTCTAGTAAGTGATTATTAACTTACTATCCTTACATAATTAACTTTACCTCGTATCTCTAAAAGCTCTCCCGCTTTGCTACATATGGACTCTTCCGTTCTCAACTGAAAGTAGTCATTTTCATCATAATTATAAGCTGATGAGATGACTAAATCCAATCATGGAAATGTGCGTATTATCAATTATGTGTTATTTGTATTCTTGAACTTCTCTAATATGTGGCATTTTCACCTACTACAACTAGAACTATAGTTGCAGATTGCCTCGTGCACCATAGTATCTTCAAACTCACCCACCTTAACCTGTTCAGAGCCCTACTATCCAGGTCTCATCAGTGATCTTCTGACTATCATCGGTATTTCTTCGCATTAAAACGTGTGTGTATATATATATATATATATATATATATATATATATATATATGTGTGTGTGTATCCTTTCGGTTTTGATTGGTGACATGTTTACACGTGCCGTGGTGGCCTCTCTGTTCGCAATCTTTGCGGCACCTTTTTACCACCGTCGTAAAAAAGGCCTTCTGGATTATCTCCATTTCCTTTCTCCTCCTCACTTTTGGCTGCTCCTGGCTCTCTCTCACCTTCTCCTGTCTATGTGAGAGGCCGCACGATTATACCAGCTCTGAGTTGTAGCTAACCACCAGGCTAAAGTCTCCCAGGTTGGCCACAACTTACTTTCCCTATTTTTCCACGGTTACTCTTTTGCATGTTTCTTTCATCTGTGTCTTCCCACGATGGGACCTGTACACTTTTTTCTCCTATTCGTTTTCTATTTTTCCTCATTTTCCCCTCCCCTTTCTTCCTCTCACCTCATCTCCCCTCCCCCCGTTATTCCTCATTTCCGTCTCTTTCCTTTTCTCTCTCATTTTTTCTCCCCTTTTTTCTCTCTTTCTGTCTCCTTTTCCTCCTGGCCTTTTGATTAATAAAAGGCATCAGGCGCACCCAGACTACACCGATGTCCTGTAATTCAGAGCCGAAACATCGGATCGGGCAACATTTACAGCTGACGATGAAAACTTTCTCCTCTTGTTCCGTCCTAACCACCATCGTAAACCTTGTTTTTAGTTACCACACAGCTCCTTACGTTTCATATCATTTTATATATATATATATATATATTCATTAGTTAAGCAAAACAAGGCCACAAACTTCACAAGGAAGACATTATTAAAAGATTGTCAACATATTTTAGTTTGATGTAAGGTATGTAGAAAATAATAATAATAATATTAATAATAATAATGTCCGTTTACAATTGTTTCGCTACTCAATATAATATTTCAGGATCAGATGATTATATATCATAATTGATCTGGATCAGTTGAAAATAATTAACATATTTAAAAAACAGAGTGGCTCATCGGAACCTCAAAGGACTCTAAATTAAAATAGTGGGATAATGTTACATAATATAGTGTTCCATATACTGGTTTTTACTATGGTGTCTTTACTATGGTGTCTTGCATCAGTTGTCAGCCATAATCAAGCAGTATTCATCTGTCGAGGCTGCATTGTGTGAGATTTGCCTATGGGTAACAATATGGCTGCCAAAGGGCATATTCAAATCTATCTCCTATAGGATCTCAATGCTATCAGCAAATGAGGAGATATCTATAAACCACGCACAATATTATAATAAGGCTCTCTCTGAATCTGGTTATAAACAATCCATTTACTACATACCTAAATGCCATAAAACAGCAATTCACCATAATAAACTTAACGCTAGAACTAGAAATACCTTAGCATATAGCCAGATTCGCCGGAATTTTAGCAGTAACAGCACCTATACAGGGAACTTTAATGGTGGCAGCGGCCTGCTCCCCACTCCAAGTAGCAAACTAAAAATCAACCCTAGAATAGGAATGAGAAATGGCACGACAAATAACAAATCCCCAGGTAATACTAACCCTACCAACTCCACTAGAACCCCTAGAAGGAATAGACCTAGAAATATCACCCGTCTCAACCCCCTATTCTTATCTAATCTAGCCACTAATATGCCCAAACGCTTCTACTCTATCCTATCCACCCCACCCCCACCATAGATATTACAAACTCTTTAATAAAAATAACATTAAAATCTCATTCTCCACAACACCTAACTTAGCTAGCCACATCGCGTTCAGTAACCATCATAAACTAAGACAGTATAACTCCCACACCGCGGTACCACCACCGCTATCAAATACACCACGCCACTACACCAATAATTACGCTAGTAGCACACCTCCCACATCTAATCCTTCTAGCACGGACCTACCGCTTAGGTTAAACAACCCAACTCTCACTAACCGCAGAAGCAACTGCAACTGCCGTTACCCCAATGCATGCCCATTAAATGGACACTGCCTGACACCCAACATAGTCTACAGGTGCACGGTTGAGACTGCTTCGAATACCAGCTCTTATATCGGGTCTACCTCTAACCATTTTAAGGTACGCTATAATGCGCACTCTTTTTCTTTCCGAGACCCTAGCAACAGATGTTCGACATCTCTAGCTAGGCTCATTAAAAACCTTAAATTAAACAACGTTAAACACTCACTAAAATGGGATATCGTGGCTAGGGCCCAACCGTTCAATGGACGAAAAAAATCTTGTGATCTCTGTGTTACAGAAGCATATTACATAACTCTATCACGACCTCTACCGATTAACGATAGAACGGAGGTAACCATTAGCTGTCAACATCGAAGGGCTAATTCCTTCGCCAATAGAATGTTTGACCCAACTTAGTCATGTAGCCCGATTTTACTTGTAGCTAATAAGTTAAATTGCTATGAACAACTCGATAATTATAAGTTACCTCCCCTATATTGTCTCTCAATTAAAAAATTTAAAAATTAGCACTTAACTATAAACACTCACAATTTCTAATCTCTCGGGAAGTTACTTCCCCTGAAACCACCCTCTAATTAGTAAGGTAAATATGCCCTTTGGTAGCCATATTATTACCCATAGGCAGATCTCACACAATGCAGCCTCGACATATGAATACTGCTTGATTATGGCTGACAACTGATGCAACCAAGACACCATAGTAAAAACCAATATATGGAACACTATATTATGTAACATTATCCCATTATTTTAGTTTATATTCCTTTGAAGTTCCGATGAGCCACTCTGTTTTTTAAATATGTTAATTAGTTTCAACTGAACCAGATCAATTATGATATATAATCATCTGATCCAGAAATATTATATGGAGTAGCGAAACAATTGTAAACGGACATTATTATTATTAATGCGGTGGATTGGCAGTATCGGTGGAGGGTCGGACGCATGCTTTCCAGCATAGTTACGGCCCTTTACGATCTGGGTTCAAATGCCGCCGAGGTTGACTTTGCCTTTCATCCTTACGGGGTCGATAAAATAAAGTACCCGTAATGCACTGGGTAATTGCTGGCCTTGTGCCTAAAGTAGAAACAATTATTATTAATATTATTATTATTATTCTCTACATTCCTTAGATCAAACTAAAATATGTTGACAATCTTTTAATAATGTCTTCCTTGTGAAGTGTATGGCCTTGTTTTGCTTAACTAATGAATATTTCCAGCTCTGCGCACATATCTTCTGCATGAACCCAGCCACCTAGCTGCTTTCTACTGCATATTGCGCATTGAGCACATGCCTTTACGCTTTGGCTTCTAACTAACTCACCAATCTCTCCTCTCATATCTCCTCTACTATCTCCATCTCTCTCTTTAAGATTGTTACTCTTGAACTGTATATATATATACATATATATATATATATATATATACATATATATATATATATATATATATATATATATATATATATATATATATATATATATATATATATATACATATATATATACATATATATATATATATATATATATATATATATATATATATATATATATATACATATATATATACATATATATATATACATATATATATATATATATATATATATAAATATATATATATATATATATATATATATACATATATAAATATATATATATATATATTATATATACATATATATATATATATATATATATATAAATATATATATATATATATATATATATATACATATATAAATATATATATATATATATTATATATACATATATATATATATATATATATATATATATATATATATATATATATATATATATATATATATATAATATAAGATCAAAAGATGGTTAAAGGAGTTCCATGTATATATATATAATATAACTTAGAGTTTACACTCAATGGGGTCATTTACAATTAGTTTAGCTCTAAGAATCGCTTTTGAGCAGTATAAATTGATATATGATCAACATTTACATGTTTTTGTTGCAATTGACAATAAATAGCTAGAATGAAATATCTTAATTCAAATACATATAGTCTGCCTGTACAGACCTAAAAAATAATAAATCAATACTCACAAACACATATGAGCAAAAGGCCTTGGTACCTAGACACGTTTAAATTTCAAAATACAAACTTTTTCCGCAGATCAGTCCGAACTTCAACATTTAAACGTGTTTCACAAAGGATGGTATAATAGTGAAATAATTAATTAATTAGTAGTGAGTTAATTAATTTTCTGTGTTTATCAATAGGTACCCAGATAAATTAAGTAACTTCACCTCGGAAAAAAATCTAAGGTCTGGTTAACGTAGCGAAAATACACGAGGTTTTGCACACGACTTATTCCAATCCTCTAGCCTCCCACACTCATAGTGCTAGAAATAATAGCCGTTTATATGGGATTACAAATTCAGCTCAACTGAGGGAGCAGTAATATAATATAACTTAGAGTTTACACTCAATGGGGTCATTTACAATTATTTTAGCTCTAAGAATCGCTTCTGAGCAGTATAAATTAATATTTTCTGAAACACGTTTAAATTTTGAAGTTCGGACTGATCTGCGGAAAAAGTTTGTATTTTGAAATTTAAACGTGTCTAGGTACCAAGGCCTTTTGCCCATATGTGTTTGTGAGTATTGATTTATTATTTTTTAGATCTATACAAGCAGACTATATGTATTTGAATTAAGATATTTCATTCTAGCTATTTATTGTCAATTGCAACAAAAACATGTAAATGTTTATCATATATTAATTTATACTGCTCAGAAGCGATTCTTAGAGCTAACATAATTGTAAATGACCCCATTGAGTGTAAAGTCTAAGTTATATTATATTACCTCTCCCTCAGTTGAGCTGAATTTGTAATCGCATATAAACGGCTGTTATTTCTAGCACTATGAGTGTGGGAGGCTAGAGGATTAGAATAAGTCGTGTGCAAAACCTCGTGTATTTTCGCTACGTTAACCAGATCTTAGATATTTTTCCGAGGTGAAGTTACTTAATTTATCTGGGTACCTATTGATAAACACAGAAAATTAATTAACTCATTACTAATTAATTAATTATTTCACTATTATACCATCCTTTGTGAAACACGTTTAAATTTTGAAGTTCGGACTCATCTGCGGAAAAAGTCTGTATTTTGAAATTTAAGTAACTTCACCTCGGAAAAAAATCTAGTAACTTCATTAAGTAGCCTTTTGCCCATATGTGTTTGTGAGTATTGATTTATTATTTTTTAGATCTGTACAGGCAGACTATATGTATTTGAATTAAGATATTTCATTCTAGCTATTTATTGTCAATTGCAACAAAAAGATGTAAATGTTTATCATATATTAATATATATATATATATATATATATATATATATATATATATAAGAAAAAAAGATGAAATCGAAAATGCAACTAGAGTCTCTTTTTTTTAGATATTTATTTGGTTCCTTTACCCGTTTCGCAGTTCTTGTGCTTTTTTAAAAGTAGAATTGAAATGGAGGGCTTGTGGTTTTTCTCACATCTCAAATTTGCTACGTATCTAAATGTCATTGGATTGGTAGTATCAGTAGAAAGTCGAACACCATGCTTTGACGCACAGAGTTATGGCTCTTGCTATTCTGAGTTCAAATCCCGCCGAGGTTAACTTTGCTTTCATCCTTACGGAGTCGATAAAATAAAGTACCAGTAATGAATTGGGATAATTGCTGGGCTTGTCCCCAATGTAGAAACAATTATAATGTTTATTGCTGATTGTTTGGAACACCCAAAATATATAATACGTAAATACACACACACATTTATATGCATACATATATGTGTGTGTCTGTGTGTTTAAGAGACACATGGAAACACGCACAAACACACAAAAATACAACTTTTTATCTTTTTTCACATTTTCTATTAGTAAAGAATTTCGAAGAATTTTTATAATACTGACATCTGTCAGATTGAAATATAAGTTTCCTCTCTCTAAATATCATTTACTGATTTTCTTATAAATTGGAGCTTATATTTTGATGGAGGTGAACAGTTTTTTTTCATGTTAACACCAAATATATCACATATAAACTCGATGAAACTTGCAGCCAAATATATGCATAGGAATATGTAAGAATTACCTGATGTTTGAAATACTAACGTGATAGATGTTGGAATATTTTAAATTATGTCAAATTTTGTTTAAATTATTGTTCTTTGGTGTAACGTAGAGGGGTTTCTCGTGGTCAATACTTATGAAATGCAGAGAAGATGGTGATGGTAGAAGGTTTATAACTAGACTATAATTTAATATATGTAAGGTCGTTGGGGTGCCGTATTGTGATACAGCTTTTCTTGAGCATTTTTTAGCCTTGCGCAGCCCACCACTTTCAAGGACTGAGTACAACAGTTTTCCATCAAAGAGACAGAGGAAGAATAGACCTCAGTACTAGACTGGTACTTTTTCATCGACCCCGAAATGATGAAAGGCAAAGTTGACTTCGTCGGGATTTGAACTCATAGAGCAGAGTATTCATTTATTTACTTTACCGGTTTCACAGTTCTTATGCTATTCAAGACGTAAAACTGAGATGGAGGGTTTGAAGTTTGCCTTGCATTAGATGCGATATATATTATATATATATATATATATATATATATATATATATATATATATATATATATATATATATGCATACACACACACACACACACACATATATATATATATATATATATATATATATATATATATATATGCATACACACACACACACACACACACACACACACACACACACATATATATATATATATATATATATATATATATATATATATATATATATATATATATATATATATATATATATATATATAAATGCATGTGTATATTTGTGTGGATGCTTGTTTATAGAAACTCACTCATGTATTTAAAATGGTACTTTAGTATTTCAAACACGAATAATTCAATATCAATTATTATTTAATGTAAAATATTCATTTCCGATTAAATCGCGATGGCTAATTCTGATTATAGATTTATGTCAAATAAATCTTTAACTGCGAAACTATATAGATAGTAGAAAGTTTGCAAGTAAATCAACTAGAGTTTTGGACATTCGATTACTAATTCAAATATTTAAAAGCATCTATATATCAAATGAAACATTTATTGATGCAATATTCTTTTGTATCTTAAGTCAATTTGATAATGTCATTCAAGGAAACAATGCAGGTAATTCTTTTGAAAATAATTTACAGTCGTTTATCAAAATGATTTTTCTACTGCCCGAGAAAATTAATCATAGTCTACAAGAAAGAATAATTCATAGAGTGAACGCAATGCTATTACTTATATGATTGATATACCGTAAAGTCAAGTCGTAATGCGTCTTCTATAATTAGCATAACAGTGTTTGTGAAAACATTCTAGAATTTATAAGAGGCAATTTAGTTAGTGCAGAATTCAATAAAAATAATTTTATTGAAATTCATCATTATCATCATCATCATCATCATCTTCATCAACGTTTTCATTGTAATCTTCGTCGACGTCATCAATATTAATATAACCATCATGATAAACGTTACCATCATCAACAAGAACAATCACCATCATCATAATCATCATCAACGTTTTTATCATCAACACCATCATCATCGTCATCAGAAGTATCATCATCACCAACATCCTCATTAAAATCAACATCAACATGATCATTTTTATCCCAATTATTTTTCACCCTCGTCATAATTATCGTCACCACCATTTTCATCATTTCCATCATCATCAAGAGTAAGATCCAATGTAAGATCATCATCATTATCACTACCAGATTTCATAATAATAGTAATGGTTTCTGATTTTGAGGGAGGGAATTTTGATTAAATCGACCTTAATGCATTGCTGCTACTTTATTTTATCGATCCAGTTAAGTGGGAAAGGCAAATCTAACGTCCGCGAGATTAGAACTCTGGGCGTAAAGGGAGGTAACTCTATGCTACAAACATATCCGATGCTTTACCAATCCTACTACTACTACTACTACTATGTAATAATTGTTTCTACTTTTGGCACGAGGCCAGAAATTATCCAGTGCATTACTGGTACTTTATTTTATCGACCCCGTAAGGATGAAAGGTAAAGTTAACCTCGGCGGGGTTTGAACTCAGACCGTAAATGGACGTAACTCTGCTGGAAAGCATGGCGTCCCACCCTCTACCGATACTGCCAATTCATCGACCTACTATGTAATACTGATTTCTCGTATAGGCACAAGGCCAGTAATTTTGGGGTGAGGAGGGAGTCGATTAAATCGACCCCAGTACGTTACTGGTACTTTATTTTATCGACGCCGTAATGATGAAACCACAATAAAGTCATTAATAATTGTTTCTATTTTTGGCACAAGGCCTGCAATAACTCCAGTGCATTACTGGTGCTTTATTTCATCGACCCCGTAAGGATGAAAGGCAAAGTCAACCTCGGTGGGATTTGAACTCAGACCGTAAAGGGCCGTAACTCTTTGCTGCAAAGCATAGCGTCCGTCTCTCTACCGATATTGCCAATCCACCGCCCTAATACTAAGTAATAATGGTTTGTTATATAGGCACAATGCCATCAATTTTAGGGGAGGAGAAAGTCTATTAATTCGATACTAGTGCGTGACTAGTACTTCATTTTATCGACCCCGTAAGGGTGAAAGGCAAATTTAACCACGTTGGGATTTGTACTCAGATCATAAAGGGTCGTAACTCGAGACGGAAACTCCGAAATTAAAACGGGATTACAGGAGTCCTTTAACCTTGGATGGAGTTCCTCTTAGCGATGGTGTCACAAACTATTCAACCTATTTAGAGTGATTAGAAAAATGGATGACTAACTGGTGTAGAACTAGAATTTATCAGAAGAGGGGTTTTTGAAATGAAGAGTGAAATGTTTGCAGAAGCAGAAGATGGACTGTGAAGAAGATGGACATGTGATAAATGAAGAACTTGTAAACGAAGCTGATTATTGTGTGAAACATGACAAGACTCTCCAGAGTGAGTTGAGTTTGTTTGAAGAAGAAAAACTAACACTGGGAAAAAACATGCATTGTTTGACAGTATACACGCCACATCATAAATAACTATCATAAACGTCGAACGCTACGAAAAATAATTGAGAAAATCAGGTAAATTATAATGGGAATCGGGGCAAGTTGAACAGAGTTGCTTGCGAGTTATAGAAACGGTCATCTCTCGGATGGAGACGTTGGGAAGATTTTATAGCAACATTCAATATATATTGACAACCACATATCTATTCATATTTGTATATATGTGTGTGTGAGTGTGTATCGATACGTTTAGACGCACACACACACACACACACATTCACACACACACACACACACACTCACACACGCACACAGACAAACATAGACACACACATGCATACATACACACATACATACATACATACATACATCATACATAAATATATTTATATTTTGAGAGACAAAAACACAGGGAGTGATAAAGAAGAAATATCGAGACATTCAGAAAGTGGTATTCACCAAAACCGTTAATATAAGCAATGTATATTAAATCAGTCATTTGATGTTCTCGATGAATTTGTTTAACTTTGATTTATGCTTTTGTTTTCGTTTGGCTTTTCCTGCAATTTACTGTTAAAAACAAAATTACCCAACGTTTTAGATGGAAAGATAACACACACACACAAAAACACTCATATAGATATGAAATAATATACATATACGTATATATATATATTATCTTATATATATATATATATATATATATATATATATATATGATGGTGTGGTGTATGTATATGTGTGCA
>OZ024746.1:66900319-66940319 GCA_964016885.1 Eledone cirrhosa | reverse complement strand
AACTCAATATATTATATTTTCTCTTTCTGAAATGGATATAAAGCAAATATAAAAATTAACACACAAATATATGATTGATACAATACGATACAGTAAACGTTAGATTTATTTGAAAGAAAATAAAACATGTAAATCTCGTCGTATATGAAATCCAACCGATTGATCTTACACCTAACAGTGTTACTTAATTCGTCGGAAGCTGATCTCCGACATGCTCTTGTGAGATTCACGGACGAGTGTTGTACAGCAAGAATGAACCTCCATACTGCGACGACTGAAACAATCGTCCTCTCAAAGGAGCCTGCCCAATGTACTCTACATGTAAGTGAAGTTCCACTGAAGCAGGAGAGGACATTCAAGTATCTTGGGATAAATTTCACGAGTGATTGAAGGAAGGAGGATGAATTAAATAAAAAAGTTGCAAGAACCTGTGCAATAATGCTCCAGCTTCAACATACGATCAAACAAAGAAGGGAGGCAGGTGTAAAAACCGAAATCGCTACCATCAATTCGGTATTAGTGCTAACATTATTTATGTTCAGGAATATTGGTCAATGGCTGAAAATATTCGACTACAAGGTTTCACACGAAAGATTTCATTTTTACTTGATAGTGCGTAACTCAGACATCAGGGATACTATGGACACGCGACTGGGATGTGTTAGGAGACAATTGCTGAATAAATTCTACGAGACGAAGACGAAGAAGAAGAAGAAGAAGAAGAAGAAGAAGAAGAAGAAGAAGAAGAAGAAGAAGAAGAAGAAGAAGAAGAAGAAGAAGAAGAAGAAGAAGAAGAAGAAGAAGAAGAATATAACTTAGAAGTTTATGTGCCAGATTCAGGAGGCATATTTATAGAAAGGTGTTGAAAGATGTGATAATGTTAGGTTTAGTGATCGACTGACAACACGAGAGAACGAGATTATCGCTTTCATTCAGAGATAGCGAAAATGTCATCAAGTTAACATATCAATATTTAAAGACATTAGAGGGAGGTAAATCCCTAATCTGGGACACCACGTTTCGGACTCGGTCGCCGCTCACAACCTTGTCGTCTCGGCATACGTGGGTACAGCCTCTCGCAATGCAGAAGAATGAATGGTAACGAAATACTGAGGCTTGACGGACCGCTTGAATCTCGCGCCGCTCACTGTTGGCACATAAAGTGTGCTCGACCCAAGTATTGCTGTTTTTCTTCGCCAAATTGGGAAGAATGCAGCTCGCATGTGGAAGAAGCCCCATGGGCTGGGGTGGCTGTTGCAGCGAGTGGCTGTGGACATTTTCCAAATCATACCTTCGCAAGTTTGTCTGCGGGGTACAACTGAAATATATCGCTCTCATTGGGGTATATAGTCTGTCTCCTGGTTACCACTTTCCATTTCTTTCGTTGTTTAATTTTTTTTTCTTTTTCTTTTAGCCCCTAAATTTTACTATTACATTTAACACCTAAACTGCATATCTATATTCATACAAATTATGCATCAAGCTTTTCTCATTCGTGTGACCCTGTTAAGTATCACGTGACTCTGGGAACAAAGGCAATACATTATATTTAAGGAACCAGAAATAAAACTTCTGAACATCCGCAATTATTTTATTTCAGTTTTCCTCAATGACGAATTGTGTTAAATGAAAATTTATAGTCATTTAATGCGTGGCCATTCGTTTGTTTATATGAAATGGTTGGGGTGGTTAATGTCCAGATTATAAATCTTCCAGATTGGGAAAAATAGGAATAATTTAATTTAACGACTTAAGTTGTTTTATTCAAGTGATATATTATATCTCAGAAAGTTTTTGTTTAGACTAGAATAAAGATAATGAGAACATATTAAATGTTGGAGTGAAATTCAATACATCAGTTTTCTTTCATATTTCCACTATAAACATATAGGAAACCAGAATTCAGGCAACCTCCAGGAGTTAAACTGATTAAGTATCTGTCGTGTTGTGTTAACTTATTTTATGTTATTTTATGTTTCAATCATTAGATTCCAGATATGCTGTAAATCCATCATAAAATCTTTCATCCAGGCCTATATTTTGGTTTGGGATGATGCCTAGGCGAAGGGCGCAGAAGATCTTTTAAGTGCAACATTCGATATCCCACATAAAGCTTATACGGAAAGGTTCGTATATATGTTATTCATGTGTGAACGAAAGGAAGAAATAACCACACGTTACAACGGTTGAAGGAAACGTTCGCCACTACAAATTCGACGGCAGTTTCCCAGCACCACAAATACTTTAATGCCTTCTTTTTATCCGATTAGGCTGCATACTTACACCCCACATCTCTGAAGCTCCCCGAACTCGGAAGTTACCACTGAACGTTTTGGTTCCCTGCCAAAAGAATACTAATTAATTTAAAGGAATTTCTCTATTTGCTCCACATGTCAATCGTGAAACTTTTCCTGCGTACACATTAGGATTCGACTGAATGCAGAGAAAATCCACTCCTGTGATTGAAATGTGGCTGTCCATAAAGATATTACGCTTTTTTCTACTGCTAATTAAATGATATCTGTTACACGGAGCATGCTAATATTTTCTTGATATGCTTGTTTTTTTTTGTTCTCATCACCCACACTCTATCCTCACCCGACTTAACGCATCGACAGCTTTGTGCTTCTAGTCAAGGACGGTGACAAAATGAACATTCTTTTCAGTATGAATGTTTCTTTAATCTTGGACTTGTAACTTGTTAAGAGTATCATAAACTTGAAAAAATGCAATTATCAGGGATTTAATTCTGTATGTGTAAATGATTATGATAATATAACACATACCAATCATTCGAATATTTTGTAATATATTCTGCATTATTATATGAATACTGTATATGAATTATCGGTAGAGGGTCGGACATGCTTTCCAGGAGAGTTACATCCCTTTACGATCTGAGTTCAAATCCCGCCGATGTTAACTTTGCCTTTCATCCTTACGGGGTCGATAAAATAAAGTACCAGTAATGTACTGGGATAATTGCGGGCCTTGTGCCAAAAGTAGAAACAATTATATGAATACTGCAAGCTACGAATACTTTCCTGCTATTTACTAGAAAATTCCAAATGTAGGTATATACAATATATATATATTTATAAATTATTAAATTATTATGTGTTAATTAAACAATATAACAAAACTGCTGTGAGACAGAAATATTTCAAATTACCATTTCTAATTAAATAACTCCGTTTAAAACTTACAATTAATATAATTTATTATAATATGATATACATATATATATATATATATATAGTGAAAAATGAAACGGGAACAAAACAGAGAGGTAGTACAAACAAATATTTATTAGTTTCACGCTCTTATATATATATATATATATATACAGTGGGTGGAAGGGAATGACAGAGGGAGCAACAGACTAAAACATTCCAAAGGCAAATTCAAAAAATGATAAAAACCATCATGTAAATCTCATTTTCAAAATAACATTTTACTTCCATTAACAATAATATACTCACGGTATCTAAAGTAAGAAAAATGTATCAAATCATTATGAACAACATATCTTCCCTCATTTACTATTATCTAATGATTACATTTATCTTCGAATTATCAGATAACATTTAGGAGATTCGTAGTTGATATATGTGAGATATATGAATCAACTATCATATAATGTAAGAATATAATGCCTAGGGATATTAGATGTTAGATAATAAATCATTTTCGTTAGCATTATCTCATCTTAATTTCAACATTTAAGTATGTCTAATATTCTATACTGTCTATATATTTACTTAGGTGCCATATTAAGCATACAAATTTAGATATGTCACATTCCCATGAAGATATATATTTTCATGTATCATATTACACATATGCAATATTTTATAGGTTTCACATGTCATATCATAGATATATGTTAATAGAAGTCATATAGAGGTTATAATATTTTATATATATTCCATATGAATGTGTTTCTCAGCCAGCTCTTTCTCCTGTGCTATATTTCATATATGCAATATCATATGTTATAGTATAGATATACCTTCGCTTGTGCTACACCATAGATATACATTACCAAATTCAATTGTTGTTATTTCTCTCGTATGATATATCACGTATATATTTTTCATCTGATATATTATAGATATATGCTTGTACCATACTTCATGATATGCAATATATTATATATATTTCAACGATATCATTTTGTATATATATATACGTTCTTCTATGCAATATTCCCATATACTTCTTCATATGCCATACTGCGTATCTTCTCTCTTTCCAAAGGTTTTGAAAATATTAATACATATACATATAGAAATGTAAGAGGATTGGTAACTACTACTATTTTACATGGAAATACAATATTAATATAGGACAAGTGCCAAACACACACGTATGTTTCTAGCATGCATAAATAAAACGAAAATACATGGAAAGTTGGTTTAAAAATCATGTCATATATTTCGCTTTCTAACGAGACACACTAGCATTAGGTGAAAAAGAAGTTTTACAATGGCCACACGAGAGAAACCCCTATCAACTTACATCGTGTTGTTATCGAATATTAAAAACATTAGTTGCTGAGGTTAATATTCTTTGCATCAAGTATTACGAGTTCATTATAGCTCAGTTTCTTGCACTGTTTTATTTATAACTTTTATAGGGTAATTGATGCCCTAGTAATACATGAGTGAATACACAATGAATAACATGATAAAAAATCAGTTGGCTATATTGCATTTCTACTTAACAACATCCATTACAAAAGGGATCGAAAGTACAATCCGACTTAATGCGTACCATTAATATTTATAGGAGGAAATGAAATTACTTAACATTTATATGCCTCTTTCGGTATGTACGTACTCCTCACAAGTGTGTAGTATGAGGCAATACAGTAATTGAGTAACATACTTCCGAAATTATCGATTTTATCATAAATCTGGTTAAATGACCAAAGCGATGTAACACCCGGATTAAACATGTTCAATATAGTTTAGAAAATTATAGAAGCAATTTTATGGTTGGATAGACCAAGAAGCGAAATAGGAAACAATTGTTCGGGTAAAGTAAAATGAACTATGATAAATAACAAGAACAACTATATGAACAGCAGTAACAACATCACCAACAATAACAACAACAACAATAATAACAATCGCGGATCAATGACAGAACGTAAGGAAATAAACAATATGTAATAAATGCTCTTAATATTTGCTAGACATTATTGATTAATGACGCCAATAGCATAGCAATTTTGTAACATAAATACATGGATTTCGAACATTGTTATATCAATATATTATTTTTGTAGTTATTTATTATTATTAATATTGTTATTATTATATTGGTGACTGATATGCGAAGGCGTGTCATTTTGAGCTTCAGTTAGTTTGTTGTTTTAAGTTGTTTAACCAATATCTGTTTAATTATTTTTATCTTAAGGGGATCAAGAAAGGAAACTCCATAACATTTGGGCCTTCAGTCCAAATATCTGAGAATTGGTTTGTACTTTCAGGTATACCGATGTTAAATATATAGAGGAGAAACGCTCGTTTTAAGCCAGCAGTCACGTGACAGTGACTCAAAATCTCCAGCGTAAAGTCCCCACCTCCATCATTATCAACGTTACCACTATTACCACTTACAGATAATGTCACCATCGCCAACATCAACAACAAAACTACATTCGCAGCAACGGCTGTGTAAAGTAGTGAAATAGGCGTGCAATCCGTAGCAGGTTCATACATTAAAACCTCCACCTCATGCGATACATCATAGAGAGGCTATGATTTAGATGAATGGAAAGACATCCAAATTCAGACAATCACGACGATCCCCAAATAGTATGAAATTACTGTTCACTGTGAGGCGTTGCTTCTAATTCCGATTCCAGTAATAAATAAATATATATATATGCGTTATAAACGTTTCTATACGAAACTTCTTCAATGGATTTATAGAGGTCTAAAGGATTTAACATTTAATTTACATGAACAAGGTTTACAGAAGATGTTCGGTAGAGGGTCAGATGCCATGCTTTGACGCATAGAGTTACCTCCCTTTATGATCTGAGTTCAAATCCCGCCAAGGTTAACTTAGCCTTTCATCCTTACGGGGTCGATAAAGTAAAGTACCAGTAATGCACTGTGATAATTGCTGGCCTTGTGCCAAAAGTAGAAACAGTTATTAGATATCTGCAAGTGTATGTATTCCTAGAATCTTTTTTTAGAATAGGGTGAGAAAAAATATATCTCAATGCATTTACAAATGAACATATAAAAAGGACAGTTTTTATAGTGAGACTACATATATAATCGCTGACATGTCTGCAAGGAAATAGTTTAATATGTTATTTAAGCCCCTACTTAAGAAATTATCAACAAGGGAGGAATCATATAGAGAATTAATGATATAAAGTCTTACAACTTGAATTCTATTTACAATGTGACGATCATAAAAAGTGACAAATTAAATTGTTCTTAGAATTAATTACTCTGGGATTTTCATTATAGTGTCATGTGTGAACAACGCAAGATGAATTTAATCGACCACAAAACCTTTACTCAGCCGGTTACACGATTGGGAAAGGAAATAAACTATTAAGCCAACAAAGAACATTATAATGTGTATGTACTTTTGTTTCCGTATTTGCACATACTTATTTAGATTTACACATACAATGTGTATGTGCGCGTATATATATATACCGATTAAATTCCTCTTGCGTTGTTCACACATGATATATATATATATATATATATATCGACAGTTGATCGACTTCTTTCTTCAAATCGGACCGAGGAAATACTGTTTCCGTTGGTATTTCCAATTGTTAATACTATCTATGTGTGTGTGTGTGTCTGTGTGTGTGTGTGTGTGTGTGTGTGTGTGTGTGTGTGTGTGTGTGTGTGTGTGTGTGTGTGTGTGTGCGTGTGTATACTTTAGAGAATACTTTGTAATCTCAAGAGTTCAAGATTGTGACAGAGATAAACAAACTTGACAAAGGGCAATTACCCAGAAATATTATTATCGTCGCTTATTTATCTCTGTCACCGCTAGTGCAAAAGATGATGTGTTGTATCATTGAATAAGAAACTATATTTAGTATTGCTGTGGAAGTTAGTTGCTACGTCATCGGTCCCGAGGTGTCTCGGCTATTGCCTTTTCTTTGGACAACATTTGTGGCGTGGATAGATGTAAGCATGTATGTACGTGTGTGTGTGTATAGTTATAGATTAACATTACCAATGTTATAAATATTACGACTTTACACAATGCATATGGCGGCACAATATATACTGTTTAATGTGTATCTAGTTTCCATGGATTCCAGTGACTATAAGCGAATAAAATCATACGATAGCAGCCATCTATCCGCCATGACAATGTGTAAGAACAAATTATATTTGAACTCCAGTCTATTTAAATCCGATTGAAGAAATATATATGTTCATAGAACCAAATTCAAATCTCACGTCTTGTAACTAATTGCTTGCTGACATTTGTATGTCAATTCGACACGATGCTTTTAAATGTTATTTATAATCTCTTCCAAAAAGAACATATTAGAAATCCAACGCGAAGCATGCTAAAATATATATTCGTTTTTAGTTTGTATGTGAGACAAAGTGATCTTTTATAAACGTTAAGTACTAAAGGAATATTGTTTACAAAAGAGTTATCGCACTGATAAGAATTCAGATGAAAAAATTTAGTTTCCTTTTAAAATTATCAAACAATACTTGATGATGGATGATTGTTTGCATAATGAACGTTCATGTATTGAATCCGGACACTAACATAAATTGAAACATAAATATTATATATATATATATATATATATATATATATATATATATATATATATATATATATATATATATATATATATATATATATATATATATGTATAGTTGCATATTTCTCTGCAGTTACATGATGAATGAGAGTGAAGCTAGAAGTGATGCTGGAGCAGTAAGCTATAGGTAACTGTGAGGAGGAAATAATTGGCACAAATAAGTGAGATAAAACGTGTTAAAAACTGTTATAATATCGCTTCTTGCAACATGGATTCTTAGTCATGACGGTTTTGTGTTGTTCACTACTGTTGTAGATGTGTGTGTGTGTTTGTATGCTGTGTGTATTTCTAATGGGAACATTTGAAATTTAATTGATAATATACTGCCCAATTAATATCATGGCATGCTGATACGTGCAATGGAAGCAAATTTGTTTGGATTGGCAGTATCGTTAGGGCGTCGGACAACATGCTTTGCAGCATAGAGTTAGGCTCTTTATGACCTGAGTTCAAATCCCGCCGAGGTTAACTTTGCCTTTTATTTTAACTGGGTCGATAAAATAAAGTACCAGTCACGCACTGGGGTCGATTTAATCGACTTTCCCCTCTCTGAAAATAGGTGGCGTTGTGCCTATATAAGAAACCATTATATAGAGATGGATTTGTATCTGGTATGTTATGATGAAATAGACCTTTATATTGGCTTGTTACTTGAAAATAAACTGTATATCTGGGGAGATAGAACCTTTATATTTCTCTTATATAGAGTCTGCTCCATATTTTCTCTGTAAAATGCACACCTACTCGCTTAATTCTATTTTCCTTAATTTATAATAGATTAGAATCTAACAATTTCGCCTCAACCTAATACATATTTTTATAACGTACTAGCTGACCCTGGAATTATTTCAAGCTTTAAATAGAAACAACTACTAAATGTTAAAGATCAATTACATATTAGATGATTTATATATATATACATATATATATATATATATATATATATAAATACTATCCGGGAGCTTCCAACAGTAATGGTCGCATTATTTAAGGGTATGTCAATATTTATTTATAAAACTGATCTATATTATATTTTATCTGATGAAAGCACACCATAATTTAACTTGGGGTCATTGTAATATGTATAATGAAATAAATATGGTTTTATAAATATAGTTTCCATTTGTTAATATATCGTTATATATATATATATATATATATATATATATATAATTAATACAGGATGCTTATTGAATAAATTGGAAACAGCTTCGGTCGTTTCCTACCTCACTCAAGAATCTAATTATGTTCGTATTATTAAAATTCAAACCCAACTGGTTAGAGGCCACACATACGTTAATTAGTGAGGAACATGACTTCGTGTCTGTATGGCAATTGAGATACACGGACGGATGAATCAAACGTTAGCCCTTCAATCTTATGGACTGTCGTGGAGTAATATCATCTGATGAGAAAAAGCACTCTCTGTAATTGAAGGTATCATTAGCACTCATTTTCCTACGTGTCAAACAATAGTCTCTGTAGTCATGATAAAAATGAACGGCCTTCATTTTCGGTCCATTGCACAAGTCTTTCTCAAGTTAATGATTTCCCAAACCATGACAGCCACTGTCACCAATCACCTTCTCTCTCACTCATTCCACTCTCTTTTTCTTTTATTCTCTCTCTCACTCGCTTTCTCTCTCTCTCTCTCTCTCTCTCTCTCTCTCTCTATATATATATATATATATATATATATATATATATATATATATATATATATATATTAAAATATAGAGAAAAATACTGCAGGTAGCACATGGATAACATGTAATAAAATAAGTCCCTCATCAGTGATTTGCCGAAGATCATAGATATTTCATTGCATTAAATATCATATATCTCACTTCGGTGCAATAATAACCAAAATAAGTTATTAGGACAATTAAAACGCGTAAAGCGAGTGAGACAGGAGAACAACAGAAAATATAGCATACCGTAGGGGACAGAAACAAGCTTCAAAAATTATTCTGTTTAGCATAAGCTAGGTGAATATATGAGCGCTTAGAGAATAGAACCTACACGAACGAGGGCTATGAGCAGAGAATATCGTATCGTCCTCTTTCGCTATTGATACAATTTTTATAACACAAGTTCAACAGTCGTATCATACATCTGCATGCACTCTGACGTTAGTTGTGTCATTTAATACAGTTTTGAAACCAGTCTATTTTTCCCCAAAGTGTATTGAACTTACACGATGAAACGTAACTGTGGACGAAATAAAATATACGATAACACATTTGACATAGGGGTGGAGGAAATATATAGATTACAATCAGCCGTATGTAAAACACATTCTTCAAATTAATGTGTACATTTGTGAAATGTCATACAAAGTAATTGTTGCTGAAAGCAATTTTACTTGTTTCCGGATAAAATAACAATCTAAAAAAAGATCATTTATTTTATTTATCTTTTACTATCTCTTTATGCATTCGAGAAGGGGCTTGTATACTTGAAACATCATGATCGTAAATGTATTTAAGATAATTAATCAATATATTGTTGATATTTAATCATCTAACTAGATTAATTTATACACGTAAATCATTTTTTTATGTTTCTTATACTGTTGTAGAGCGCATACATGTCATTGATATGGTTGTGCGTTGGAAGACTGTTTATTCGTATGAAAGTTAATTTAAATAAGAAAATTAGCGTTCGCCATCATTCAATTAAATTCGAAATCTTTTACGTAAATGCTCGACCGAATGATATATTGAGCGAAACTCCATTTATCAAACACTAATTACAATACCAAGTACACGCAAAGAGACTCATACATAGACGCATGCACGAATATATACAAACAAGCACTGACACATACATTTGGAAAGAAAAAACATGTCTGGCGTGGAACCCATACCTCATTCATTTTAAAATGATGTAAGCTAGCCCATCAATCTACTTTGAAATATTGTTTTTGTGGCTTTTCCAACAGACTTTCAGTGTTGCAATTCGAATTTAAGTAGGAATATCGTTGTAACTGGAATTAAATTGAAATTTGACACATCTAAATCGATTTCAATATGATTGTTGTGTTCTGGGACATTTCGCTGTGTCGGTTTGGTTTCCATTCAAAATGTGGCAGCACAAAGTATGCGATACCTCACTGGAATCTTCATATCGCTCTAAAATATTAAGTATTCAAGTAGACGAAACTCTCACCACTTATGCCAATATAACACAGCTACAAAAATGCAATGTTGCAATGCAACGTACTTATTTCTGATCATTTAGATTAAACTTATGGAATAAGTTAAGCCGTCACTTCTAACAAGCGTAGTTAAGAGGTTCCGGCATTTATGACAGTACCTCTCCTCACACAAGAAAATTACATTAGGGAGTACATATATTAATATTAACACATTGTATTATATATATATAAGTGCGGTGGATTGGCAGTATCGGTAGAGTGTGGGACGACATGCTTTCCAGCATAGTTACGTCCCTTTACGATCTGAGTTCAAATCCCGCCGAGGTTGACTTTGCCTTTCATCCTTACGGGGTCGATAAAATAAAGTACCAGTAATGCACTGGTTATTTGCTGGCCTTGTGCCTAAAGTAGAAACAATTATATATATATTGCAAATAAACTTTCATATAATTCAGGACTATATTG
This sequence comes from Eledone cirrhosa, assembly GCA_964016885.1. Lineage (NCBI taxonomy): Eukaryota > Metazoa > Mollusca > Cephalopoda > Octopoda > Eledonidae > Eledone > Eledone cirrhosa. Next base: position 66,928,854 of record OZ024746.1, on the reverse strand, counting down.
TATTTAATATAAAGGATCAAATGTTTAGTCCTTACAAATATATAATTTTGAAATTAAGGAAAGGAAAATTCTTGGCAAAATCAGAACGTCTTGCACAGAACGTCGCCTATACTGAATTAGGTCGTATATGTTGATAAACACGGTAGAAACCTCGTGACGTTTCCAAATAATACACATAAGACAAAAATATCACTGTGATTACACTAAGCAATTTTAAAAAGAAATGTTACCATAGATATATTCATAATAGCTGAAATAATGTACAGATGATCGTGTATGGAAATGTTTTAGCAATATGTTCTGCTAGAGGGTGCAGGCATGGGCTAATTGAATAGAGCATATGTATATTTATAGCCTGAACAGATTTAACGCCAAAAATAAATAACTTCAATAATTTGAAATTGCTAATTTAAATTATTCAATTATTATTTGAAAAATTATTCTAAATATAAAAATAAAATATTATTATAAAAATCAAAGACATTTCATGACAGAAAACTTTTTCAACAGATAGATTGTATACGAGATAAAATATAAAATATTCTTTCAGGTTTTGACTGGTTTTATATAGCCAAAAATAAAACATTGCATTCAGTTTTACTGATTCTGACGGTAAATATAGTTCAATATTATTACATTTTGAATCAATTTTCAACAAGTTCTTCAGAAAACAAAAGTCATAAAACCAGACCCACTGTAATTTTAGTAGTGTTCTGAAGAATGAACACAATTAAAACCCTTCTCTACTTAAATTACATATTCAACGACACATTTCTTGAGCAAACGTTAACACATATTGTAAGCATACTGTTTCAAATTAGTTCTATATTTGATTTTAATGTAAGAAAATTGTACTCGTACAAACATACACACGCATTTGTCACATCATAATACTGATGTTGTTTAACTGGATATAACAGACATATGGGCAAATGTGGGGCAGTCGCGGAACTCGTATCGTTTATTGTATATCTTAATTTAAAGAGTCAAATATGTTCTCATTTTATGAGAAACGTATAGTGTGAATTGAATAATTTCTATTTTAAAGAGGCGAGACAGTTTCGCATGGACAACTGGTGGTATTCTACAAAATACACCTTGCCTGGGCTGGAACAGCGTCAGGGAATTTCTAGATGCATACACTATGGCCATTCGTGACCGAAGGAGGTTATTTTATATATATGTATATGCACACGCACGCACACACTCACACACACACGCAAATACACACACACACAAATACACACACACACACACGCACACGCACACACACACACACACACACACACACACATATACATATATATATATATATATATAGTGACGAAACATAAGTCAATTGCATGAACTCATAATATTTTATTTACTGCTATATATATTTCGATGATAGCCATTGTATGGCTATGACTTCATCAGGCAGTTAGTCAGTTCTTTGATATGCCAGCTCTGTGTTTTTAGTGTTGATGGTTTCAGAGCCTTTGGACATATGAGCTTGTTAGGGATAGTTTAATGTTGACAGCAGGAATAATCTTAATTTTCGTTGGTCAGTTTGTAGATGCTAGTAGGATTGATATTTGACCTCAAAGACGTCTGTGGTGTTGTAAAGTTCAAACCGTCAGGCAAGATGACAATAGTTCCATATGACTGATTTTTACAAAAAGCATTCCTGGTAAGATTCAATTGTGGTTTATAGTATGAAATTCGATACTACAGGTCATTCTTAAATTGAGGAATTTATGTGGGGTGGTACTACTGAAAATGATGGTTAGAGTCAAATACTTAGAAGGTTTACATATAAAAAGACTTATGTTGGTTGACTTGCACATAACTTGCATATAACTCCGGAACTTATATCTTCGTTGAGTGCTCCATATCCGCATACTGAAGTACTGGATTTTACCAACACTTTCTTGCTTATATATATATATATATATATATATATGGGTTGGCAGTATCGGTAGAGGGTCGGACGCCATGCTTTGACGCATGGAGTTACGTCCCTTGCAATTCTGAGTTCAAATCCCGCCGAGGTTAACTTTGCCTTTCATCCTTACGGGGTCGATAAAATAAAGTACTAGTGATGTAGTGGGGTAATTGCTGGCCTTGGGCCCAAAGTAGAAACAATTATATATATACATATATATATATATATATATATATATATATATATATATATATATATATAGGAACCAGTAAGACCCCGACAGCTGAGCTCAAGCCGTTTCGACGGCTAATTCGAAACGGCTTGAGCTCAGCTGTCGGGGTCTTACTGGTTCCTATTACCCACTCTACTACCTCAAGTATTGAGTACTTTGGTGCGTTATGGTCCACCTGGTTCCTTACCACATTTCCTTCGTTATATATATATATATATATATGTTGTAGCTCTCCCACCGTTTATGGCAGCCCAAATGCTTGCAGTAATCAGACAGACTCTAAGGTGCAGGCCTTGGAAACCTTTGGTATGAGAAGTGGGGACACTCAAGCATGCAAATCTCCCGTCTCAATGTCACCGATGTTGTCCAATGGAAACGAAAATACCGATAGATCTTGCTATTAGCAATACGACAGCCTACACTAATTTAAACATCTATAAATGTGTGCGTATATGCATGTGTGTGTCTATGCATGTGCTTAGATTTATACATCTGTGTGTGCATGTGCATGTGCATGTATTGGGGAAACAATGAATAATAGATTTGTATTTTCTTATGAACCTTATGTGATCATGCATATTTTATTATGTAATATTTCCGATTTTATGTAAATATTATTAATTGTATATGGAACTACAAAGTGAAAGATCGAAGATCGTCAACAACTTTTCTATGTCCACCTAAGCATTTAAATTAAGTGCATACATAAAAAAAGCATCTTTTCAAATACCAACATATGCGCAAGATATTAGAATTTATGATATTTTCCATGCACAGTCATATGTATCAGTTGCGTAATATGATCAACTACAATATATGAGAAAATAATTGCCTTCGTAACCTGTCAAATAATTTTGCCTCGTAATTTCTGGCCACATTATTATATTTCAAAGATATTTAAATATCTTATCATAGATTATGGTTATATATATAATAATAATAATAATAATAATAATAATAATAATAATGGTTTCTTATATAGGCACAAGGCCAGTAATTTGGGGGGAGGGGAAAGTCGATTAAATCGACCCCAGTGCTTGACTGGTACTTTATTTTATCGACACCGTAAGGATGAAAGGCAAAGTTAACTTCGGCGGGATTTGAACTCAGAATGGCAAGGGCCGTAACTCTATGCGTCAAAACATGGCGTCCGACCCGCTACCGATACTGACAATCCACCGCCCTTATAATATTATAATTAATAATAATAATAATAATAATAATAATAAAAAGATCGTGCCTGATTGTAGATGTAGCCTGCCCATTTGACACGAGGGTGCAAGAAAAGGTGAGGGAGAAAATTAACCGAAGTGAGAGTCGTCCCGATTGTCATAGGCACACTAGGTACTATCTCAAAGAGTTTCCAAGGATGGTTAAAGAAAGTTAGTCCAGCCCCGCTTTTTGGAACACTTCAAAAGGCATGCTTGCTGGGAACAGCAAGAACACTCTGATACGTCCTGAATATCTGAGGCTGCAGGTAGCGGCTTGATATTCATTTCAACAAACTTTCCAGTTAAATAACATCAATGACTGAGACTCAAAGAACAATAATAATAATAATAATAATAATAGTAATAATAATAATAATGATTTCTTTATTAACCACAAGGGTTTACATAAAGTAGACATTAAGGACAGTGCAGGACAATACAGGACGGTACAAATGAGCATTTCTGCGTGTAAAAAAACAAAAAAAACAGTGGATGTAACAAAAAAGAAACAATGAAAGATTCCCCAATAAGAGGGAGACTTCCGAGGGACATTCGTGGAGAAAGCCCATTAAAAAAAGCCAAGGTGACCTTGACCACCTGGGCAAGTACCCTCTCCCAGTTTTCCACCTACAATTTTCAGGCACATACTCAGAGCAGGCCAATTCACACGGGCCATTCTTGCCTCTCTCACCCATCTTTCATCAAAATGCTGGGAAGAGAACCCTTCCCTCTCTACCCTGATTTTTCTTTTTAACTGAAATTTTAAAAAGTTAATCAAGGCATCACCGAAGAGGTAAAGTGCTCGTCTTCAGCCCTTTCAAACGCGTCCACCATACTATCTCTTTCGCCATGGCTACCAGACAGATAAACACTGCCTGACCTTCCTGGCTAAAGGAAGAGGGCGGGGCAATGCTCACGATGGACTCAGCTGATAGCCGGATGCGTCCTACACCCGACAGCAGGTGTTCGACATAAACCCACAAGTCAGCAATGCTCGGACACGGTACGAGTGCGTGGAGGACGATTTCGTCGCCCTGCGCGCATCTCGGACATGCGCCGCTGACGGCACTTCCATGCCTGTAGAGTTTATCCCGAACTGGCAAAGTTCCTCGGTAGCACTGCAAGGCCAGGGATTTCTGGATGTTGTCCATAGGCCCCGGCCCGAAAATTCTTCCGAAGACGCCTAGAGTTTCCCCAAGTACGTCGTGCTCTTCCCCTCCACTAATCCTCTATAGAACGCTAAGGTGGAGTTTCCACCGATCACATTGCCCGACTGGTCGAGGGCTGTGAGCGCCTGAAGACATTCCAGTCTCCAAGCGCTCCCTCTCGGTCTTCGCCTGACCCAGGACTGCAGCCCCGTCAAGGAGACGAGCTGCGGAAAGACGCGTCTAGCAAACGGCGAACACACCTGATCACCGTCGAGGAAGAGGTGGAGATGTCTTAGCCTGAACGCGTGTCTGCGCATCATCAGCCACGGCATGCCCAACTCTCCACGTAGCGGGTGTTGACAGCAGATGCACTGCCTGACCATCGGAAAGCGTCCCTTCCACAAAAATCGAAAGAGCAACCACTCCACCGCAGTCAGGCGAGGCTTAGGACAAGGCACGACGGTCAGGCCATAGTAGATGACGGACGCGATGTACGCATTCGCTACCTCCGCCCGACCTTTCAGGGATAGCGTCCTCTCCGCCCATTTCTAGATGAGAGAAGCCACCCTGCTCGTAACCTCGTCCCAGTTTTTGTCCGTCTGGAGGTCCGGATCTATCCCGACCCCGAGCAATTTAACCGCTCCGTCCGCCCAGAGCCCGACGATGCTGTTGGACGCCATGGAACTGCCTCTCCAGGTGCCGAGCTGCAGGCCCACCGACTTTTCCTGGTTAATCTTTGCTCCTATCACTGCTTCGTATTCTGTTAGTGTAGTGCCGATCGCCTCGATGTGTTTGGCGTTCGATACCACTACGGTGACATCGTCCGCATATGCTAACACGGATCTTCCGCATCCTAGTTCGCGTGGGACCCCCTCAACGTCTCCAGTTTCTGCAGTAATGGCTCGAGAGTCAATACGTACAAGAGGGACGAGAGGGGACATCCTTGGCCGATCGAGCGCATGATGTTGCACGGATCCGAAAGGTGACCGTTCACTCTCACCACAGAGCAGATGTTGCCGTGCATGGCAGCGATCCAGCCTCTGAAGACGAGCCCAAAGCCAGCCGCCCTCAGGACTGTCGCCAGATAACGATGGCGACACTATCGAAAGCTTTCGACTCATCTAAATTGATCAAGGACCTACCATCTCCACGATGTATCGCATGAGGTGGAGGTTGTTGTTGATCGATCTGTCTGGAATTCTCCCACCAGACCACCAAAGACAAGCGCCAATCTCTTTGCTAGCACCTTGGCCAAAATCTTGAACTCTGTGTTTAGCAGAGTTATGGACCTGAAATTATCTGTTATCCCGCTTGTTCGGATCCTTTCTCAGCAGCCCCACCGCTACTCGGCTCACAAAGCTGGGAATTCTGCCGTTCTGTTGCCAGATGCAGTAGACTTCCGCCAAGAGGCCTCCGAACAAGTCTGGCATCTGTACGTAAAGTTCATGGGGCAGAGCATCCAAATCAGGCGATTTACCCCTTGTGCAGCCAGCCATTGCCTCCAGTACTTCAGCGGCTGTTATCGGCTTTTCGCCACACTCCGCCTCAGTGGCTGAGAGCCGCGGCAGTCCGTCGCGGTAGGCACTAAAGTCCATCCCTCGATCCAGCCCGCCGCTGCCCCGAACAGCTGTGCGAAGTGTCGCTGAAAAGCTTCAAACATTTGCCCAGGATCGAGTAGCATGCGTCAGTCAAAGTCCACTACAGACCGGATTGTGGCTTTCTTGCCACGACGCGCCTCCGCCATTCGGGCCCATTGTCTGAGAGCACGCACCCTAGCCCTGACAACGGAGCCTTCGTGCATTGCATTGAAGAATTGGCCAAGGGCCAATTTCGCCGCAATTACGTTGATGCCTTTACTAAGCGCCTCGTCTAATTTTCTAACTAGTACTCCCTCTGCTCTATTTTTCTCTATTGCCTTAAACCTAATGGACTCTATTTTAATCGCTCTTTCAGAGTAAACCACCATTTGTTGTTGACGATGCCCCCGGTCAACGCCCGCTTAACTAGTTCGCTAATCCGTTCTCTGAAGGCCTTGCGCGCTGTTAATGACGCAATTAGATTCCAGTAGCCGGGTCCCTGTCTATGAAGCCTATGTAAGTTAACCTCACAATTCACGGATTTGTGGTCCATGTAGTCGAATATTTTGAATTCTGGACAGCCTATGCTAGACCTATCTATTTCCCTACAAGATACCCTATCTAGATATAATCTTGATGACCCGATGCGGTTTGTCCATGTCCACATTGGCACATTCGGGAAAGCCAGACCGTACCTGTTTTTTCCCACGTCTGATGTGGAATTTTTGAGCCCACACATGTCCCAAAGTTTTTGTATGTGGAACTCCGATGCCCGTTCCACTCGGCGCGTTTTAATATTTATTGTCTGATATGACACGGTGCATAGGCGCCGGTGCTCCATGGTATTAGATGGGGAGGGGTGGGGGGGACTGACCCTGTAACCATATCTTTGTACCATTCGCTTGGCTACATTCAATTCCTCCTGGCTTACCGCAACCGTTTCATTTTTGTTTGCCTCTTTAGCAAACGACTCATTTGGTTTTGCGCTGGTGTTGATGTTGTTGTTCTTATTGTTGCTGTTGTTTTTATTGTTATTTTTGTTATTATCATTTTTAGTTTCAGTTGTAGTGGTGGTGGTGCTGGTGTCAGTGGCGTTCGGCGCGGAAGTGTCGATTTTGGGAGAATCCATTTCGATATCACGAGATAATAATTTCTTTTTGTTTCAGCTCTGGCTGTGGTGGTGGTGGTGGTGGTGGTATCGGTGGTGTTGGTTGTTCTTTTTGACATTGTGGTGGTGGGGATGGTGGCTTTAACACCTGTAGATATTGGTAATGGCGGGAAATCCATGTCTGTATGCGGCAAATCTAAATAATTGAGACTGCTACTGATAACATTTTCAGTGTCGGCAACCGTGGCAAGGTTTACAATGGTGGTGGTGGTGGGGGATGTTAGTCTGTTAGAAACAGCAGATTTGAGTAGCTGAATGCCGTCTATGTTTTTCTTTTTCAAAGAAATGTTTTTGTTTGATAAATAAAGTTTAAATTTTGGGCTCAAGGCCCCAACACTATTGAGTGTCCTTTTCAGAAAGCAATATATGTGAACTTATAAACACTGAACAACAAAATTTTCCATAACTGGCAATTTGAAACAACTGAAAACAACAAATCTTTGTGGAGCTCACGATAATACGATTTCCTATGTAGGTCGCCAATAATAATAATATTAATAGTAATAAACACTCACTGTTTGGTTTGGATTGGATTTTGCTTGTGTATCTTTTATATCGTCATAGTTAATTTATCTGTACCAACGATTAAAAATACAGATATAAATATATATATATATATATATATAGCGGCGATGAATTAGTTTTGCGAGGTTTTTTATATGAAATCGTGTGTCGAAACAGATATTGTTATATTTGGGGAGGGTCATATTTGCGTAATATTGCCAGAATTAATAACAGAACACACTCACTGTTTGGTTGGTTTTCGCTTCTCGCTGTCTTTTATATATATATATCTGCGATCTAACTTACTCGGTCCTCAATGTTGCCATTGACTGACCGGCGGTCAAAAATAATACAGATACAATATAGACAAACACATATATATATAGTTTACATAAATCTTTCGTTGCACATCTGCAACATCGTCAGTGGTGTTATATTCATTGTTCCTCCTGTTGTGTTGTATGTCTACGCCATTTTTTTGTTCAGTCTGTCTATGATAGACAGACTGAACAAAAAAATGGCGTAGACATACAACACAACAGGAGGAACAATGAATATAACACCACTGACGATGTTGCAGATGTGCAACGAAAGATTTATGTAAACTATATATATATGTGTTTGTCTATATTGTATCTGTATTATTTTTGACCGCCGGTCAGTCAATGGCAACATTGAGGACCGAGTAAGTTAGATCGCAGATATATATATATAAAAGACAGCGAGAAGCGAAAACCAACCAAACAGTGAGTGTGTTCTGTTATTAATTCTGGCAATATTACGCAAATATGACCCTCCCCAAATATAACAATATATATATATATATATATATATATATATAAGTAGAAGTCTTCTTTTTCATTTTCCTTTTTCTTTTTCTTTCTTTCTCTCCTACTAATATATCTAAACTTTCCATAGCGCTTAAAATAAAGGTTTTTCAATCATATAACTCAACCTCATTTACATATTCATTTGCATATTCATCTTAACAATTTTGAAAAATCCGTTCTTTAAATTCACTATCCAAGGAAAATTCAACTGATAAGGTATGTTTCCTTGGCTATGTCAAAATTTATAAAACACACTTTGTATTTTATCTGATGAAAGCGTACCAAAGTTTTTGGTTCCCTTGAAATCTATATAATAGAATAAATATGGTTTTATAAATATAGTTTCCATTTATTTAATATCATTTTATATATATATATATATATATATATATATATATATATATAATCAATCATATCTTATTTTGTTTGACCCGTTTAGCTTGTTCGCTTTTTTTGGCTAAGGTGGTTAATGGCTTCTTAACCACCGTCTCAGTGTGTATGACCATTTTAACTTATGTTTATAGCTCAGAAATCTTCATATCCATGGAGCGCTTGTCTGCACAATACGGAAGTTGCGTTTCGCTAATTTCTACCCGCCGAAATGCGATTCTCGCTAAATTTATATTTATATATATAGTCTATCAAAGTTATTTCGTCACACATCTGTAACATCATCAGTGGTACTATTATGATTCCTCCCGTTGTATTGTAATGTGTACGCCATTTTTACTTTATTTATTTATTTATTGTAATTTTCAGCAATTATTGGTTATCATATCTAAAGTCCGACGAGTACAATATGTCTATATTTTGTCATTTCATAACTTTATACAGTAGTATTCATAATATGGCAATAATATAATCTTACTACACAATATATACTCTCACAGACTCTGCTGTATATTATCACGGAAATATAAATGAGTGATGACCAGTATTACATAATGTCATTAGCAATCTGCAAAGCTTCATAAACAATGACAAACGCAGAAATAGAATGTGCCATATTACGAATAAAATTAGAGGAAATATTTCAATAAATATATACATCGGTACTTGGTCGAGAGACGGAAGAATCATTTAAAAGTCGAATTAGAATGATTACAGTATTTATTCTGACTCTCTGTGCTCTTAGCGCCGATATCGGATTCGACTTTCGTAACTTTAGGGTTGAAAAATAAATTACCAAACTAGAACAGGGGTTGATTTTTCTCTTTTTATTTATTTTATCTATTCAGATCTGAACTGTACGGGTTTACTTAACTCAGCTCATATACTACGTCGCCTCAATTACAACATTCTCAAGAATTTCGGTTGGTTCAAGAGACAAGATCTGTTGGCCTTACGAACGAGGCAGCTGCATCATGAAAATGCTCCGGCTTAATCACAGCATATCCAAGGTTTCTTGGTAAAGAAAAGCATTTAGCTGCTTCATTCGGCTCCTTACACTTCAGACATGACTCCCCGTTCGTAATTCCTTGGTATACGAGAACACATCAACCAGAGTGTAAGGACGAGGCTGAGAATCATGCTTGAAGACTACATTATCAAATTATTTATTTCATAAGGTTTAACCATTAAATTTTTGAGATTTGAAAACATAAGTGCTGTTCTATTTGTTAAATCAAGCCATAATGAAGAAGTTCTTTTCTCAACTCTGGAGTTAACATCTTTAAATTAATGGATATGATGCTTTACTGCCTCGTTTAGGTTACATCGTGTAGCAGTATTATCGTGCCCATCTTACTTCAATCTGATGGAGATCTGGAAGTCATAGTGACAAGCAGATATTATTTGGTATGCATATATTACTGACTGTCTTAGAAAACTGGCAGAAAATAGACAATATGTTATTTAACTGCAGATACATTGTTGTTGTTCTTTATTTCTTCTTCTCCTACTACTGCTGATACATTGGTATATTATAACTGCCAGACATTCCATACAACTTTTGCTACCATTTCCAACTTTTTTCCAAATAGTTTTCATAGCCAGTGGGCAATGCAATTATTTGTATTATCAATGACAAGGAGCATCTGGATACATTACAAGTTAAACGCATCATGAGATGCAGTTGAACGAGATTTGTCCTTTCCTAGTTTGCTATCCCCGTGGTTTTGTACTATATATTATTTCTTTTCAGCTGAATTTTCTTTATATATTGATGTATTAGATAGAAGCACAATTTAATTATTTCCTTGAGTTGTAGGATAGGATTGATACTTACTGTAAATGATTTTCAGCAGTTATTTACGTTTAAGTTATAGAATTTCCGATTATTTAAGCTATATATGTATTTAGATTCCCATAAATGTAATTCTCAGCTAGCTAGTTTTGTTCAGTATCAATTCGGCTATGCATATGTAAGGATATACCCAAAATTGTCCTTTATTGAATAGGATTTTATTCAAGATAATGTAATAAGTTCAATTGTGCACAGAAAGTTATATTTAAACGTTTTATATATAATAAATATGAATTTTTGTTTCGTATAAGGAAGGTACTGTGACAATTGATATGTATTTCTGTTGGTTTTATTCATACATTTTACCGCAACAATGCTACAGCAATAACGGTTTTAAACATATATTAATTCCATCTTATTGTCATCTATATATCAACCTCGAGAGGAACAATAATGACATTTTTAGAGGAGGGGTTGCATTTAGGAATAAATAGGAGGCAATTCATGACGTTCTCTATCCGACAGTCTAGTGAGTCTCACACAACACTACACACGCTTATAATCAGCTTAAAACAGGAAATAGTAGTGATGTTCCTCGTCTTTCAATATTTAAAATATAATTTCATTGAAAGCGTACCTACTTGGTGAAGCACCCAATTAATTAATATCAACCAAATTCAATGAAATAGTGATTAAATCACGAACATCCATCAAATTGTAATCTCACCGGAAAGTGTATTTTGAAAGTGTTTCCTATTTTGAAGAAATACAAAAAATACCCTCTATATGAATTGGTTGAAATCAAATGTCAAGAGGCTTAAGATGCAAAAGTAAAGGCGACCAATTTATGCCTTTAAAGTCAGATAAAGAAATATTGCTATATGAAAAAAAAAAAGTGGACAACAAGGCAAATATTGAAATTTAGAAATGAAAATATCAACAAGAACTCTATGACGCTTGTTAAATAAAAACAACATTGAATTGTGTTGCATTCACATGTAATATCCTGTCTCTAAGAGCAAGACTACGCATTTGCTAAAAATGGTAAGAGTAATGGACAATTAACCCTTTAATCATATCTTAAGAAAGTACATACACTTTCCGTACTATATATATATATATATATATATATATATATATATATATATATAAAGGGTGTCCGCAAAAATGTATACACACTTCAAAAGCACTCAAATAAATATTGCCTGTGCAGGTAATCAAACTGCCTATACGGTTTTTGGGGCATCTTCTCTCTTTCTATATATATATATATATGTGAAAGTTGTCAATTTTTTTGCGACCTACTATTTAATTGTGAAGGGAGGAAATAAATATCCTGCTGTTCAAACTTTAAAATATAAAGTAATATAATAAAATACAAAATAATATAATATTATATGTAATGTAAATCAATAAAATATAATGTAATGCTTTCTAATATAATATAATTGTTTCTACTTTTGGCACAATGCCAGCAATTAACCCAGTGCATTATTGGTACTTTATCGTATAGACACCGTAAGGATGAAAGGCAAAGTTAAGCGGATTGAACCCAGGCTGTAAAGGGACATAACTCTATGTTGGAAAGAATGGCACCCAACCAACGCCCTTTAATATAATAGAATATAGCCTAGATATCAAGCTATCTGAGGAAAACGAGATCTTTGGAAATAAAAACTATATATTATTTTTTTAGTAATTCTGATATGTGTTTGCGATATCAGTTTGCAAACTGCATCAGGTTAAATGATTTTGCAACATGGAATTCCCGGTAAGTAAAGTTAGAAATCGAATGCAAAATCAATATTGATCAAATAACACGATATTAACTGTCTGTGTAATTCTTCAAAGCGATTTCGTATTGTAATTGGATATAAACTTACATTAACCTTTGCTCAGATCTTTGCAGCTGCGTCGATATGGATTCTAATAACAGTCATTGCTAGGAGATTCGATGTGAGCGAAATAGTGATCCTGTTAAGCGAAACCTTTAGTAAATCATTGACTTTGTCGCTATTTCTTTTTTGTTCTCTTTTCAAGAAGTTAGGGATGAAACGGATTAGTTCGACTACAAGTATCATCATTATAAATATGCACGCGTACGTCGTTCAAAGGCAGTCTACATACATATATACACACAGCAGAAAAACACACACGACACACAAAACTGGCGTTCACCCCTATATATATATATATGTGTGTATATATATATATATATATATATATATATATATATATATATATATATATATATATATATATATATATATATATATATATATATATGCAACCAAACGCATGCAGACACACACACACGCACACTCACACACATACACACTCCCATGTAAATTAACTTCATCTAAACAATCGTGCTATAGGCCATTATTAGAAAGTATTTAATTCCAAGTTCAATATTCTATGTCCTCTGTGTACAATCTACGTGTTCTATATATATTTTTTGTGATATTTTGTTGGAGCCGAAATGAATTACTGGGATCTAATTATTATAGTTGTATTATGACTGGTGTGATATGTTAATGAAATTGGGTATTGATGCCTTTTGAAATACTTAGTGAAACCTTAGTCACGTTTCATAATATTTTTCAAACACAAGCTAAAGTGAAATCCCTTAAATGACAAATTCTTCACACCTAAATCTTTGACTCAAGAGTTTGAAAAAAAGTGTCTTAGAATCTAGCAGATGCTCACATAACACTCTTTTATTCTCTGCAGTGTCCGAAGGGGCGATCCATAATTTTCTACAATATTACATATATATATGTTATTACATTAGGTTACTGCTGGTGTTTCAAGCTGTGGATATACTTCGCCTTTGCTTATGCTTAATCAAACACAACCACGCACAGACACACACAGATATAGACACAGAAAGCAACGCAAACAAAAAGCATGTAATATATCCGAGCGTTGAAACGAGTCGTAACCAAATAGTTCAAGTTAAAATAATATAGAGCAGCTTTGAAATAGCGAGCAACAGATGCCTTTGATCTATAAGGAAAAGTTTATGTTTTCCCAACGTATATCATTTACATTCAAAATATAAATATGTAATAGATGTGGATATTCTTATCAATATACATCGTATTATTCGATGCGAAACTACAGATAGATTATAATCCGTAAGTAACTGAGCTAGGTTCATACATACATGCATACAAATATATATGTATTGTTCTGTATGATAAAATCCCGAACTATTCTATAACCATAGTTGAGTGCTTGCTAATGCTAGCCTATACAATTTTTCTCTTGATTTATCTACAAGGTATGTTGTAGTGGATTCAATATTCAGGGAAATCCAGGGATTATTTGGACATGAAAACGCAGCGTGTGTTATAACAAAACCTGTTACGAATTTACTATATAAAACGATACATATATTGTGTATTTAACAATGTAGTCAAATTTATAATTAATCTCCCTTCAAAAATTAAATTTTCTAAAATATTACTTAGATTGTTTGTGACTTAGAAAAAGAAAAACAATTCCCCTCTCCTAGAATTTGAAACATTCCACCATCAAATATACAATATTCGAAAGACGTATACTCAACGTAACTCTATAATATGTGAACACTTACTAAACTCAATCTTTGAAAATATGTTTTTATTCAATCATATCAAAATATGTTTTTATTCAAAAGAAATATAATTATTTGAATTTTTAAACTAATCCATGTTTTACCGATTTAAAGAAAATAGTGCGTCAATAATTTAAAACCTACCAAGTTTCGAATTTCTTCTCTTACGTGTAAGTTTTCTGTATATTGAGAGTAATAAGAATGATTAGGAAATTATCTGGAATATTATTTATGCATATTTTATTGACACGTAATGCTACTATTGACATTACACTATCATTCTATCAAGACAGGATAAAACCTGTAGCATGATTAATGTGAAATGAAATCCATTAAGATAACGCATCTTAGAATTTTTCTCCTCGCATTTCATTGTTGTTTGTTGATCAAAAACACGTAAACCAGTAAATGTTTTCTTTAGCTAGCTACTTACAAAACTTGAAATATATCATTTTAACAATACTATATGTTAGCGTATGAATGTTTGCTGAAAGCTACATTTTCATGAATTTTCAATAACATTTTAAGTAGTCTGTTATTTACTATATTGAACATTAGATTAGTTCATATAGAAAAGCTGCAACAATTGTGATGCCCAATGTATTTCCAAGAAAATCTATCTAACACTACTGTATTGAGAATGTACAAAGTTAGATATATGAGTATTATTTTCTAGGTGGATATACAACACATAAGTTCAAATTAATATGGGTTATTCTATATAGGACAACTAAAGAGTATATTATAAGTTATGAGCTGCCGGAGTTGTAAATATCACACCTGTGGGAACCATTTCTTCGAAACAGAAATCATCTAAAAAAACAGGAAACGTACACACAAATATATATATATATATATATATATATATATATATATATATATATATATATATATATATATATATAAGGACACAGACGACACAGAAACAGACACAGACAGACACACACAAACACATATATAATATAGAAATGGCATCTACAGGACTAGAACTGTTTCATTCGAAGAAAATCATCAGGAAAGCCATTTCTATATTCATACTCCGCTATGTATTGAGTACCTTGCTTATTGTGCTTACCCCCTATTGAACCCGGGATCCAGGCACACACACACACACACACACACACACACACACACACACACACACACATACACACACACAACACACACACACACACACAAATATATATATATATATATATATATATATATATATATATAGAGAGAGAGAGAGAGAGAGAGACCCGTGTGCTCGTGCGCGGAAATGCTATAAAATAGCGTATAATACTTGAAAACGGAAGGATAAGTACCCATCGCTTGCTATATATATATATATATATATATATATATATATATATATATATATATATATAATTGGAAAATAGTAAAATCTCTGGCGGTTTGCAAGTAAATTCGGCCTACTTATATGAAATGATGAGTTAGCATATATATATATATATACACATGGCTATTGGTCGGCTGTGCTACTGTAAAGTTTCACACCTCCGCACTCACACGATCCCCATTCATGTCTGATGATCCTGTAAGTACACAATGAAACTCCAGAGTACAAGGCTTATCACTTATTTAAGGTCTATTTCCTTATTGAGTTTTCATTCTCATGTCCGTAGGAATGAAAACAAACAATATACGGCGGTGAATTGGCAGTATCGGTAGAGGGTCGGACGCCATGCTTTGCAACATAGAGTTACGGCCCTTTACGATCTGAGTTCAAATCACACCGAGGTTAACTTTGTCTTTCATCCTTATGGGGTCGATAAAATGAAGTACCAGTTACGCTCTGGTGTCGATTTAATCGAGTTTCTCCTCCCCCAAAATTACTACCTTGCGCCTATATAAGAAACTAATATATTACGAACGTAAACTATACCTTTACCGATTCCAAGGCTTCCTGTTATTTGGGACCCTCTCTATGTCTACTACAAGGCACTCTCACATTATCCTTTCTCTATATCTACAACCACTAAATTCTCACCGTCTCTATATCTCACATACAAAACACTCTTCCAATCCCTCTCTTTATATCAATCACCTCCAAACTCTCGCCCTCACCATCTCTAACACACTCTCTCGTAATCTTTCTTTCTCTATCCATCACAACCCCCCTCCCCCTCCATATCTTTTACGATACTGTTTCTCATAACCACCACTCTATATTTAGCAATATTTATCACCACTCTATAGTTAGCAATATTTATCTCTCCCAGCCCCCTCATTATGTCTACAAGCATTGAAATCTACACCTCTCTATATCTACTACACGAAACTCTCTACCCCGAAACTCTCTCTATATGTCAATTACCACCAAACTATCCAACTTTCTATGTCTACCGTACAAAACGCTCTCTCATTCCCTCTCATTCCATCCATCATTAACAAATTCTCTTCCTCTCTATATCTATCAATACATATCTCTATCAATCTTCTCATTATATTCATTACTACCAAACTCCCCCCTCTCTACATCAACCATACAACACTCTCTTAAAATACACACACACGTACACACTCACACATGACCGTGTACATGTATATTTGTTAGATGTTTTTTAGTTCGGTATGCTTACTATATATATATACCGAACTAAACAAACTAACAAATATATATGTATACGGTCATAGGCAAATGTGCAGAGAATATGTTGTTTTGTGCACACTAAATTCAATTCCACTAAAAAAAATGAAGATTAGCGATGAGAGTACTATTAATAGTGGATTGCAAACGAAAAATCAATACAATGGTATAGTACAAGCGAAGGCAACTATGAAAGTAACCAGGAATTAATCATTAAACTATTGCATATGTAACGTTGATGTTTGCAACAATTATAAAATCCATTATGTGATCCTTGTCTGTCTACCACATAACACTGCGACACTGAGCCAATATCAGCACTTCATCGCGAGAAGGGAATAACTCGACACTTGACTTTAATAAATCTAAGATTTCTGTTACATGCATGAACGATAAGGCTAAATTACTCAAACTGTTACGCACGCACACAATACAAACATACACATACGCATATAAGCTGACACCTACACTCACACACACACATATATATATATATATATATATATATATATATACATATGATAACAACAACAACAACAACAACAACAACAACAATAATAATAATAATAATAATAATAATAATGATTTCTTTATTAACCACAAGGGTTTACATAAAGTAGACATTAAGGACAGTGCAGGACAATGCAGGACGGTACAAATGGGCATTTCTGCGTGTAAAAAACAAAAACAGAGGATGTAACAAAAATAACAATGAAAATAACAATGAAAAATTTCCCAATAGGGGGAAGACTTCGGAGGGACATTTGTGGTGAAAGACCAGTAAAAAGCCACAATGACCCTGACCACCAAGGCAAGTGCCCTCTCCCAGTTTTCCACCTTTAATTTACAGATATATACTCAGAGTAGGCCCATTCACTCGGGCCATTCTTGCTTCTCTCACCCATCTTTCAACAAAATGCTGGGAAGAGAGCACTTCCCTCTCTACTCTGATTTTCCTTTTCAAATGAAATTTGAAAAAATCAATCAGAGCATCACCGAAGAGGTAAGTGCTCGTCTTCAGCCCTTTCAAACGTGTCCACCATACTATCTCTTTCACCATGGCCACCAGGCAGATAAAAACTGCCTGCCCTTCCCGGCTAAAGGAGGAGGGCGGGGCAATCCTCACGATGGACTCAGATGAATGCCGGATCCGTCCTAAACGCGACAGCAGGTGTTCGACATAAACCCACAAGTCAGCAATTTTCGGACACTGGACGAGTGCGTGCAGGACGGTTTCGTCGCCCTGCGCGCATCTCGGACATGCCCGGCTGACGGCACCTCCATGCCTGTAGAGTTTATCCCGAACTGGCAAGGCTCCCCGGTAGCACTGCCAGGCCAGAGATTTCTGGAAGTTGTCCATAGGCCCTGGCCCGAAAGTTCTTCCGAAGAGATTGGCTAGTTGATTTTCGTCGACGCCTAGAGTTTCCCAAGTACGTCATCGCTCTTCCCCTCCACTAATCCTCTATAGAACGCCGAGGTGGAGTTTCCACCGATCACATTGCCCGATTGGTCGAGGGCTGTGAGCGCCTGAAGACATTCCAGTCTCCAGGCGCTCCCTCTCGGTCTTCGCTTGACCCAGGACTGCAGCTCCGTCAAGGAAACGAGCTGGGGAAACACGCGCCTAGCAAACGGCGACCACACCTGATCACCGTCGAGGAAGAGGTGGAGATGTCGTAGCCTGAGCGCGTGCCTGCGCATCATCAGCCACGGCATGCCCAGCCCTCCACGTAGCGGGTGTTGACAACAGATGGACCGCCTGACCATCGGAGCGCGTCCCTTCCACAAAAAGCGAAAGAGCAAACGCTCCAGCGCAGTCAGGCGAGGCTTAGGACAAGGTACGACGGTCAGATGGTAGCAGATGACGGACGCGATGTACGCGTTAGCCACCTCCGCTCGACCTTTCAGGGATAGCTTCCTCTCCGCCCATTTCTGGGTGAGAGAAGCCACCCTGCTCGTCACCTCGTCCCAGTTTTTGTCCGTCTGGAGGTCCGGACCGAACCAGACCCCTAGCAATTTAACCGGTCCGTCCGTCCAGCGTCCGACGACGCTGTTGGACGGCATGGACCTGCCTCTCCAGGTGCCGAGCTGCAGGCCCACTGACTTTTCCTGGTTGATCATTGCTCCTGTCACCGCTTCGTATTCTCTTAGTGTAGTGCCGATCGCCTCGATGTGTTTGGCGCTCGACACCACTACGGTGACATCGTCCGCATATGCTGACACTGATCTTCCGCATCCTAGTTCGCGCGGGACTCCCCTCAACGTCTCCAGTTTGTGCAGTAATGGCTCGAGAGTCAATACGTACAAGAGGGACGAGAGGGGACATCCTTGGCGGACCGAGCGCATGATGTTGAACGGTTCCGACAGGTGACCGTTCACTCTCACCACAGAGCAGATGTCGCTGTGCATGGCAGCGATCCAGCCTCTGAAGACGGGCCCAAAGCCAGCCGCCCTCAGGACTGCCGCTAGGTAACGATGGTCGACCCTATCGAAAGCTTTCGACTGATCTAAATTGATCAAGGACCCACCCGTGCCAGGTTCCCTAGCTACCCTCTCTACGATGTATCGCATGAGGTGGAGGTTGTCGTGGATGGATCTGTCGGGAATGGCGCATGTCTGCGCCTCTCCCACCAGACCACCAACGACAAGCGCCAACCTCTTTGCTAGCACCTTGGCCAAAATCTTAAACTCTGTGTTTAGCAGAGTTATGGGCCGGAAATTGTCTATGTTATCCCCCTTGTTCGGATCCTTTCTCAGCAGTGCCACCGCTCCTCGGCTCACAGAACTGGGAATTCTCCCGTTCTGTTGCCAGTTGCAGTAGACGTCCGCCAAGAGGCCTCCGAACAAGTCTGGCATCTGTACGTAAAGTTCATAGGGCAGACCATCCAAACCAGGCGATTTACCCCTTGTGCAGCCAGTCATTGCCTCCCTTACTTCAGCGGCTGTTATCGGCTTTTCGCAACACTTCGCCTCAGTGGCCGAGAGCCGCGGCAGTCCGTCGAGGTAGACACTAAAGTCCATCCCTCTACCCGGCCCCCCGCTGCCCCCGAACAGCTGAGCGAAGTGTCGCTGAAAAGCTTCACACATTTGCCCGGGATCGAGTAGCATGCGCCCGTCGTGGTCCACCAAAGACCGGATCGTGGCTTTGTTGCCACGACGCGCCTCCGCCACTCGGGCCCATTGAACGGCTTTCGTCCCCTCGTGTCTGAGAGCACGCACCCTAGCTCTGACAACGCAGCCTTCGTGCTTTGCATTGAAGAATTGGTCAAGGGCCAATTTCGCCGCAAGCACGTCGGTCGCAATGCCTTTGCTAAGCGCCTCGTCTAAATTTTTAACTAGTTCTCCCTCTGCTCTATTTTTCTCTATTGCTAAAGCCTTACTAAACCTAATCGATTCTATTCTAATCGCTCTTTTCAGAGCAAACCACCACTTGTTGTTGACGATGGCCCCCGTCAACGCCCGCTTAACTAGTTCGCTTATTCGGTCTCTGTAGGCCTTGCGCGTTGGTAAGGACGCGTTTAGCTTCCAGTAGCCGGGTCCTCGTTATGAAGCCTATCTAAGTCAAGCACACAGATCACCAGTTTGTGGTCCGTGTAGCTGACTATCTTGAATTGTGGACAGCTTATGCTAGACCTATCTATTTCCCTACAAAATACTCTATCTAGATATGATCTGGATGACCCTATGCGGTTTGTCCAAGTCCACATTGGCACATTCGGGAAATCCAATCGGTACCTGTCAGACAGTTCAAAACGCCTGAGCAGGTTGGTGAGGCTCTTGCACCCTCCACCCCTATCCGCTAATCCCACACAGTCCCAGCGTGCATCTAAGATCCCGTTCCAGTCGCCCACTAACACTAAAGAGCGGGACGTTCCAAGAAAGGTCTCCAGACGCCGGAAGAAATCAGGCCGCCCTGCTCCTGTCGGGGCATAGACGGCCACTAGCCTGAAAGCTTGCCCGTCTCCGCTGGTCACGTCCAGCACCACCAGCTTACCCTCTGGGTCCAGGAAGATGGCCCGTATGGCGAGATCCAAACCTCTCCGAAAAAGCACAGCAACTCCTCCACCGGATCCAGGACGGCTGGGAGATGCGTACACATCGTAGCCGCCGAAGATCGGTGCGAAGGCCCGTGCTTCGGAGATTCTGGTCTCGCTGATGGCCACTACATCTATGTTTAGTGACCTGAGGTCGTTGACCAGGTGACCCTGCTTCCATGACGACCCCAAGCCACGCGCATTTATGCTGCCTATTCTGAGTAAGGTCATGTTTAAAATAGAGTGGAAAAGATGGGAAAGACCACTTACCGTACTTTTGGTAGAGGAGGGATGGTTTTTACATCCCTTTTCACTTGATCGTCTGGTGAAGGGACCGTTGAATCGTCCCTTCGGCTGGTCGTCGGCTCTTCTAAGAGAATGTCTGAATATACTCTTCGATTGATGGTTCCTCCTAGGTCCCTGAAATCACCAACTGCGTTGGGGAATTTCGTTTTAATGTTTGTGTATTGTTTCTGTGCTATTTTTAGCAGTCTTATGTTAGTTGGCGTTTTGATTGGTGCTGGTATTATGTAGTCCTGTTGTGAAATGTCTGTGTTCAATTATGTAAGTCATTAGTTTCTTGTTGTGTGTATTTATTGCCGTGCATTTGTTTTTCTGGGGGTGTGGTGTGGTTCTGCTATTTTCTTGTCGTTGTTGCTGGGTGTGTGTGTTTTGTTGTTGTGTTTGCGATGTTGGTGCTTGTGGTGGTGGTGTTGAAGGTGTTGTTGGCGGTGGGGTTGTCGCCGGTGGTGATGGTGGTGCTAGTGTGGGTGGTGATGGTGTTGCTGGTGTTGCTGCTGTGGGTCTCTTTGCAGTAGACTTTACCCTTTTCTCATTTCTTTCCTCCCTTTTCAAAGGCGACGATGCGCTGCTTCTGCGTTTGTGCCTTCTTACGACCTTTTGCCATCCCTCTCCCACCTCACACTCCATGTCTGATTCTGTGAGGTCGGGGAGGGGTACCAGCTCCACTCTTTCACTTGTTGTTGTTGGTGATGTTTGCACTGGAGTCTCTGTTGCAGCTGCATTTGGTATTACTGTTGTTGTTGTTAATATTTCCACTGCTGCTGCTGTTTTTGATTTCCGTGGAGTGGGTATGGGTGCCACGGACCTATCGTTCCTGGTTGCCGCTTGTCCTGTTGCTGGTAGCCGTGGAGCCGGATTCGGAAGGAGGGGGGTTTTCTCCTTTCTCAGGGTCTTCTCGTTGCAGAAGGCCCTGAGGTGAGTCTTCGATCCACAGCGAAAGCATTTCGGGCGTTTGCCCTCAACACTTATGGGCAGTTGAGTGCCGTTATCGAAGTCTATCACATCCGGGATAGCTTCGATGCACTCCTGGTTGGTTTGGATTAGCATCTCAATGGAGGTGCCTACCCAATCTTCTCTTACTTTTTTCTGTACTTGCAGTACAGTTGCTTTGTCCTCGATTCCGACGAGGACAGACGCGGCCAGCCAAGAAGGGGCCATTCCGGGGGGGGGGGGACGTGGGTCAGTTTGACCCTCACAATTTTTTGCCCGCAGTAGGAGGGCACCAACACCATTTCCTCGCTCCTTAGGGTCACTACTGATTGGGCCTTTGCCTCCTGGGGTGTGGCAAAAAGTACGTCTACGGTGGCATATTTTTTGCTTCGGGTGATGTGCGTTTTCCGCTGCCACACAGACCCCAAGGCTTTTTGTATTTGGGCCTCTGTGGCTCTTTCCACCCTACGGGATTTTGTACTTACTGTACGGTACGTGACCGTACAGTGCTCTTGGGTTTCGAAAAATGTTTGCCTTGCAGATTGCTCGGTGTCCATTCTTTGTCACCATCTTCTTCGCTTCCTCTAATTCCTCATTTGTTATGAGGATTGTTTCCAAGTTTTTCGCAATACCTGCAAATGAGATTGGTTTTTCTCTGCTGCTGCTGTTGTTGTTGTCGTCAGAGCTGCTGGTACTTTTGTTGTTGCTGCAGGTACTACGACTACTGCCTCCGCCGCTGTTGCTGTGGTTGTTGTTGGTGTTGCTGCTGCTAATGCTGTTGTTGTTTATGCTGCTGGTGATGCTGCTGCGGCTGCTACTGTTGTTTTCATTGTCACTGTTGCTGTTGTTATTACGGCTGCTACTGCTATTATTCCTGACGTCAGACGAATGAACTGGGTTTTCGTATTTCCCGCACACCTGTTTCGTCGCTGTCGTCGTCGTTGTGGAGAAATCTTGCACGCTTTGCACGAGACTTTTCTTTTCTTTCGTCACTTGCGAAAGAGAAGGGAGGGAGAGAGACACATTTAAAGAAGGGAGGGAGAGAGACAATCTTCTCTCTGCTGTAGTGATGATTGAGGAAGAAGAAGACGGAGTGAGTGGGAGTGACGTATGAAATTTCTTTTTCGTAGCCATGTTGTTTTTTGTTTAAAATGAATATTGGGTACAAAACCCCAATAACTGGTTATTTAACCCCGAAGGGCCAAATAACGGACAGAAAGACCCCTCTCACGAGGAGGAGGGTGTCTTTATCAACAATTTGGTTCAAGTTTTAAACAATTTACAATTGTTTTAACGGTTAAAAATTACTATACCTTACAGAGCCGAGCCTCCGTCAACCATGGCATTCAATAATAATAATAATAATAATGATAATAAAGACGAATGTTTATGCCTTCATTACGTCTATTGACTAGTGACGCGCGTTTCGATCTGAATCGATCTAGCCCGACTCTGGTATCAAAAGCTCGTCGGACTTCTGTTGTGGTATCAATATATGTGTGTATGTGTGTGTGTGTGTGTGTGTGTGTGTGTGTGTGTGTGTGTGTGTGTGTGTGTGTGCGTGTGTGTGTGTGTGTGTGTGTGTGTGTGTGTGTGTGTGCGTGTTTGTGTTTGTGTGTGTGTGTGTGTTTGAGTGTGCGTGTGCTTGTGTGCGTATGTGTGTGTGTGGAGCAATATCCGTAGGTGTAAAAAAAGAAAAAGTTAAATAGTGCTCAATCGGAAAAAGAGCAGAAATATTATATTATTTATTTATATTCATACAGGGAACGAAGAAATGTGGTGCCCAAGGTTTCAAGGCGCAATAACTAATGTAGGTAAGATGTTTTTAGATTCAATAGATCTACATTTCTCACTACAACATCGATAGAGTCAAACATTCAATTGCAATTCCCTCAAAATATCCTATTCATGTGGGCAGTCTATGAGATGAAAAATTATTGCCAAATATATACCGTAGAATTAAAGTGAACTGCCCTCTCCAAAACAAAGATAATATCAAATCCGTTGTGTATGAGACAGACATTGCACACAACAACACAGAGAAATCTGAATTTAGCGAAATATACTTGTTTCTACTTTAGGCACAAGGCCAGCAATTACCCAGTGCATTACTGGTACTTTATTTTATCGACCCCGTAAGGATGAAAGGCAAAGTCAACCTCGGCGGGATTTGAACTCAGATCGTAAAGGGACGTAACTATGCTTGAAAGCATGGCGTCCGACCCTCTACCGATACTGCCAATCCACTAGCGAAATATACTATCGTTTTAACCAACACGTTCTTAAACGGATCGTCACTCCTTCAGGAATCCTGATATGAGAACCTGTACAGTCACGGAAAAAGAATCTGGCAATGAAAGGAAAAAGAAGCCCCACATAAGATTACTTGAAAGATAATTGAAAGATCCACCCCGTACACCAATAGTTACAGGAGATCATCTCTCTTAGTGAAACATTTAGAATATTTCAAGTTGGTCTTCTCGATCAATTTGAAGTCACCCCCATCTCAAAACCCACCTCAACAAATTCGATTGCTATTAAACCACCCTAATTTGATTTATATTTTTATATTTTTATATTTATATTTTTATATTTTTTTCTCTTTCTCTTTTCACACTCATACATTAGAATACATCTTCCATACTAATCTACTCCATACCTCAATAAATATATCTATATATTTCATTCTAAAACAATACGTCTGCTACAGCATACAAACACTAAAACGTGAACGATCTCGCTTTTCAAATCCACACTTTGTAGATATTTCCCTATATATCTGTGTGTCGTAAAATTATATATATATATTCAGTGGATTCCACGCAATCTCCTTCTTTCAATCTCGTGGTTATGGGTTAACACGGATATATAGTAACAGTTCTTTGGACAAAACACACAACTACGTGCTTATCTACTGTACGACAAAACTATCAAATGTTATTAAAAGGAAACATGTAGAGTCGCGTAGAAGTATTTCTATTGGCTCGCAGTCTTATGTTTAACATGCAGGTGTAACGCTTCATCAAGCGTAATCTAATTCTTGAAAAACCTAATATTAATACAATTTTTCTGCGATTGTTATCAACAACTCCAAAGCAGAATGTCAATAATCGATTAATTTAAATTATATTTAGTTTATTTTAGGTGTAATTAAAACTGAGGATCGGAACACCAGTGTTAATTAATGTTTAAAAAAAAATTCAGTTTCCTATTAATAAAATAAAGGAGGAACCGAAGCAATCGGAAACAATTAACCAAGATATTAATTAAAATAATGTAATCCATCTCTGTGTCTTTCAATCCATCCGTCACTATCCTATATATAGTGTATATGCTACACAATAGAAACATAAAAACATGTAAACGAATCTTCGTCGTTTCTCTTATATATATATATATATATATATATATATATAAAAGTAATATATATGAGTAATATTACACTTAATATATATATATATATATATATATATATACGATATTAATAAATGGAAACTATATTTATAAAACCATAATTATTTCATTATACATATTTCAGGGATACCAAATTAAAATATGGTATGCCTTCATCAGACAAAATAAAATATATAGACTGTTTTATAAATAATTTTGACGTACCCTATTAAATGCAACCATTATTTTTGGAAGCTGTCTGGAATGCTTTATATCAGCTTGTCGAGTGCTTTATATCAGTTATAAAATATTTACTTGTTGTATCCCAACAATTTTAAATAGAACTTTTGCATATATATATATATATATATAGATAACCGCTGGCCACGTGATGATTCTTACCCATTTTGAATTCATTTATGGCGGCGATCACTATAGAAATTTTAGTTCAAGCTTGAGGGAGTCTCTTGATAAGCTCTAAACCTCATAGATAATAACAGGATTGGACATGTCCACAAAGTACGAGTGAAACTATCGATAGTCGGGACTAGACGAATTTTGGTAATGTTTATATGCATATTTTCTTCAAACTTACATTTTAGACTTAGCTCCGTTTAATTGATTATAGGATGCATGACGTCTCTTAAACTCCATATGCTGGACGCTCACCTGGCAAAATTCAAGGACAATATGGGCGCCTACTCAGAAGAACAAGGCGAACGATTCCACCAAGATGTGAAAGAGATAGAACGGAGGTACCAGGGCCACTACAATGACAAAATGATGGGGGACTATATCTGGGGGCTAGTGCGTGAATGCGACCTTGACTACAACCGCAAATCCAGGAAATCCAGTCATTTCTGACGTGTATAAGTAGGTTTCATAAATGTTATTTGTTTTTACTTGTTTGCTTTTGATAAGCTTGTGTAATGAAATAAATATATACTCTGTTGATTTAATTATATGAACTGATAGATTTTAAAAAAATGTGTTTTTTCTTGAAAAATATAAATAAATATTTCGAAATATCAAACTACTGACCACAAACCCAAAATTCTGATTAAATAATAGTGCTTTTTTTTATAATAATGGGATATAACAAACCAAAAATGACACTTAGAACCGTGGAACAAAGAATATGTAACACGGTGTTATTTGTCTAGTTAATTTCTACGGGTTAAGAAGAAAGACTGGGTAAATTTTATCTGACTGTTCCTCGCGGGGGAAGTCTGTATCATTTATTTGTTATTTCTTCGAAGTTACATTTTAAACTTAGCTCCGTTTAAATGATTATTTATCTAGTTGATTTCTATAGACTATTGTGGAGAAAAATAGGATATATTTTATCTAACAGTTCTTCAAACTTGCAATTTTATATATATATATATATATATATATATATATATATATATATATATAGAGAGAGAGAGAGAGAGAGAGAGAGAGAGAGAGAGATTTATTTAATGTAATGGACATAAGTGTTTATATGATGAATGTATCTGTATGTATATGTGTGTGTATATATATATATATATATATATATATATGTGTGTGTGTATATATATATATATTTATTTTCCTCTTATCCGCTCTACTACCCTAGGTATTGAGTACTCTGGTGCGTCAGGGTCCATCTGGTTCCTTACCACACCTCTTTCGTTATATATCTCTCTCTCTATATATATATATGTACATACATATATATACATATGTACATACATATATATACATATATACACATATATATACATATATATATATATATATATATATATATCTATATATATCTATATCTATATATATATATATATATATCTATATATATCTATATCTATATATATATATATATGTCTTTCAAAAGGACCTTGATTCTACCCTATTGGACCTAAAAAAGTCTAAAAAAATCCATGTCCACTCGGACAAAACTGGTAACTTGTATCATATGGATATTGAACATTATAACGAGTTCATATATAAAGAACTCAGAAAAAATTATAAAAAATCTAATAATGTGTCACTCACCAACATCAACAACAAAACACACAACATAGTAAAAAAACTAAACATTGAAGATAGAACTGAACCTTTGGCATTGAAAAGACCACACTTCAACCTGAAAGATCACAAATCTAACTTTAACTCTAATCCTTCTATTAGACTTATATGTCCCTCCAAATCAGATATTGGAATAATTAGCAAAAAAATTTTAGATAGAGTCATCCCACAAATAAGAAAACACGTTATTTTACCACTCTGGGAAAACACCTCCCAGGTAATTAACTGGTTTAAAAATATTAGGTGTAAATCTTCTGCTTCTTTCCTACAATTTGATATAGATAATTACTATTCTTCTATATCACCTATACTCCTGAACAAAGCATTGATATTTGCTAAAAATAGATCTAACTTAACTTTGGTGACATTAACATTATTACACATGCTAGACTAACACTTATTGAATTTCAGAATGAATACTGGACCAGAAACACATACAGTAATCTTTTTGATATTACTATGGGTTCAAGCGATTCCGCCCAAATTACTGATCTTGTGGGCCTCTTTCTCCTTTTCAACATAAATGCCTCTTTTCCCCACCTCAAAGGTGGTTTATATCGTGATGACTGTCTTCTTCTTTCTAACAACCTTAGCCTTTCAGAAATCGAAAAAAACAAAAAACATATTAGAACTTTCCTTAAAGACTATTATAATCTTAATATTACTTTTGAAAAAACAAGTAAAGTAGTAAATTTCCTAGATATAACTTTAGATTTAGCTACGGGTATCTACCAACCTTACCATAAACCTAACCAAAACTTACATTACATACACTCACAATCTAATCACCCTAAATCTATCCTTAAAAACCTTGCATATAATATATCACTTAGAATTTCTAACCTTTCTT